>CM026262.1:34876606-35476606 GCA_014851425.1 Senna tora | reverse complement strand
TTTTTATTGACATAGAAAGCAGAACAAGACCAGGGACTCTGGCTTTTCCTGATCAAATTTTTTGAAAGAAGATCCTTGATTTCCTTTTGACAGTGCTCTAAGAGCTCTTGATTCATTTGGATTGGCCTAGCTTTTGTAGGGATATTTCTTTCGTCAAAATCCTTTTCATAAGGTAGGGAGACCACATGTTTCTTTCTCTCCCAAAATGCATTAGGAAGATCAGAACAGATTGATTCTTCGATATAGGATTGAATTTCCTTAGCCTTAGTTTTTACTTTAGTTTTGGCCAATTGGGATTGTATCATCTTATGGGAGATTTCCTCCTTAAGGAAATTGATTTGATTTTCTTTGTCTTGAATGAAATTTATGGTTTTGGTAAAGGGTGGTTTTGAAAATGGGAAAAGAATTTTTTTACCAAAATATTCAGTTTCGATCCCTTGTCTGGAGATGGAGAAGGGCATAATTTGGTCAATGAAGGGGGCTCCTAGAATGATATCACAGGCAAGATTTTTGACTATGATAAAAGGAGTAGAGATTGTCAAATGTTCATTTTTTACTAGAGCATCTGAGAGTTTGTAGGTGATATCTAATTTTGCTCCATTAGCACCATGGAGTGATTCGATGGTCTTCTCAAGGAATTTTGTTGGGATTATACCTTCCTTAATACAGTTTAAGGATGCCCCTGTATCAAAGAGAGCGGTGACATTGTAGGCAGAATTGTTCTGGAGAACTAATTGGATAGGAATGTACCATTTTTGGATAGATACTCTGGTGATCAGATTTAGAAATGCATCGGGAAGTTCATTATCTTTATTCTCAGCACCTTCTTTATTGATTTCAGGAGTTTCTAGATTTTGGATTTGGCTGATAATCAAAGAATGTAAGCTTTGGGTGGTTTTTAATTCCTTAACTTCATTTTTTAAATTATTTATTTCCTTTTGAAGGTCTGTCATAGTTACAGGCCTAGATTAACTATCGAAGCGTTTGATGATTTCAGTAAAATCATATCTTTTAGGTTGTTGGATTGGGGCACTGGTTGAAGTTTTATCTTCTTTTATCTTAAGGAGGAATTGGACCTTTTCTTCTTCAGTTTGTAAGGAGTTAAGAGCTTTGAGAGAATATCCTCTTCAGTGTTGATGACATTGATAAGAAGAGGAACTTCTTCTTCTATTAAATTGGTTTCGCAATTTTGTTCTTCGGATGAAGAGGAGATATCATCTTCCAGGATATAGTTAATATCTTGGTCAGATTCCTCAATTTCTTCTTCAGAAGATGTTTGAGCCATGAGGCTGAAAATCTGTTCTTTGACTGGCTCTTCTAGGTCTAGCAGTCTGATTTTTCTGTTTAGCCTGTAGTATCTAGCCATATGGCCTTCTTTACCGCACCTAAAACATTTGACTTTAGTTTTGGGTAAATCTATAGGATTTTTGGAGGAAACGTGTTTTGATAAGTTCCTAGGGTGCCTATTCCTAGGGGTTTTATAATAATTTTTTTGTCTTTTGATAATCTTTGTGTTTGTGGTAATGGTTTTGACCCTTTTGTTTTGATTTGGGCTTTTTACAAGGTTGGAATCCAAATTGTTCGCAGAAGGACCCCAATTCTTTTCTGTTTTGGGCTTTCTCTTTGTTAAGCTGACGTTGGATTTTGTCATCTTGACATATTTTGAGTGCTATTTTTTGGACTAGGGCAATTAATTGTCCATAGCTTAGGTTTTCGTAATGGATTTGGTTGTCTCCAGACAGGCTTCTTAATTTTTCTCTGACTTTATCTCCTAAAGAGGTAGGTAGGCCAGTAATGAATTTTTCTTTCCATAGAGGGTGGTTACTATCTTCTCTAGTATAAACCCTGATTAGGAAAGTATCTTTGTACCATCTAAAATCCGCTAGGGTTTTGCACCTAAGGTTAGACAGTAATTCTGCGGATTTATCTCTCCATAAGGAGGGGTCGCCTATAAAATCTTGGGTAATTTTATAGATGAGGGTATTGACAGCATCTGGTATTGGTTCATCATTATTGGTTACAATCTCACCATTGCTTGTTGTTTTGATTGCCCCTAGGATTTGGGCCTTTTGTTCTTCTGAAAGATAGAAGTCCCACCAGCCTTTGAGTTGGCCAGTGAATCCGGCTATGAGGATTTGAGCAATGGAATGCTCATCACAGTTGTGATAGATTGAATAGGCCGTACTGACCATGGTCATTTGTTGGAGAAGTTCCAAAATATTATTTTCAGCTAGCCCATCTATATTCCAAGCATAGATATGGCTTGCATCAAAATGTTTTGGGGAAAGACTCTTTTCTTCTAAAGCCATATCTGGATAGGTGGCTCTAGGGTAATAAAGTTTTGTGGAATGCTTCCAATTGGGAATAATAGCATTGATTTGGCTACAAGGGATTTCTCTGGGAAAATCAAGGTGATTAATTTCTAAAGGAATCTTGCTAGAGGAAGTTCCTGAAGCTAAAGTTTTAAGAGGAGCTTGAGGCGTGCCACCTGAGGCCACTGTTTTAAGTTTCTGGGGTGTATTAAGAATTAAACCTTTGAGTTTTTCATCAATCATTTGTGAAAGAGGTTTTTCTTTGGCCAGATTTATGTTTGACTCAAAAGGTTTGAATATTGGTTGTTGGTGTATGATGGTTTTGGTGAGATTACCATACTGTTTTGGCTGATCAAGGATCTGATCGGTAATTCTCTTTAGGCAGGCGTTTGTGTTTTCTCCTAAGGCCTGAAGGTAAGAATTTGTATAGTTATTCTGTTCCATAAGACTTGAGATGTCTTTAGAATCGATTTCTTTGGCTGTGTCTTTGGCTTTGAAGGGGGAGGCCACCACCGAGCTTTCATTAATTGTCATGTTGGGGACAAAGTAAGCCTGTGTAGGAGGTAATTCCGATTGGATAGAACCAGAATGTTTTGTTTGCCAAGTAACATTAATCCCGGCGGGTTGTATAGGAGTTTTAAAAGGATAATTAATTGTATGGTATACTGCATACGTATTAAACCATTCAAAGAAAGGAATATTGTCACGGACTTTGTTTAGAGATTTATAATATGTTTCTTGGATTGGTTTTCTAGCTTTTGGATCATAATTTTCCAAAAACCATTCTCTTTTCTCAGTGTTTTGTTTAGAATAGAAATCCTTCCTTAAGGACTCCTTATCTAATTGAAAGTCTTGAGTTATGACATTAATGGTATTTTCTACCATGTCAGAATATGTTGGAGATTGGACAGAGGTTTGATCTTCCTCATGGGGTGGTTGGTAAATTGGTCTTGGAAGATTAGATGATGTATCTAATCCTTGAAGATGAATTACAGAAGGAACCGTCCTTACTGTATGGGGAATCGAAGAGCAGGATTGCCTGGATGGTTCCATTGCAGTTCTAAAATTTTCACTAGATCTAACGGACCTAGTTCTAGACATGCTGAAGGAATTTCTCCTAAAGGATATTCCTACAGTTCCATTTACATCCTGTCTCACCTCCATATGAGTAGGAAGTAAAACGGGTGTAGGATCTGGCTGAGCAGGAGCTGCTCTTTGCATGATCCATTCTTCAGGGAGATCAACATCTTCCCATCTGATTGTTTGAGGAATCATGACGTTTGTTTTTGTAGCATCAGTAAGGAATAGAGTCGTATATCCTTTTTCTTGGGGAATAGATACTTTTGAAGCGGAAGAATTCATGACTTTGTATTTTACCCTGTATATGAGTGCAACAGGAATAGATCCTGGCTTCATATCAAGGCCATTTAGTTGAATGTTGAGTCTTAAGGCGTCTAAAATATTAGCATCACCTAAGGCCACTGATCTATTTGGGAAACAATTGAAATATACTGGTCCTGCATGCAGGCCTACTTCAACTGCTCCAAGAATCGAGTCTGAAAACTGGATGTGCCTGGCATCCCTTAAACAGACAAGAGCAGAAAATTTCAAGCCATCTCTGACTAGGGGTTTTAGGGCTACTTGTACACATCCGATGTGTAGGAATTTGTATTTCCTTTTGTGAAGGTTTAAAGATTTCTGTGACAATAAAGGGATGTCCTCTTTGTCGCCATCTATATTAATGGTTTCTTCAGCGGTTTTGATTATAAAATCAGAAATAGTGAAGAATTTTCCTTCTGGTTTGTAAAGATCCTTTTCATGGACCTTGGGAATGGTCCAATTGTCAAAATTTTGATTTAAATTTTCAAAATGAATTTCTTCTTTGAAAATTTGGTTTGAAGAGGTAATGGAAGAAGAACCTTCTTCAGAAACGGAAGAGGAGTCGGGAATAGAGGAACGTCTGGTGAATGATTTGAACAAGCGGCTTCTGGACATGTTGCCACTTTCTCATCATTCACCAGACGTTCCTCTATTCCCGACTCCTCTTCCGTTTCTGAAGAAGGTTCTTCTTCCATTACCTCTTCAAACCAAATTTTCAAAGAAGAAATTCATTTTGAAAATTTAAATCAAAATTTTGACAATTGGACCATTCCCAAGGTCCATGAAAAGGATCTTTACAAACCAGAAGGAAAATTCTTCACTATTTCTGATTTTATAATCAAAACCGCTGAAGAAACCATTAATATAGATGGCGACAAAGAGGACATCCCTTTATTGTCACAGAAATCTTTAAACCTTCACAAAAGGAAATACAAATTCCTACACATCGGATGTGTACAAGTAGCCCTAAAACCCCTAGTCAGAGATGGCTTGAAATTTTCTGCTCTTGTCTGTTTAAGGGATGCCAGGCACATCCAGTTTTCAGACTCGATTCTTGGAGCAGTTGAAGTAGGCCTGCATGCAGGACCAGTATATTTCAATTGTTTCCCAAATAGATCAGTGGCCTTAGGTGATGCTAATATTTTAGACCCCTTAAGACTCAACATTCAACTAAATGGCCTTGATATGAAGCCAGGATCTATTCCTGTTGCACTCATATACAGGGTAAAATACAAAGTCATGAATTCTTCCGCTTCAAAAGTATCTATTCCCCAAGAAAAAGGATATACGACTCTATTCCTTACTGATGCTACAAAAACAAACGTCATGATTCCTCAAACAATCAGATGGGAAGATGTTGATCTCCCTGAAGAATGGATCATGCAAAGAGCAGCTCCTGCTCAGCCAGATCCTACACCCGTTTTACTTCCTACTCATATGGAGGTGAGACAGGATGTAAATGGAACTGTAGGAATATCCTTTAGGAGAAATTCCTTCAGCATGTCTAGAACTAGGTCCGTTAGATCTAGTGAAAATTTTAGAACTGCAATGGAACCATCCAGGCAATCCTGCTCTTCGATTCCCCATACAGTAAGGACGGTTCCTTCTGTAATTCATCTTCAAGGATTAGATACATCATCTAATCTTCCAAGACCAATTTACCAACCACCCCATGAGGAAGATCAAACCTCTGTCCAATCTCCAACATATTCTGACATGGTAGAAAATACCATTAATGTCATAACTCAAGACTTTCAATTAGATAAGGAGTCCTTAAGGAAGGATTTCTATTCTAAACAAAACACTGAGAAAAGAGAATGGTTTTTGGAAAATTATGATCCAAAAGCTAGAAAACCAATCCAAGAAACATATTATAAATCTCTAAACAAAGTCCGTGACAATATTCCTTTCTTTGAATGGTTTAATACGTATGCAGTATACCATACAATTAATTATCCTTTTAAAACTCCTATACAACCCGCCGGGATTAATGTTACTTGGCAAACAAAACATTCTGGTTCTATCCAATCGGAATTACCTCCTACACAGGCTTACTTTGTCCCCAACATGACAATTAATGAAAGCTCGGTGGTGGCCTCCCCCTTCAAAGCCAAAGACACAGCCAAAGAAATCGATTCTAAAGACATCTCAAGTCTTATGGAACAGAATAACTATACAAATTCTTACCTTCAGGCCTTAGGAGAAAACACAAACGCCTGCCTAAAGAGAATTACCGATCAGATCCTTGATCAGCCAAAACAGTATGGTAATCTCACCAAAACCATCATACACCAACAACCAATATTCAAACCTTTTGAGTCAAACATAAATCTGGCCAAAGAAAAACCTCTTTCACAAATGATTGATGAAAAACTCAAAGGTTTAATTCTTAATACACCCCAGAAACTTAAAACAGTGGCCTCAGGTGGCACGCCTCAAGCTCCTCTTAAAACTTTAGCTTCAGGAACTTCCTCTAGCAAGATTCCTTTAGAAATTAATCACCTTGATTTTCCCAGAGAAATCCCTTGTAGCCAAATCAATGCTATTATTCCCAATTGGAAGCATTCCACAAAACTTTATTACCCTAGAGCCACCTATCCAGATATGGCTTTAGAAGAAAAGAGTCTTTCCCCAAAACATTTTGATGCAAGCCATATCTATGCTTGGAATATAGATGGGCTAGCTGAAAATAATATTTTGGAACTTCTCCAACAAATGACCATGGTCAGTACGGCCTATTCAATCTATCACAACTGTGATGAGCATTCCATTGCTCAAATCCTCGTAGCCGGATTCACTGGCCAACTCAAAGGCTGGTGGGACTTCTATCTTTCAGAAGAACAAAAGGCCCAAATCCTAGGGGCAATCAAAACAACAAGCAATGGTGAGATTGTAACCAACAATGATGAACCAATACCAGATGCTGTCAATACCCTCATCTATAAAATTACCCAAGATTTTATAGGCGACCCCTCCTTATGGAGAGATAAATCCGCAGAATTACTGTCTAACCTTAGGTGCAAAACCCTAGCGGATTTTAGATGGTACAAAGATACTTTCCTAATCAGGGTTTATACTAGAGAAGATAGTAACCACCCTCTATGGAAAGAAAAATTCATTACTGGCCTACCTACCTCTTTAGGAGATAAAGTCAGAGAAAAATTAAGAAGCCTGTCTGGAGACAACCAAATCCATTACGAAAACCTAAGCTATGGACAATTAATTGCCCTAGTCCAAAAAATAGCACTCAAAATATGTCAAGATGACAAAATCCAACGTCAGCTTAACAAAGAGAAAGCCCAAAACAGAAAAGAATTGGGGTCCTTCTGCGAACAATTTGGATTCCAACCTTGTAAAAAGCCCAAATCAAAACAAAAGGGTCAAAACCATTACCACAAACACAAAGATTATCAAAAGACAAAAAAATTATTATAAAACCCCTAGGAATAGGCACCCTAGGAACTTATCAAAACACGTTTCCTCCAAAAATCCTATAGATTTACCCAAAACTAAAGTCAAATGTTTTAGGTGCGGTAAAGAAGGCCATATGGCTAGATACTGCAGGCTAAACAGAAAAATCAGACTGCTAGACCTAGAAGAGCCAGTCAAAGAACAGATTTTCAGCCTCATGGCTCAAACATCTTCTGAAGAAGAAATTGAGGAATCTGACCAAGATATTAACTATATCCTGGAAGATGATATCTCCTCTTCATCCGAAGAACAAAATTGCGAAACCAATTTAATAGAAGAAGAAGTTCCTCTTCTTATCAATGTCATCAACACTGAAGAGGATATTCTCTCAAAAGCTCTTAACTCCTTACAAACTGAAGAAGAAAAGGTCCAATTCCTCCTTAAGATAAAAGAAGATAAAACTTCAACCAGTGCCCCAATCCAACAACCTAAAAGATATGATTTTACTGAAATCATCAAACGCTTCGATAGTTAATCTAGGCCTGTAACTATGACAGACCTTCAAAAGGAAATAAATAATTTAAAAAATGAAGTTAAGGAATTAAAAACCACCCAAAGCTTACATTCTTTGATTATCAGCCAAATCCAAAATCTAGAAACTCCTGAAATCAATAAAGAAGGTGCTGAGAATAAAGATAATGAACTTCCCGATGCATTTCTAAATCTGATCACCAGAGTATCTATCCAAAAATGGTACATTCCTATCCAATTAGTTCTCCAGAACAATTCTGCCTACAATGTCACCGCTCTCTTTGATACAGGGGCATCCTTAAACTGTATTAAGGAAGGTATAATCCCAACAAAATTCCTTGAGAAGACCATCGAATCACTCCATGGTGCTAATGGAGCAAAATTAGATATCACCTACAAACTCTCAGATGCTCTAGTAAAAAATGAACATTTGACAATCTCTACTCCTTTTATCATAGTCAAAAATCTTGCCTGTGATATCATTCTAGGAGCCCCCTTCATTGACCAAATTATGCCCTTCTCCATCTCCAGACAAGGGATCGAAACTGAATATTTTGGTAAAAAAATTCTTTTCCCATTTTCAAAACCACCCTTTACCAAAACCATAAATTTCATTCAAGACAAAGAAAATCAAATCAATTTCCTTAAGGAGGAAATCTCCCATAAGATGATACAGTCCCAATTGGCCAAAACTAAAGTAAAAACTAAGGCTAAGGAAATTCAATCCTATATCGAAGAATCAATCTGTTCTGATCTTCCTAATGCATTTTGGGAGAGAAAGAAACATGTGGTCTCCCTACCTTATGAAAAGGATTTTGACGAAAGAAATATCCCTACAAAAGCTAGGCCAATCCAAATGAATCAAGAGCTCTTAGAGCACTGTCAAAAGGAAATCAAGGATCTTCTTTCAAAAAATTTGATCAGGAAAAGCCAGAGTCCCTGGTCTTGTTCTGCTTTCTATGTCAATAAAAATGCTGAGCTAGAAAGAGGAACACCTAGACTTGTAATAAATTACAAACCCCTTAATGACGCTCTCCAATGGATAAGGTACCCAATTCCCAACAAAAGGGACCTTCTTAATAGACTGTTCCAAGCAAAGTTGTTTTCAAAATTTGATATGAAATCAGGATTTTGGCAAATCCAAATTCTTGAATCAGATAGGTATAAAACAGCGTTCACTGTCCCTTTCGGACAGTATGAATGGAATGTCATGCCTTTTGGTTTAAAAAATGCCCCCTCTGAATTTCAAAGAATTATGAATGAAATCTTCAATCCTTACACCAAATTCATCATTGTATATATCGATGATGTGTTAATCTATTCTGATTCCATAGATCAGCACATAAAGCATCTTCATATCTTCGTAGAAGTAATCAGGAGAAATGGCCTGGCCATCTCCCAATCCAAAATCAGTCTGTTCCAGACAAAGATTAGGTTTCTTGGTCATGATATTTACCAAGGAACAATTACCCCAATTCATAGGGCAATTCAGTTTGCTGATAAATTCCCAGACCAAATTCTTGATAAAAATCAATTACAACGATTCTTAGGTTGCATAAATTATGTCGCCGACTTTATTCCAAATCTTAGTAATATTATTAAGCCCCTTCATGAAAGGTTAAAGAAAAATCCCCCCCTTGGACAGATGATCATACTTCCGTAGTCAGACAAATAAAAAAGTATGTCCACAATCTCCCTTGCATGTATCTTCCTGACCCTCATGCATTCAAAATTGTTGAAACTGATGCTTCCGATATTGGTTATGGAGGCATTTTAAAACAAAAAATTCATGACAAAGAAGTCTGCATTGCATACACATCAAAACATTGGAATAGAACCCAACAGAACTATTCCACCATCAAAAAAGAAATGCTAGCCATTGTTTTAAGCATTAATAAATTTCAAAGTGATTTACTAAATCAAAAGTTTCTAGTCAGGGTCGATTGCAAAGCTGCTAAAGACGTTTTCAAAAAGGATGTAAAGAATTTAGCATCAAAACAAATTTTTGCCCGTTGGCAAGCAATTCTTAGTATCTTTGATTTTGATATTGAATATCTGAAAGGAACCTCAAATTCTCTCCCAGATTTTCTAACCAGGGAGTTTTTACAGGGAAAATAGATGCCCCCCAAAAAGAAAGATAAAGGGAAGGGAATTGCCCTTTCAGATGATTCAAAGTCCCTCTCTGGGCAAAACCCACTTCAGGTTCAACCTGAAAAATTCTTCTTAGGGTCTTCGACCCTTGGGTCTTCTACCCAAAAACCCTTAGGGCCTTCTGCCCTCAAACCTAAAATTGAGCCTTCCGCTCATTCAATCCAGAGCCCTAGTGATTATGCAATCCCCATAGAAACCCTCCTTGCTCTTCAATCCAACCAAAAACTTGCCAAGCTCCCTACAAAAACCTGGGCAGATATTGCCGAAGAAGAAGATCTTAACAAAAATCTGGCCTTAACTATTAGCAATAGGTCCAAATCCTCTTCTAAAGCAGGAATCTCTTCTCCTACCTTGAGCCAAACTAATACCAATTCCCAAAAGTCTTCCTATGTCCAGAAGGCCAGCAAACCCATGGATTTATTTCAGACAGAAAATTCTTTCTACCCAATTAATCCTCAAACTCTAGCCTCAAAGGTTTTCCCCCCAAACTTCCATTTTGTCCCTCCTTTAAAAACTAAAACCCAATTATTCTACGAATTCATTCTTGTGGACACCAAGTCTGCAAGCATCAAACACTTCCCTGACAATTCTGAAAAATGAGCTCATGCTTACTCCACCATCCAGATCCTTAAAGTCATCTCCCCAGCTGAGTGGGGTAATGACCTAAATAAAATTACGAAGTTTTCTCAGCCTTTTGATCCAATCGGTTTCAATTACTGGGACTATCGTAGTGCCTGGTTCAACACCTTTTGGTATCAAAACAAAAAATTTAGTCATTCTTGGCTAATTCTTTTCAAAAATGGTGTTCACTACCAATTTTCACAGTGGTTTAATTCTTGGTGGAACTACTTCGGTCCAATTCAAGAAATTTTCCCACAAAACGTGACAATAGGTTTTGAATATTTTTCTAAAAAAATCAATCTTTCTGATGATCCTCACCCAGCGGATCTCCATTTCTTTTCAAAATTTGGTTTAGCCTGGGTATTTAAATGGCAATATAAGTACGGAGAATCCCGTTTCCCGAACAATTCTCCCATGCTTCAAAGGCTACCCTCTGTCAAATGGTGGCCAAAGTTCGAAGGTTCTGAGAGAGTCTCTCCTGGCTTGATTAGAAAATGGTTCGCAAAGAACCCTAAATTCCTTCTGGCTGAAGACAAGGAAACATGCATCTTCCTCAACCAGAAGTCAAAGATCCAATCCTGTTTAGCCTCTTCAACTAACAAGAAAGATCTGGCTCAACAACTCAACAATATTCTTATGCTACTCCAGACTGAAGAAGTAGCAGGTCCTCCGAAGTCTCCGGCTTCAAAATCAAACACCTCTTCTGATGACTCCTCTTTATCTGGGTCATTACAAGGTAATGAAGATGACTGTTTTGGCATCAACCTTAGCGACGACGAGTAAAGAAATTTTACTATAGTCCGGCACGCCAAACATGTTCCTCTCTAGCTATCGTTGGTATCTTTCGGTGGCTGTCCATCTGGCTCCTGTAGCTGTCAATCTCCTACTACTTTAGTTCACATGTGCAAATACTGTAGTAGAAAAATTATTGTAATTTTACTATTCAGGAATCTGCTTTTCCTGTTCAATCTTTTGTCTGGTTGTTCCCTCAACTTTCTATTTAAAGGCCTCTTGCCTTCAGTTGTAGGCAGGTTACAAGTAGGCTATATTTAGAGAGTTAGAGAGAGAGAATACTTATAGAAGGAGAGTCTTTGTCCTTGTAAGTTTTCTTTCTTGAATACAATCCAATTTTCTTCATTTTCCTTGCATTCCCTTTCCTATACCTATACCAGTGCGGACTACCGCCGGCATAGGTCCCCATTTATTTCAAGCTTTTATTTTTCTGCAAGTTTAAATATTTCTATTTGCATGGTTTAAATCTGCACTGCATTCATACTCCCCCACTTCACTCACCCCTATCTCTCCCCATACCTCTTGATCCTGCTCTCCTTGTATATATATATATATATATATATATATATATATATATGGGTGAGTCTATGATCTAATTGCATCATACAATGCAATTAGATCACATCAATGGTCACAATTGTGTCACATAACCCATTGCATGATGCAACAAGTTACATTATAGACTCACTCATATATATATTATGTGTACAAAGATTAGATCTTCTGCATTAAACAGTGAAGTGCACGATGAAGAAAGGAGAGAGAAAATAAAAATAAAAAAATTAGATAAAATGAATGTATCCATAATTTTTTTTTTTTAATTTCTCTCGTCACTTTATCGTGCACTTCATCGATGAAAAGTATTCAATTAACATACATACAAAAATGCAAAGTTATTCGGGCAACTCAAAATATTATATATATTTTGAGCAAAATATTGATTATAAGATAAGAGAGTTTGTAGGGCTGAGAAATAATGAGAATCGTTATTATAAGTTTGCATGGAGGTTTGAAGCAGAAGCACATGTTTGGTTGGGTAGCTGTCATAATTCTTTTAATTTTATTGGCCATCAAATACGGAGATCGATAATGGATGGAGTTAGTTGTATTATTGATTATAAAGAAGGATTTATTGGGATTCATAACATTATTAATTTTGGTACATTTTATTAATGGACTTGTCAGAAAACCACTCAAGTCAACCCTTCTTTCATGCCCGACCCTCGCATGATGTATCACTATCACCTCCATCCATGTTACCATATCAAATCACCTTCATAGGACCAAACTCTTTTAATATATATATATATATTGATATTTTTAAAACTACTAAGTTGTCTGAAATATTGGGAGGAAGGTTTAAGAGTGACGAACTCGACCTAAGTATAAAACTTAAGACTTACATACTCGAGAATTGAAATTAGAGTAGTTCTCAAAGATTTTTTATTTTATCAATTGATACATTAATCTTTAAAATACTTGGCCCAAGTTTTATGCTTCTTTGTAATAATATGATGTATTTGGCCCAATTAGAATTAAGCATGTTTAATCTTGACAAACATATTCTAAAATTGGATCCTATATTGCTCAGCATAGAAAAACAAAGAGAAAGAGTGATGTCATTCTCACATATCCTAACTTGTACATAAAATTATGAGTGATTAAACTTCGTTCTCTACAATTCTCTGTCCTTGGCCTAAAACAATGTTTTTCAACATTTTTCTAGGTTTATAATCAAAAGTTTTAGGTACATCAAATTTATTCTTTTTCAAAAATACGAGAGAGATATATAAAAAAAATTCAATATCATTAATTGGGACTTACTATTAATATATTAAGGATCGCCTTTTTATTTCTATCTATCTCCTATTGCAAAAAAAATTGTTATTTCTCAAATTTAGAGCATCCGGATCCCAAAAATTTATCACAAATATATCTTGAGACACCTAATAATTTTGATTATAAACCTAACAAAACTATTACAAAAAACATTGTTTTATAGCAATGGCAGAGAATTAATTATAGAGAAATTCAAATGTAGAGAATGTGTTCTCTTTATTTAAGTCTATATTTTTTCATATATATAATTATTGAATTGTATAAATTACTCATTATATTTAAAAGTCATAAATGAACATACATTTTTTATAATATAAAATATATTATTGATGATAAAATTATTGTATTAATATTATTATATTCATGACATTATTCGATTTAATCACCGGTCCAACCACAAGAATAGATTTTCCGTTTAAATCATGTTTAAATTATTTTAACATAAGTAGTGCTTATATAATAATGATCACTCTAACAAAATTATTTCTACATTAGGAATATACTTGAAGGGGGGGGGGGGGAAAGATAAGTAGAAGCATTGACAAATAATTAGTACTGTCCTAAACTCCTAATAATGAGTGAAGTATGAAGGAGGTTTTAATTAAAGAATAGATTTATAAATTCCAGAACAGATCTTACACAGAAAGTGATGAGAGAGTGAGGAAGAAGCTAAGGCATTATCTAAAGACCATGCATGTGATGTGAATATGAATATGCATGGAGAGCCCTTCAGACACGGTTTCACCTTATATGGCGCAGTAGACGCAACCTAAGCATGCATGCATGCATGGGCCAAGCCCAAGCCCAAGCCCATATATATATATATATATATATATATAGTGCTTCTTCTTTCTTGTTTGAAGCAATTTGGTATTATAGTGAGGATGGGAAATAGAGGGTTGTTATTGGTGGCTCTGTGTTTTTGCATAGTGGGTTCAGTTATAAGCTCAGAAGGAGGTCAGGTGGCTAAGCCATTCCGTGTCCAAGGTCGCGTCTATTGCGATAACTGCCGGGCTGGGTTCGAGACCAATATCACCACCTACATTTCAGGTACCTTCTCTATCTATCTACCTATTTCGTAACCAAACATTATTATTTCATTTTTTCTGAGGTTTAAATCACGAAATGTGGGACATACGTTCACTAGCAAAAATCATCAATGAAAAATCCAATGGAAATGTATGGTGGGGTCTATTGGGCCCACTTACTTTTTCACTTTTTCATTTCTATCGATTTTAATATATATATATATATATAAAATATCTATTATACCCCTCTGATTTGACACAATTATAACTTTTTTTTTTGAGGCAAAATACTATTTAGTCCCTGAATTTAACAAAAATACTATTTCATCCCCGAAATGTTTAACTATGTCAACTATTTAATCCCCGAATTTGACAAAAATACTATTTAGTCCCCAAATTTGTAACTATGTCAACTATTTAGTCCCCAAACTTGGCAAAAATACTATTTAATCATTGAATTTGCAACTCTGTCAACTATTTAGTTTCTTGACGGTTACCCGTTATAGTTGACAGAGTTGCAAATTCGGTTATTAAATAGTATTTTTGTCAAGTTTAGAGATTAAATAATTGACAAAGTTACAAATTCGGGGACTAAATAGTATTTTTGATAAATTCGGGGACCAAATAGTAGTTTGACCAACAATTCAGGGACTAAATAGCATTTTGCCTCTTTCTTTTTATTAATTTAATATAAGGGGTAAAATGGTCATTTTAATACATTCAATTTTCCATTTCCATTATCAAACTTTTACTACTAAACACATCAAATGTATTCCGTTTCCATTTCTGGTAATGAATGTGGCCATTATATATATAGGTGCGAAGGTGAGAGTTGTGTGCAAGAACAGGACAAGTCTAGCAGGAGTGTTCAGTGTGGAAGGAGAGACAGACTCGAGTGGAACATACGACATTGTGGTGGAGCATGACCACGATGATGAGATCTGTGAGGTTCTATTTGTGAGCAGTCCAGTTTTGGACTGCAAGACCCCAGACCCAGGTCGCAACAAATCCAGCATCGTCCTCACACGTTCCAACAATGGCATCCTCAATAATCTTCACTATGCTAACTCTTTGGGCTGCTTTAAGGATGTTCCTTTGCCTCACTGCAAACAGATCCTCCAATATTACTTGTCCGATGTTTAATTAACTAATAACTACCTTCGTATCCATCATATTCATATATATACTCATTAATGTTTTGTTTAGTTTAATGTAGCAAACTCTGCTACGTACTAGCTAGAATTGATTTTGTTTAATTTGTTGTACAAGCACTCTTGTCCTGTGCTGTGTTCGATCTTTTTAATTTGATGTTATAAATAAAAAATAGTCTATTCAGCTTGTTAGTATCTCGGTCGTTAATTAGCCGTTTACATGGTCTAAGTGATATGGCTTGTTAGATGTTGATGTGGCGGTGTTAAGTATTTTGTTGCACCTCAATCAATTGCGTAGAAAAAATAGACTATTAAGCTATGTACACTCAAGTAAAAAATGCAGTTGATTGGACATTAAAAAAAAACTTAACGACACCACATGTATTAGTAGGCCTTTTGTTCACTTAGGAATCTAGTTTTATTTTTTTTGTCTAAATCAAGGTATTCACTGTCAAACACAATGACTAATCCCTTCGTTGAATTGTAGGTACCTCAAAAGGTGGGACAGCTAGTCCAAGAATATAAAACTGCTAAAAAAACACTCTAGTTAATTGAACATCTAAAAAAAACACTTATAATTTCACCCAAAAAAAAGCACTTATAACACCATTGCGTCAACATTTAACGAGTCACGTCACATGGCCTTGTTAATGATTAATGATTCAGTGGCTAATTAATAAGTTGACTAGTGTTATCTTTCAGGAACTAAAAGACACTCTAGTTAATTGTTGGGAGTTCTCAAGAATATTGAGTGGGATTAAAAATAGTCATATCCCATGCGATTAGAATAATACCACACCCTTGTGTGGGATTAAGAAAGAGTAAAATATAAGATTATATGATTTTTGGAATTACTTTTTCAATTTGTATATCAAACATGAGATTATAAGATGTTAGAACTCGAATTATTTTTTTAACTCTAAAAGTTAAATGATATCCCTAAAGAAAACAATTATCATACACAATCGTTTCTTAATGGGTTACAAGGGTTTCTAGTAAGCTTGTTCAAAATCGAACCAATCTAATCAAATCGAACCAAACTGAAAATAATTGGTTTAGTTAAAGTTTTTGAAATTTTTTGTCGATTTTAACTGAACTAAAGTGAACCATTTTTTATATATATTTCTTAATACTTCTACGTCTTAATAATATAAATTAAAGCATTTCTTATAATCATATTAGAATATATTCATAATTTCTAGATAAAATATTTGACATGATTTTATTAGATAATATAATTAATTGTAAATTTTTTGTAGTATTTATTAATATTTTTATAATCTTGATTAAGCAATATAAGATTAGTTATCTAGTATAATATTTTAAACTTTTTAATATTATTATTTTTATGTCATATAAATATACAAAATGTAAAGAAGTTAACATTATGTTTAAAAGGTCCACCAATTATGTTTAATATATATAAACATTAAAAAAATTAAGTTAGTATGAACCAAACCCACCGTAAAACGAAATCAAACCGACTTTAAAACTAAACTAAACCAAACCGCTAAAATACAAAACTGATAAGGTTCATCAAGCAAAATTGAACCAAAGAAGACATTCCAACCCCAAGTTTGTAGTAGATATTCTGTTTAGGTCAGATGGGATGGGACCGAAAACGTCGCCGTATGGACCCCTTTTTGCCATGTCTGGGTTTACGAAACGAATGGGGTTGTCGGAGCTGGTGAATCTTTGAAATTGAGACCGCCACACTTCGGTTGCTTCCTCGTTTTTCTTTCTCTGTTTACATTCACCCCACCCACCCTTTCTCTTCCCCAAGCTTTCATCATCGACCATTTTCACTCTCAGCTTCTTCGTTTCAGCTCCTGCGATCCACGTGAGTTTACACTTCTCCAATTTTTCTTTTTTCATAATGTTTGGTTAATACTGTAGTTTGATCATTATCTGTATTTGGATCATTTTGGGATTTTAGTGATTTAGTGATATATGTTTGATAATTTGATTTTGATGTCATACCTTTCCAGGTTATTATTGTTGATGGTCTTTGTTTTTGTTCCCCAATGTGTTTTATGTATAAGGCTTGTCGGATCACACTGTAGTGGATTCTTGAGATGGGATTGAAAATGTTTTGGGGAGGAAAGAATGTAATTTCTGTGATTATTCTGAAAGTTTTGCTTACTAATAAGATGTGATTAGTGTGCAACCCATAACTACTTTGATTTGAGCTTACTGAAACATAGACGAATTTCGGGGAAGGTAAAAAAAAATGCCATTTTGTTTTGGAGTGGGGTATTTCAGATGGATTTTTTTGTTGTCTTGATTAGCCCTTCGTCTATTCGAACACGGGAGGCAGCCATCAACGGAACATAGATCCCTTACCATCTATGTCACATTGTGTTGGTATTTCAGATGGATTTTTAACTATTAATAATCTAATTATAAAAATGAGCAAAGATAGAACACGTTGGCTTCATTGATCTATATAGCAGAACCCACCGAGTGGGAAAAGGTTTTGTTTATTGTTTTGGTGTATGCTATTTTTTTGTTGATGGTCTTTGTTTTTGTTTCCCAACATGGTTTATGTATAAGGCTTATTGGGCTACACTCTAGTGGATTCTTGAGATGGGATTGAAAATCTTTTGGGGAGAAAAGAGTGTAATTTAGTGTGCAACCCATAGCTATTTTGATTTGAGCTTACTGAAACATAGACGAATTTCGAGGAATGTAAAAAAATTTTGCCATTTTTATGGCGTGGGGTATTTTCTGCTTCATTGTTCAAATGAAAAGACTGATTTGTTTCTTTCTATGATTTATTTTATTATCAGCATGGCTGCTGCTTTTTCTTTCCAGTCTGTGGGACCGGGACTTCATGGTTGGGGCATTGATGCTTCTGGAAATTCTATACAATTAGGAAATTTTTCTGTAAAATTCCTCTCTAGCCATTTCGGAGGCAATACTGGACTTTTCAGGCAAAAGGTCCATACCTCTAGCCAGCACAAGTTACACCCTATTCATGGATCAATTTCCTATTCTTCTGCTACTGATCCCACATCCCTTAACAATTCTGTTGACATTTCTCAGGATTCATCAAGTGAGTAGTAATATTTGTTTGAATTGTAAACTGTGTCAAGAATCGAATTGTTTCATAGTTTTGATTACTGATTAAGAATGAGAGCTTTATCGCTTTGCTTTAACTACTTATTGGTGGTATTCCAAACTTGTTTTCAGATGAGACTGCTTTGATATTGATTCGGCATGGTGAATCTCTGTGGAATGAGAAGAACTTGTTCACTGGATGTGTTGATGTGCCTTTGACCAAGAGAGGTGTAGAAGAAGCAATTGAAGCTGGTAAGAGGATTAGCTATATACCGGTAGATGTAATTTTTACATCTACACTTATTCGAGCACAAATGACAGCTATGCTTGCCATGACTCAACACTGCCACAAAAAGGTATGTGGTTGCTATTTTCTGGCAGGTGATATTAATATTTACCAGCTATTCATTTCAGTGGAAAAAGAAAAGTTGCCATGGATGATATTTTATCAAAAATATAAGAACTTGTGGCAACCGGGCATCTGCTAAATTCCATTTCCAGCGTAATTGACAATGCTGCACAAGATGTTCCTTTATCCATGCTAATGGCTTGGTGTTTCTGAAGATTTGTGCTTTAAGTAAAAGAAAAACTCAGAACATTTATGATTCATCATTTGGCATTTATGTATATATGTTGTAAGATTAAAATCAAAGTTGTCTAGTGCTTTGGTTTGTGGCTAAATTATAGTCAAAACCATCATCTGCACTACAAACTAGAGGAGTCAAACATTACAATAATAATATTGAATTGTAATAAATCAAAGAGAGCAAAAGTACTTTTGATGCCCCTAAACTTTAGGGTCTCTGTCTATTATGCCACTAAACTTTATTTGCTGTCAATTGTGTCCCTAGACTTTTAATTTGCTAGCAATTTTTTCCTTCACCCAATTTTCGTGTAAATAATTAACGGCATATGCAAATGTGACTCTCCTCGTGGCCTCTAATGTTGATTGTGATGTCAAATCATAATTTAGCAACATTGTTTCGTCAATTTAACCACGTTTGTCAATGTGTCACTACAAAATAAAGGGTGCTATTGTGACTAAATTGACAAAAAATTGTAGCTAAATATATGATTTGACATTATAGTTAGCAATGGAGGCCACGAGAATAGTCACAAATGCATATGTTGTTAATTATTTATATGAAATTTGGGTGATGGGAAAATTTGGTTACAATTTGAAAGTTTGGGTGCACAATTGACAGCAAGCAAAGTTTGGGGGTATATTTGACAAAGACCCTAAAGTTTAGGGGCATTAAAGGTACTTTTGCCAAACAAAAAGTGACCCATTTCTTTTCATCTATTAAATTTATAAGAAAAAGCTAGGGTCTTTTTTTTCCTTTTAATCAAATGTGTACTCTTCAGGTGCCTATTATCATCCATAATGAGAGTGAACAAGCAAAAACCTGGACACAAGTTTTCAGTGAAAAAACCAAGAAGCAGTCTATTCCAGTTATAACATCTTGGCAATTGAATGAAAGAATGTATGGAGTTTTTTAATCTTTTCTTTAATTATTCACATTAAATTTTAAATAAATTTGATGGAATAACCCATCTTTCTTCTCCAGGTATGGGGAGTTACAGGGTTTAAATAAGCAGGAGACTGCAGAAAGATATGGGAAGGAGAAAGTTCATGAGTGGCGTCGAAGTTACGATATTCCCCCTCCCAGTGGCGAGAGCCTAGAAATGTGTTCACACAGAGCTGTTGCCTATTTTAAGGATTGTGTAAGGACATTCATTTTATTTTATTTTTTCTTTTTCTAACATCAAAATTCCATTTTTGTTATTTGTGTTACTTTGAATAAGCCTCTTGAAATTAAATTACTATGAGATTTGATATTGAGAACAATGAATTGTAGATTGAACCCCAACTTAAAGCTGGACGGCATGTGATGGTTGCTGCCCATGGGAATTCATTGAGATCTATTATAATGTATCTTGACAGATTATCATCTCAGGAGGTACCAAGCTACAGTTTATATATTTTTTTCCACTTGTCATTCATTTCTATCAAGATAGGGGAAACTAGGGGTTGGGAAAGACCAAAGAAAAGCATAGGACTATTAATAATCTAACTGTAGAAATGAGCAAAGATAGAATATGTTGGCATCGAGTAATCCATATAGCCGACCCCACTTAGTGAGAAAAGGGTTTGTTTGTTGTTGTTTTTGTTGTCATTCATTATTTCTATTAAGTAAAGATAGGACCAGGATTAATTTTCATCTATGTGGACGAACAGGTCATTAGCTTAGAATTATCGACTGGGATACCATTGCTTTACATATTCAAAGACGGAAACTTTATCAAGAGAGGAAGTCCGGTGGGACTGACGGAGGCTGGTGTTTATGCATATACTAAGGTATGATCGTATGATCCTTTTGTCTTGTGCTAACCCGTTATTAGGTTAATTAATTGACAATGATTGAATTGTAGCTTAATAAAAGAGCAATGCTCTTTGAAGAGTACGGCCTTGTGTGTATGAGATTGTCAATTGGTGATAATATGACGCTTTCAAGTAGTCATAGCCTTTATTTTGTATGTTTATATTGGCCATAAGGGTGGTCCTTTGCTCGGTCAGATTTTTGTAGTTTATGACTTTTTTATGTTCACTCCCACTGGGGTTTTGATAGGATCTTCTAATGCTTAGGATAAAGAAGGATGATTAGAAAGAATTAAAACATGTGATAAGAATAAAGTGCAGAATCTCAACATTAGAATTAGCCACTCAAGAAAAAATAGAGATAATTAGTGGTGAATTCAATGCAGAATCTGAACAGAACAATAAATTAACTGACTTGGAGAGACCTTAGGTAGGACCCAATACAATGATAATAATTCCAAAGATAAATGAAACTAACCTAAGGGTATCTAAGTGATCATACCCAACTAGTCCTAAAATATGAAGCACAAACACTGACATAGGAACCGACACAGACACAAACACAAACATGGACATGTTGACATGTGAATCTTCAAAAAATATAGAATAGGACCCGACACGACATATATTTTTTTAAAAAAATTTTCTTTTAGTGATATACCAATATCGTTCTGTATTTTAAGAAATTTACACTACTATTTTCCAAATCAAATTTACTAAATTGCATATTCAACAAAACAATCCTAATCCTAAAAGGAACTTGAATAATCTAATCAAAATGAGTTCTTTAGATTTTCATTCACTTGTTTTGTAGTATTTTCCTTTTGTTTGGGTCATCTTATACGGCACAAGTATGAGCCACATTCGGCACGTCTCTAAGTTGCATTTGGCGCGTGTCCGGGCTGAAAAAATATATATATTTTTATCTTGATACACCTATGCGTGTGTTTACAGTGTGTCATGGATCTATTGTTTGATTCTTATATAATGATAATAATATTTCCTTACATATTTTTGTTTTGCTCATTTCTTTGAACCTTTTGATAATCCCTATGCTGTATGTTTCCCAATTGTATTCAGAGCTTAGCTGATTACAGACAACACTTGGATGAAATGTGAAGTTACTGATCCCTCTTCATGTTAAAGATTAAATTAAAAGTTAAAGGTAAGGTGTGATACACAGAATATTCATGCTTGTTAGTTATTGTGATCTCTTATAGAATTTTCTCACAAATATTTGCAGGTATATATGATGACCTTTGTTCATTTTTGGTGGATTACTTGAAGAAAGATGAGATTGTAACTTGTGAGGTTTGCTAATGTAGCATTAGAATTTGATAGTGTGGTAGTGATGGTGACTCAGGAATAGTTGATAATGATATTAATAGGAACTTGCACTTCATAGGAAAGGTTAAAAATAGTATCCATTGGAGAAAATGTTTCACGCTTGTTATACTTTAAAACTGGTCATTTTTATGATTTTTTTTTTTGGGGCCTCTAATAGGTAGTGAAGTTCACTTATCAAACACAAAGAATATAACAATTCTGTGTAAAAGATCAGATTTATGCAATCTATAATTCAATCTTAATTATCCCAAATCTTTGAGAGAATTTTTGGTCTGTAAAGACACTTTTTAACGTGAATGATAATGCCACGCCTGCCCATGGTTGATGTGCCTAGTATGTGCCATGCTCACTCACCTTGTCTAGTACGGAAAAGGATTTAGTATTGTGCAACACCGAAAAGTAGAAGAGAGAAAAGACACGGCAGTGGGTTTAATATCAACATGTGGAATCTATCATGTGTCTATCTCTCTCCTTATTATCTGGTGATTACAGCATCAAATCCATTCTTGTCTAGCACTTAGGCATTTAGGCTTCCTTTACGTGTCAACGCGGGTATATACATTTTACTTAGGTTTGGTTCTATTACATTTCAGAGGAGATGGAACTAAAATGAATGAATAGTACTTGTTGTATATATCAATTGAGAGAAGAATACAAATGCCTTATATAGGCAAAAATGCAAGAGCTCTCAGACTAATAGAACAACCACTTACTAACTGATATAACAACCTACTAACTAATCCTAATATCCCCCCTCAAACTCATGGTTGTGGCATCCACAATCCTGAGTTTGGAACTACAAAGATTAAACATTGAACTAGAGACAGGTCTAGTAAGGACATCTTCCACTTGTTCCGCTGTTGGTATGTGATGAACTACAATCTCTTTGGGAGTTACTCTCTCTCTCTCACAAAATACAGATCAAGCTCCACATGCTTGGATCTAGAATGTAAAATGGGATTTGCTGAGAGGAGAGTTGCACTTAAATTGTCACAGTATACACAAGGGACACCAACAGGAGGGAAGCCTAATTCTGACAGTAGGTTACGAATCCAAAGTGTCCTATATGTGAAATGATCAAACCTGATCCATTAGCTGTGTGAACGTTCATGCCCAGTATAAGCTTGCTGGTTTTGCAGATTAGAGGAGTCATTTGTGATGTGATTTGATGCCCTGCTATCTGGATACCAAGCTGAATCATACAGTGTTTCGGGTGCTGCAATAAGGCCTCCATAGGTGGTTGATGGTACTGGCTTTGTGCTTGAGCTAATGTTGCAGCAGTGTAACTTTGGTCAAAGCGATGATAGCAATTGATTGCTATGTGTCCTTGACGACCACACACCTGACAGGGATTTCTTGGTGCATTATTATTGCTAGTGTTTGATTGCCAATTGTTGGGTTGCCAAGAATTCCGACCTCCTCTGAAGTTTGTTCTGCCACGACCCCGAAATTGGCCACCACCACGAGGAGGAAATGGAGGTCGATATGCACCTGAGTTCTATGAGACAACGTTGGATGGTGGTCTGAAGTTTGGAGCTGGGGGTCGTGTTTGTGCTACGTTGGCCGAGATATTTTCAATGGCTCCACGTATGGCTTCCAAGCGAGCCTCTTGTGTCAAAAGAAGGGATTCTACCTCTGTGATGGATAACACTTCACTCTTCATAGAGAAGGAAGTGACAAAACCTTCATAATCACTTGGTAGAGCATCAAACACAATCTCGATGTGTTCATGTTCAGAAATGGGTGAGCCTATAGCTGCCAAAGAATCGACGCTTTTCTTGATTTTAAGCAAGAATTCACCCATTGCAAGACCCGATTTCTTGATGCTTCTCATATGCGTTCTGAGTTGTCTCTCTTTTGCCTTTGTGTTCATCACAAACAAGGTTTCAAGCTTCTTCCAGACTTGGTGAGTTGACCATAGAATCCGTCATAGAGTTGAGAAGCCACGCCATGATCAGTTGGTCTTGACAGTCCCAAGAAACGAATTCTGGGTTTACCTCATCATTGGCTTCATCCTCGGTTTTCAAAAACTGGCGAGGTATGTGCTTGCCTCCTTCCAAGAACTTCCCCAGATTATGTCCTCTCACTGTGGCTCTTACCTGCATTTTCCAGGTAAGATAATTGTGATCATCAAGCTTGTTTGAGATAGGAGGTGCAAAGCTTTGATTTGCATATTTTGGTAACTTATGCTCGAGCTCTCTGCCTTTTCTTTGTCTTTCACATGCGATTCTCCAGATGTGTCATCCATTGAAGGAAGTTAAGGCTCTGGTACCATATTACATTTCAGAGAAGATGGAACTAAAATGAATGAATAGTACTTGTATATAGCAATTGAGAGAAGAATACAAATGCCTTGTATAGGCAAAAATGCAAGAGCTCTCAAACTAACAGAACAACCACTTACTAACTGATATAACAACCTACTAACTAATCCTAATAGGTTCCTCTCGTATATATATAGCTTCCTCGATTGTTTGATGTTTTTTGAATTACGGAAAATTTGATCACTTGTCAAAATACATAAGCCTTATATGTTCGCTCTAGGTCAAATTCAGTGTCTTCCGATAAGTTCTCTAGATGTAGTTTATTAGTAACTACTATATTTTTCAACTATTTATCAATTTAGTTCCTTCACTTTGGTCCTTCAAAGATGATGGGCTAATAAATTTCCTCATCTTTAATCAAATTCACAGCAATAAGACAATCTGATTTAACAATTAAATTGTCACATTTATAACTTTTTGAACTTTCTAATTCAATGCAAATGGGCTATATAACTCAGCAAGTAAGCTAGAATCAAAACCAAGTTTTTTTTTTTTTTTTGAGAAGCCTATTTCCACTTCTTCCAAGATGGTTCCTTTTTTTTTCCTAATTAAAACTTACAAATAAGCCAGATAATTCAATGTTTTATATCTATAATAGTGAAGGAAAAATAAATTACATTTTAAAATCAGTGTACCACATTTATAATGACTATAATTCAGAAAGGTTAAATGGCACTGTTGTACCTTTTGTTTTATTTTATCTAATAACAAATTTTAACTTTTTGTTTCTTAATATTTATATAAATTTTTAATATATTTTTTTCCTTATAATTATTAACCAATAGAATGTCTTGACAAATGAGTTTAGATGAAATCAAAAGCCTGCATCAATTTAAAAATGTTCAAAGTAAGACTAACAAATTTTTCAAAATTCTAGGAGTTAAATTAATACAAGATTTTAGCCTCTTTTAAATTATTTTGCTACCTCAAATATGATGTAGTAAGCCTAATTCTACATTAGCTCCGTATATGTTATGTTAGTGATATATACCGATAATATTTAGTTAAAGAAAGCAATTATAATAATTAATAAGATAAAAAAATAAAATATATAAAAAAGACTATGGACAAAATTAAAATTTTATAAAATCATTAGAGATAAAAAGTAAAATTTTCCCTTCATTAGTTAATTTTATCTTTTAATTAATTTTTGGCCAAATTACTCTTTTAGTCCTCAACGTTTGCACGAAGTTTAATATTGGTCCTCAACGTTTCAAAAGATTATTTTAGGTCCTCAACGTTTTTTTTCTGGTCAAAATTGGTCCTCTAGCGTAACATCCGTTTGGTTTTGCCATTAAATGCTGACATGGAAGGCTTATGTGGTACACCCTCTCTCCTACGTGTCAAATTTAAATGACATGGCACCCTCTCTCACTCAAACTCAGCAAAATGACGCCGTTTTTTATCAAAACAAAACATTTAAATGAATCAAAACGGTGTCATTTTGCTGAGCTTGAGTGAGAGAGGGTGTCATGTCATTTAAATATGACACATAGGAGAGAGGGTGTGCCACATAAGCCTTCCACATCATCATTCAATGGCAAAACCAGATGGATGTTATGTTAGAGGACCAATTTTGACAAATAAAAAACGTTGAGGACCTAAAATAACCTTTTGAAACGTTGAGGACCAATATTAAACTCTGCGCAAACGTTGAGGACCAAAAGAGTAATTTGGCCTTAATTTTTCTTATGAAGGAGGCTAAAGAGTCCAACAAAAAAGAGAGAGTGAAGACTAAGATGGTGTAAAGATTGAACTACATGTTCACAAAAAAAAAAAAAAAAGATTGAACTATATATCATGATTCCACAATGTTGAATGAAGATGTTGCTTGCACCAATTCGAATTGTAGTCTTTAAATTTTTGAAGTAGCATGATGGAAAATGGTACTCTTAACTCTTAAATTTTTTTGGGCCATTATGTTAAAATGTTAATATTAGGATTTAGGAGTGCTTGCTGTTTGTTTTGGGTTGTTTAAATAATGGATTTTTAAAAAAAAATTGATGATTTGGTTGGGTAGTTTGAGACTTTTGTCTTATTAAATTAAGACATTTAATCTAATTCATAGTCAAACAACATTATATAATAAAGTAAAACAATTATGATGTTCTAATTCAAATTATTTCAAAATAATAAGTAAAACAATTATATAGTTCAACAACATTAAAAAAATATCCATAAAAAAGAACATTACAAAATAGTTTAGTGGCAACTTCATGAAATAATAATTAAAGTATTTATATGAGATTCGAAATAATAAAATATACGTATAGTCAAATATAACCCAAAATATTAGGCTTAAATCATAAGAAAAGCAAAAAAGGAAAAAAAAAACATTTTGTCCGGATCAACCATAATCGGTCTAGTTCCCGAGTATTTTAAGGTCGTCCGGTTTTGACTGATTTTAATCGATCAAAATCAGTCCGAGCACAAATCCAAGTCTTTGGTCAGACTCGAACAGGACACTTGATCGATTTTTAGTCCAATAAGTCAGACCGTCTAATCCGAGTCTGACAACACTGATATATTGATTTGGTTTGGTTAAGTAGACTGTTCAAGTGAAAATCGAATCGAACTGTTCAAAACTGCTAAAATCAAATCGAACCAAACCGCTCACTCATAGGTTTAGTTCAATTTAGTTAGGGGTTGTGCAGCGGTTTTGTTCGGTCTTGAATACGAGCTAATTAATATAATTAGATAATATATTTTGATTTTTGAAAATAATCATGGAATGAATGAAGGATGGGGATTATAGAAAAGAAGAGGATGAATGTGCAAAATTGGCTTATTTTGTAAAGTGGGATTGAACGGTTAATTTGAATCCCTCTTGGTTGGCTATCATCCTGAAATCCCCCGAAACCTATGCCACCAAAATCTCATCCTAATTTCAAAACCTTAATTCATTCATCAAAACACAAACACCACCTTGAATGAAAAATTTAACAAAAAAAAATAATGATAATGATAATGCCAATTCTCAATTCTGGACAACAAAATCACACACAAAAAACATGAATGAATGTCTTCCTTCACTTCATCAAGACGTTCTTCAGTTTCAAATGCCACTTCAGAAATGACGAAGGCTAATAGTAATAATAATAGTAATAATCATAATATTACTAATAATTATAATTATAATTATTCCATTCCCCTTAGCCCCCCTCATTCTTCAGATCCCTCCCCTGATAATTCCATAAAAAATGATCGCAAAAAGAAGGTGATGATTCCATTGATTCCATTCATTAATTAATTAATTTCTTCCTTTATTTATTTTTATTATTATTATTTTCTTTGTGTTTCTCACTTTGTTTTCTTCTCTTTCTTGGATCAAAGTCTCTTCTTCCGAAGATATTCGGATCAAAGAAAAATGGCAGAGGATCCGATGATGAAGACCTCAGAGCAGAAGTAGATAGAATAGTTCCTGGTATTACTTTTAATTTCTCTTTTAATTTTATGCTTTTTTTCTTAATTTCACTTTCTTATTGTTTCTTTCTTTTGTTTCCAAATCAAAAAGATTTGGAGAAGATAATCGATTCCAGGAGAAAATCTTTCACCCCTATTATGAGAAAAAGTTTCTCAGGTATGTGTTGTGTTTGTTTCATAATCTTCATTTTCACATTATCCCAATCTATAATTTTATATTATTAATTGATAAACTAGTGGGTCAATGCTAAATTCTGGATGGTACATAGCCACGTACATTCGAATCAAAATTCTCTCGTGTGAATAGAGAGATAGACACAGAACTGATAAATTGATTCAGTCTATCTCTGATATTATTCTGTCATATCAGAGGATCGAAATCCGTACATACATATACATACCTATCAATCATTTTTGCCTCTATTATTTTGGCAGCTTACCTAACAAATAACAACAATTGACTTTGATAATCTGAGAAAATTTCAAACAAAGGGCTTACTTACTATCCACCCCAATTAACATCCAATATTATTGAAAATCAAAACTTCCATGCATGATTTCTTATGGTTATTAATTCATTGTTTTCAAAAGGCGAAACGAGCCCGGCGATCGAAGGCCTAAACCTATCTAACTTCGAACACACCATGGCCTTCACCACAGAAATCCAGAGTTGCAGGTAAAAAAATTTGACCCCATAACCCATATTTTTAAAAAAATTGCTTAGTACGCTTTTATCTTGTTTAATTAATACGAATATACAAAGATGGGACATTGCAGGATTTTTGTCGCAACATGGAACGTGGGAGGAAAAACTCCAAACCAAGGCCTCAAGCTCGAAGATTTTTTACTGGTGGAAGGCTCTGCAGATATATACGTATTAGGGTATACTATAGTATTGAATTAATATAAGTATACAAATTTACCTATATATGCCAAAACAGCCTACAATTTACCTTGCATGGACAGATTTCAGGAAATTGTACCTCTAAGTGCCGGAAACGTTCTAGTAATTGAAGACAACGAACCAGCTGTGAAGTGGCTAGCACTAATAAACCAAGCATTGAACAGACCCAAAACCCCATTCTCGGATTGCTCGACGGAATCCAACAACTCATCGGGGTCGAAGGATTCGAAGAACCAAGGGAACTTATTCCAGAAGCCGAATCTGAAGCTTATGAGTAGGAATTACAGAGTAGATAGTAGTCTTCTGAAGGGGTGTAATTGTCCTTTGGAGGCACATTCGCCGACGACGGATCAGGGACGGAGGATAAGGACGAAGAGGAATGAGCTTATGAGTAAAGTGGATAGTCAGGTAGGTCATAATAATAACCATCATCTTCGTGATCCAGCCATGGATGAGTTTTTGTCCATTGCGGAGATTCCTCTGCCTTCGAAGGAGACCAAATATTGCCTTATTTCAAGCAAGCAGATGGTGGGGATATTCCTGTCTGTTTGGACTAGGAAGGACTTGGTGCCACACATCGCTCATCTTAGGGTGGACTCGGTGGGAAGAGGAATCATGGGTCGCCTTGGGAATAAGGTAAGCATTACAAGACACACTCATACTTTGAATTGCATTTCTAGTTAATGTATAAAAAGGCAATTCAGTACACAAAGTTCTATCAAGTGGAGTTTGGGGAAGGTCAGTTTTACTCTGACAAACAAAAAGTATGTTTTTAAGATTTGAACCCGTAATTTTTACGTCACTTGTCAACAATCTTACTATAGGTATAAAGCTCGTCCTCTGGAATCTAATCTCTATATTTTAAAAACTAAGACAAATTAAACTTTTAGAGTTTCAATTTAAAATTTGAGGCAAAATACTATTTAGTTCCTCAATTATTGGTCAAATTACTATTAAATCCCCAAATTTATCAAAAATACTATTTAGTCCTCAAAATATTTAACTATGTCAACTATTTAGTCCCCGAATTTGACAAAAATACTATTTAGTTCCCGAATTTGTAACTATATCAACTATTTAATCCCAAAACTTGGCAAAAATACTATTTAGTCATTGAATTTGTAACTCTGTCAACTATTTAGTCTCCTGACAGTTACCTGTTATAGTTGACAGAGTTGCAAATTCGGTTATTAAATAGTATTTTTTGCCAAGTTTAGGGTTAAATAGTTGACATAGTTACAAATTCGAGAACTAAATAGTATTTTTGATAAATTCGGGGACTAAAAAGTAGTTTAACCAACAATTCAGAAATTAAATAGTATTTTACCTCTTAAAATTTTCATCAAGAATAAATTGAGATAGGAGGGACTAAACCCATAAAATAAATGAATGTATATATATATATATATATGATTTGTAGGTATATATGAGGAATTATGATGTGTAGACGATGGTGGGTTTTTGTTTTTGCAGGGTTGTATATCAATCAGCATGTCATTGCACCAAACGAGTTTTTGTTTCGTGTGTAGTCATTTGGCTTCGGGGGAGAAAGAAGGCGATGAGCTCAGGAGGAACGCTGACGTGGCAGAGATCCTTAAATGTACACAGTTCCCTAGGGTTGGTAAGAATTGTCGTCGGGCCCCAGAAAAGATCGTAGATCACGAGTGAGTATATATATATATATATATGAACTTGTGGATCTTGTGTTTTCTTGTCTCTCATCTCTATACATAGTATAGTACACAGTATACACCACTATTATTTCTACGTTTTATTAATTAATCAATAATCATATATTATTTGCAGTCGAATAATCTGGTTGGGAGATTTGAATTATCGGATTTCTTTGAGTTATGATGAAACAAGGTTCTTGCTGGAGGATAATGACTGGGACGCTTTATTAGAGAAAGATCAGGTAATTCATTATTTTCCTACTACCCAATTAATAAAATGGAGGGAAAACGCTAAATTGATTCCTTATGTTTGTACGAAGTTTTATATTGGTCTTTTATGTTTTAAAAAGTTTAAATTGGTCCTTTATATTTGCAAGAAGTTTAAAATTGGTCCTTCCGTCCAAGTCCGTTTATTTTTTTCGTTAATTGCTGACGTGGCGTGCTGATGTGGACATAGCATCTCTCTTACGTGTCCATTTCAGTTGATGTGTCATGCCACGTCATCGCCACGTCGTCATCCACTATCATATGTGATGACGTGGCATGACACATCAACTTAGATGGTCACGTCAGCACTTAACTTAAAAAGTGGACAGAAGGACCAATTTGGAACTTCTTGCAAACATAAAGGATCAATTTAAACTTTTTGAAACATAAAGGACCAATATGAAATTACATGCAAATATAAGGGATCAATTTGGGGATTTGACCTAAAATGAAATATTGGAGCACTAGAAATGAATATTTAACATATATATATATATATTAGGTGAAATTTTGGTCTTTTATCTTTCACATAAGTTTCATATTTGTCATTTATCTTTCAGAAGTTCTAAATTGGTCCTTTATCTTTTCCAAAAGTTCCAAATTGGTGATTTTTTCATCCATTTTCATCCATTTTCGTCCATTTCTTAAGTTAACCGCTGACGTCGCGTGCTGATGTAGGCACATCATATTTCATACGTATCCATTTAAACTGACGTGTCACGCTTCACCATCGACACGTCATCACAGGCAATGAAATAGAAGATGATGTGGCAATGACATGGTGCTGACGTGGAGTGACACGTCAACTTAAATGGACACGTAAGAGAGATGATGTGTGCACCTCAACAGGTCACATTTGTGGTTAACAGAAGAAATAGACGGAAAAACCAATATACAACTCCTGGAAAAGATAAAAGACCAATTTAAAACTCCTAAAAGATAAAAGACAAATATAAAACTTGAGTGAAAGATAAAGTACCAAAATGTACATTATGATAAACATTAAAGTGACATGTACGTGTAAGTGTTAAATAAAAACAGTTGAACACGGAGAGGGACGCAGGAAGAGTATTCACCGGATTCGACGAAGGAAGGATCGTGTTCGCACCAACTTACAAATATTCACAAAACTCCGACTCTTACGCTGGCGAAACTGTCAAGTCCAAGAAAAAACGCCGAACACCCGCCTGGTATGTATTGTATTATTATACATAAGATATTAAGACAAGAGGAGAATATAATTAATGAATTAATGTGGATTAATATAATATAATATAATGTGTCAGGTGCGATAGAATACTATGGCGAGGGAAGGGGATAGAGCAATTATCATACATAAGAGGAGAATCTCGATTCTCAGATCACAGACCTGTGTGTGGAGTATTTGCTGTGGATGTGGAAGCAAGATGCAGAAAGACCAATAATAGGTTTAGGAAGGGATATTCCTACGCTTGCACACGCTTTGAGTACGATGATTGCATACCTCAAAGACACAGCTTCTATGACTAATTCCTTCATATTCCATTACATTACATTACATATATATATACACACACACATACACACTTTCATTACCTGTATATCTATATCTCATTCATTAAATTGTTAGGCTATTCTCTCTTCTCGATCTCTTTCATGCATGGAGGACTTGGACCAAATTTTGATGTCCACACTTAAGGCATTAATCATATATATCATGTAAATATTTACTATTTTGACCATTCAAAACCCAAAAGTTGTACAAAGATTATATATATATGCATGCTCATTAATGTGAATGTGATGGGCTACATATATCAGAAAGAGAATACCTTGTTTTTTTGTGGATTCTGCTTTGTAGTTTGTAATTCATTATGACAATGTTGTTCACTTTAGATTTTTTTTTTGGCACTATTGGTGTTCGGATTCTAATTATCAAGATCTATTAATTCAATTTGGACTATAGTCACGCACTTAAAATTAGGGATGACAAAAATCTTCGTCGCGCACGGGATCTTGTAAGGATTCCTCATGCATGCAGGGCCCCATTTGTAGGGGCGACAACATGAAAAAAATAATTCTCAAAGTTAGTTCGGGAATTGGGACGGAGAGTATAAGTCTTCCGCCTCGCAAAGTTTTCATTCTCGAGAGGTAATTATGTAATTTCATTTTATATCATTATTTTCAACATTTATATAATTATTTTTATTAATTTTTATATTTTAATATATCTAAAATAAGTGTTTGTTGATGTTTTTTAATTAGATCTTTTTAATATAGTATTTTTTATCTAATTGGTAATGCGGAGATCAAATTCAAGGCATTCAAGGGCACTACAAAAAGTTTAGATTTTAGAAAAAAATTTATTTTTCTCCTTGAATTTGGTCAACCTACTATTTAATTTGATATCTGAATTTTTACATCTGTCAATTATTTAAACTATGTTTGGTATATATCTTGGGAGGAATGTAAAAGAAAAGAACGTAAAAAATGTAATGCCAAGAATACAAATGTAAAGTAATTATAAAAATTAAAAAAGACGCTTGGTATATATGAAACAAAATAGGAAGAAATTTTTTAAAGTAAAATATGCTAAAATATTAAAATGCCTTTAATATTATACTTTAAAAATAAATAAAACTTTATATTAAAAAAAAGTAGTGGTGGTGGGTGGTGGGTGCTATAGAAATAAAAGGGATAAAATTGTCCAAAAATTTCAATTGCATTGCTAATCAACTTTTATATAGAAAAGTTTATGTAAAGATGTTTTATTCATTTTGTAGTAAAGTGGATTACAAAGCTTAAAATGCATAACAAACAATGTAATTTTTTGAAATTTTGCCATTACTTTATATAAAATTTTGTCATACCAAGCATAATTTAATTTCTGAGATATTAGTCGTTAATTAGTCCAATGATCACTGTTAATTATTGACGTTTTATTGTTAACTCGCAATCTGTACTATCATTTCACATTGTCACATTATTTTAAAAAAAAAAATTTATATTTAATCTCAATTTGAAAATGACATTTTTGTTAATTTGTATTTTTTTTCAAAATTAAATGACATAGTATATGGCAATATATATATATATATATATATATATATATATATATATATATATATATATATATATATATATATATATATATATAGGTAATAAGTTAAGTCACTATTTAATAATGACGCTCTATTAGATAAAAGTTAGAGTGTGTTTTGTACACAGAAAGAGAATAGAAATGTGAATGAGTTTGTTGTATTTGATAGTAAAATTTGATAATAGTAATAAGAATGAATTAAAATTATCACTTTACCCCTTATATTAAAATATTAAAAAAAATTATGATTGTATCAAATCAAAAAATATAATAAATATTTTACACCTATTTTTTTATTAATTACATGCTTCCCAAAAAAATTTACTCTTCATCCAAGGACCCATTCTGGGCTCTACCATTTCTATCCTTTTCTCCCTCGTACAATTTGGTTACCAAACCTAACCTTAACATCTCATAGAATAAATAATTAATAAATATAACAAATACCAAATATTTTATTTTTATTAGTCAGAATTTAAATATAAGATTAATCAAATTCAAAGACCAAAAAAAAATTAGGTTTCGTTAAATTTTATATATACATATATATATATATATATATATATATATATATATATATATAGTCATACATGTGATCAGGGATCGCAATAGCTATTGAGGTGAGAGGTATATTGTAGCATAAATGATGCAGTGTGGCGCCGCCAGTGGCCATTTATCTGACCAAATATTGGTGGGATTAACGGCAATTAATTTTTTTTATACGAATATTAAACTAGTCATGTACTATCATGATGTTAATTGCATAATATATATTTTTCTTTCTGTCGTATTGGTCATTCAATTAATATTTGATTATAACTTTTTAAAGATTTGTTATATTCTTCATATTATCAATGGATTTATGATGTAATTTATTACATGCATGTAAAAATAATTTTGATTGATAGGATTGTGACATATAAAAAATTGCATTGCATTTCAAGTCATCCTATACACATGTCACAATTTTACCGATCAAAATTACATTACATGTATGCAATAAGTTGTATCATAAACTCACCCTCAAATTAAATAACCTGTCAAAAACTTTTATCAATATACGTAGGAACTGAAAATTTTAAAAAGGAATTATCATTGTGTGACAATAATGAAACGTGTCTTGAATTTAGAGCTAAAGTAGGAGGCAACTTGGTCACTTAAAAATTAAGGTTTATCTCATATGTATTTTAAGGCATTTGTTATGTTTTTTTTAATTTATTGATTAATAAAAAATTTATTATTTTGGACTTAATAAAAAGTTAATAAGAATAATTTTATAAATTTTTTATTGATTAAATTAAATCTTTAATGAGTACTTATATTATATGATATGTTTGAATTGTGGATTAAGAAAGAGAAGTGAAAGAGATATGAGAGAATTATTAAGATATTTTTCTTTATTTAAAAAGTTGAAAATTGAAGATAAGATAATGAAAGATTTTTTTTAGTTTTTCAAGGTATCCCCAACCCGACAAGCTAAAGACTAATCCTCCGCAGATCTGAGCTCCATTTAAGGGTTTGCCGTTGGCCAATTATACACAAGATTAGACCAACCAAGCTTGGTTTGAAAAATTAATTTTTAATTATCTATTATCTTTCCCTTCACAAATTCAAGTTATCTCTAATTCAGATATTTTGAAAGAATTACAACCACTCAAAAAGGGAAAGAATATATGGAAAATCAACATTCTTTTCTTTTCCCCTACCTTCTCCTCTAATCACTTTTCTTTTCTTCCTTTCTAATTGTTAAACATACCCATAAAATGCTTATTAATAAAACCTATAAATTAATTGCTCGTGATTATTTTGTCTAGCAGGTGATTAGGATGCAAATTTTAAGACCCAATAAACCCAACAAATAACAAAATATTAATATTGAGAAGGGTTTTGTTTTTTTTCTATGAATTTATTTTTCGATGGAATAATAAGGTGGCATTTGACAGGAGGAAAATAATTTAACAAGAGGTGGAACTAAAAGTAAAAATGAAAATGGAAATAATTAAAGTGACGTTTGGTAGGAGCCAGGTGGGTGTTTTGGTGGAAAAATGAAGTGGAAGTAAAAGTGGAAGAGAAATTGGAAATAAGTGACAAAAAGTGTATTTGCAATGCAGAGAAATAGAAGTCAAAATAAAAAGTAGGCAAAAGTACATTTTCTAACCCCCAATGTTTGGGGGTCCTGTCAGTTTCACCCCTAACGTTTTTTCGCTGTCAATTGTACCCCTAACGTTTTACGTTTCTGCCAATGTCACCCTTTTCACTAACACCGTCAAATATTTAACAGTTTTTGATGACGTGGCATCCTATGTGGCAAAACGTTTTTTTTCTGTCAATTGTACCCCTAACGTTTTACATTTCTACCAATGTCACCCTTTTCACTAGCACCATCAAATATTTAATAGTTTTTGCTTACGTGGCATCCTATGTGGCAAAAATATCTGACTTGGCATATTTTTTCCACACTAGATTTTTTACTCATCTTTTTCCCATCAAAACCGTGTCGTTTTAGCCTCACCATATTCCTTTTAAAATATAACTCAAACGCACGTGCCATTTTGCAAACAAAAACATTAGAGACGTTACCCATTCTCTACTTTGTCGGAGACGTTACCCTAAAATAGAGAATGGATAACGTCTCCGATGTTTTTATGAGCAAAATAGCCTGTGCGTTTGAGTTATATTTTAGAAGGAATAGGCCGAGATAAAAAACGACACAACTTTGATGGGGAAAAGATGAGTAGGAAATCTGATGTGGGAAAAAAATATACCAAGTCAAATATTTTTGCCACATAGGATGCCACGTAAGCAAAAACTATCAAATATTTGATGGTGCTAGTGAAAAGGGTGACATTGGCAGAAATGTAAAACGTTAGGGTACAATTGACAGAAAAAAACGTTTTGTCACATAGGATGCCACGTTAACATAAACTGTTAAATATTTGACGGTGTTAGTGAAAAGGGTGACATTGGCAAAAACGTAAAACGTTACGGGTACAATTGACAGCGAAAAAATGTTAGGGGCGAAACTGACAGGACCCCTAAACGTTGGAGGTAGGAAATGTACTTTTACCTATAAAGTAAAGATGTTTGGTATGATGAGAAGAAGATAGAGAAATGAAAGATACAATTATAAAACACAATTTTGGCCCCACATGATGAAAAATTATAGAATTAACCCAGGGTAAATTAGTAATTTCACAATTACTTCCCTCTCCCACCATCAACTTTCTTCTCTTCATGTGGCAAATTTCATTCCCTATCTAAAGGAAACCATAATTTCCTTTCATTCTCCAAAATAACATATCAAAATAATAAGATTTGGTTCTCTTTCCTTTCACTCTCCTAATAACATACCAAACATGCCATATGTGATAAAATGTTTATTTGGTATCAGAAAAATAAAAATGAAATGTAAAAACAATGTTGTTTGGTATAATGGGGAGAAGATAGAAAATAAAAAATAAAAGTATGAAATATTATTTTTATCCTTACTTTTATCTATCACCATTTTTTAAGAGCATTTTAGTTATAAAATATTATCTACCTCTCCCCCCATCTAACTTCCTTCTCTCCGCATAAAGAAGCTTCGGAAAACTCATTTCCTCTCCCTTTAACTTCACTATCTAGCAAACATATATTAAAATCTCATCTCATTTCACTTACACTCATCTAATGCCAAACGAGCTACAAAAATTTTATTGATCATACACTAGTTAGTTTTTGTTTAACAGATAAAATATTTTATAATTTAATATTTTAAAAATTTAAAAATTTTAAAAAATATTTAAAAATTCTATTATCAATCACAGAAATCTTGATGAGTACTTTAAAATTATTGATTAGTATTTTTTTATAAAAAGAATATTGATCAGTAATACATTAATTTTTAATATATAAAAATTGTATCAATTAATGAAATAAAACTTTAACTAATATATTAATATATTGATTAACAAAACTCAAATAATAATAATAATAATAATTAATAGATTAGTCCCTTTCCAACTTTGATAAAGGTGCACAGTGGAAGAGGAGCACAGGTCTTGTGAGACTTAAAAAAATGGAGCTAAAGAAAAAACAAAACAAAAAACAAAAGAAGGATGAGAATGCAACTTTTATTTATAGATTGATTTCTCTTTTTGGTAAAACTGTGTGGATCAAGCTTCTAGGTTGACTATTGGATTATGGAATGCTGCTTTGCATTGCTGCTTAGTAATATATTATCTTTAGCTTTTAATTGTTAGATTTGTCTTAAAACATATATTATTTTAAATTTTAAAAAAGTTAAATATTTTGACATAAATTTTAAAGCAAATTTAACAATTGAAAACTCTTCATAACATTACTCTTAAGCTACGTTTTATATAAATTTATGAATAAAAAAATAAGAGATGTAAAGTTTTATAGAGTAAAAAAAAATACTGTAATGAAAAATAAAGAGAGAAATAGAGAAAAAATTAAAAAAAAAAATATGTGTTTGATATAAAAAAATATGATAATTTTTTTTTAAAAAAACATGAGAATACATTGAAAGTAGTCAAAGTACTATTTATGGTACTTCCCTATATGTAATAATTTACTAATTACTTGTCAAATTCTTCAAAATTTTAAAAACAAAGCAAGAGTAAATTATTATTTTAATGTTTAAAAACATAAATTATCTTCATTTAGCATAAAAATAGAAATTTTAATTTTAATTTTTAAAAATAAAAATAATAATTTTAATTTTTTAAGAGATATATTTTATTTAATTTATTATTTAATTTTTTTATTAATTATTTAATAGAAAATATGTATTTTAAAATTTAAATATAATATTTTTATTTTTATCAAATAAATTATATTTTTTAAGATTTAAAATAATAATTTAGTCAAAACTCAAAAAGCTTAGCCAACCTCCCCACAAACCGGAATTGAAGGAGCCGTTCGTCTGCGATGTTACTTAATTGCCTCGAGCTTCGTAAAATCCCAAGGGCATTTCTGTCATCTCACCACCTTTCCCAACATTCACAAGTATTCTGTATTCTCTCTTCTCTTCTCTTCTCTTCTCTCTCTTCTCATATCATATTCATGACCGTCTCTGCTCCTCCAGATTCTGTCAGATGTTTTTTTATTTCTTTTAATCTTTAATCATATATTCATCCTAATAAATCTCATGACTAATCTACCATCCAATTTATTGTTGGGATAATCTTTAATCATATATAGATTTATTGAATTTGGATATATTTTTTTAATTATACAGTGTCTTTTATTAAGAATTGACCCTAATTGAATGAAAAGATATATTAAAATTTAATATTATTTAACATTCAGTCTTTTTATGAATTAAACAACTATAATTAAAAGAATACAGATTTTTTATCACTTATATTATATTGGCCAAATTACTCTTTTGATCGATCCTCAACGTTTGTACAAAATTTAATATTGGTCCTCAATGTTTCAAAAAGTTATTTTAGATCTTCAACATTTTTTTTTTGTCAAAATTGGTCCTTTAACGTAAAATTCGTATGATTTTGCCATTAAATGCTGACGTGGAAGGCTTATGTAATATATCCTCTCTCTCCTACGTGTCATATTAAAATGACATGGAACCTTCTCTCACTCAAATTCAGCAAAACGACACCATTTTGATTCAAAACAGACATTTAAATGAATCAAAACGGCGTCGTTTTACTGAGTTTGAGTGAGAGAGGGTGCAATGTCATTTAAATATGACACGCAGGAGAGAGGGTGTACCACATAAGGATTCCACGTCAGCATGGCAAAATCAGACGGATGTTACGCTAGAGGACCAATTGTGACCCAAAAAAAACGCTGAGGACCTAAAATAACTTTTTGAAACGTTGATGACCAATATTAAACTTTATCCAAACATTGAGAACCAAAAGAGTAATTTCACACATTATATGAAAATATAATAATAAAACATATTTTATGCACTAAGCAATGGGATTTGTCATTTTGTGGTCTAAGTACTGACTAATTAGCTTTATGCTCTCTTCATATGAACTGGAATGAATTAACTGAGTAATGTCACTTACACACACCACGAGGCTCACTAATTACTGTTTCAGATTCCTTTATCTCCAATCCCTCTTCCCATTCCCATTTGCTTCTTCTTCTTCTTCTTCTTCTTCTTCTTCCTTCTTTAATCTTTATATCTCTTTCGGTTTTTTCCTTTACTTTCTTCCTGCACTTCGCTCTCTGCACACTGAAAACAACCATTCACCTCAGATTTTGAACGTCGAGACTTAAAGGGCTTACATTTCTCGCCTCTCCTGAAGCGCGCCTTTCAAGTGTTCGATAAAATGTGTAAATGACGAAACTTGCATTTTGGGGTGCTATAGTGGCCGAGAAATGGGAGTTGCGAACTCGAAAGCGGAGAAAAACGAGGCTCTGCGTCTATGCAGAGAAAGAAAGCGATTCATCAAACTAGCGATGGATTCCAGATACGCTTTAGTTGCTGCACATGTATCTTACATTCAGTCTCTTAGAAATGTGGGTATCGCTCTTCGTCGCTACGCAGAGGCTGAGGTGTTGATAGAGTCCTCTCTCTCCATTTCTGACAAAACCCCTTCTCAATCTACATACCCTTCTCCTTCGCCTTCTCATATTGCTGATGTTTCAGACTCGCCCTTCCACAATGGAAGTCCTCTTTCGCCTTCTGTGCCCACTTTGAGCTTTATGAGATCAGGAGGTTCTACTGCTGTGACTGTTAGAATCAATCCTTGCATTACCACTTATTTGGAAGACCAATCTTCTGCTTACTCAATACCACAACCTCCACCTCCTCCTGATGAGTCTGAAACTGAAACATCCTGGGATTTCTTCGACCCCACTGAGGATTCTGAGAGTTTTAGGTTCAGAACTGATACTGAGTGTTCTGATCTTTCAATTGCCTCAAGAGGATTTGAAGGGTGTGAGCTAAAGGGTGATGATAGAGAAGTGAAGGATGAGGAGTCACAGAAGAAAGGGGACGATTTTACTGAAAATGTGACAGACAAGGATGCTGTTTCAAAGAGGGAGAAGACCATTGCTGGGAAAATTGTGCCTGAAGAAAGAGAAGACCCCTCAGAGTTTATTACTCACAGAGCTAAGGATTTCCTTTCAAGCATAAAGGATATAGAACATCGGTTCATTCGAGCTTCTGAATCTGGTAGGGAGGTCTCGAGGCTGTTAGAGGCAAACAAAATCAGGGTTGGATATTGTGAGGCCAAAGGTAATAATAGCTTCTCTCTATGTCTAGCTCTGCATTTTTTTTTTTAATTCTGTATGTGACTGTGCAATGAAACTCTGCATATGCTAAGTTTCGGCTTTCGCCCGACATTAAACTTTGTTGAATCTTTATGAATATGAATCAATTACATGACAGAACACACACGACCCCACCCAGTGGGAAAAAGCTTTGGCTGTTGTTATTGTTGTTGTATGTGATTGTGTACAGTAAGACTAGTTAGACATTTCAAGTTTTTGAATTACTGATGTTATTAAACCTTCTCTTGATAGGGAAGTCACCTACGTTGGCTTTGTTCTCAGCTGTCCAGCTTGTTTGCTGTGGTGGAAAGGATACACTTGTTTCACAAGGTAAGTTGTAACTCAAATCTGCATTAAAACATTGATATTTACTAATAAATTTTGTGACACTATGTTTATCCATGAATATTAACATCATTGATGGTTTGGGCTTGCCATGTTCATATGACACGTGAGTTGAATCTAAAACTTAGGCATAGTACTCACTAAAGGGCCAGTAATTTTAGATGAAATCAGCTAAATTGAGGTTTTGGTTTTTCTCTAATACTAGTAATTCTTGTCTCCATCAGTATATATGCACATATCTGCAAGGTATCCTTCAGTAAAGCAGCATTGAAGTGTTATTCTGATGATGAAAAGTTGATGCATTTTAGTTATGTGAGTAAAGAGGAAAAAATACCTCTCAAAAATTGGGTCATACCAGAGGTCCTTTGCAATTGCATCGAGTTTCCTGGGCTGATTTTTCTCCTTTTTTTTTCTTAAAATTGCTTCATGCTTTAACTTTGAGGCGGCTCTTTATTTCGCCTACTGATACACATCTTTAATTCTTATAAGATAAATAATTAAATATGAAGGATGGACTAATATATCAAATCTTTGTGTAGAACCTGGGCATAAAATTATTAGCTGGAAAAGGACAGCATCTTCTCGATCAACTTCATCCAGAAATCCTTTGGCTGCAACATCAAAGGAGGATATTGATGATAGTGGAAGCGACTTTATTGAAGAATTCTGTATGATTTCTGGAAGCCATTCCTCCACCCTCGACAGATTGTATGCATGGGAGAGAAAACTCTATGATGAAGTAAAGGTACTTGAATTTGTGACATGTTGCAAATTGCTATAACTAGATCCCAAAAAACAGGGGAGACATTGATTTTTTTTTATAGTGAATGCATTTATCTGTTTTTGGGTCAGAAAAATGCTTAGTGTTTATTTAGACTGTTTAATGGAAGGGAAGAGAATAAGATAACCTTCAACTTATTTGGATTATAAAATTTTGAGGGGAAAGAAAATAGGGAATCAGAATCCAAACCAAGGAAAGTTTCTAAATTCTCTTCCCTTCTTCTCTTGAGAATTGTCTTTTTCGTATTATTGTCCTGTCCAATGTCCATCATAAATGCAAGCTGCAATTATTGTTTCTTTATCTTCATGTGTAATTTGAATTTCCCAGAGTATATTTTGAGATTTCTGAAGTAATATATTGCAGATCATCTTTTAGAATTTCAAGTTTTTAAACTCCTTTATGATCCTTTCCACGATGTGCAGGCAAGTGAATCCATCAGGAAAGAGTATGATCGGAAATGTGATCAGCTAAGGCATCAATTTGCGAAAGATCAAGGTACTCACGTGATCGATAAAACCCGGTCAGTTGTGAAGGATCTGCATTCGCGGATAAGAGTGGCTATTCGTTCATTTGATTCCATATCTAAGCGAATTGAGAGAATGAGGGACGAAGAGTTACACCCGCAACTTGTAGAATTAATTAATGGGTAAGCAACACTTTCACTAGCACTAGCTATTATCTATCTTATTTTCAAAAGTGTCACGGATGATACTTAGTTTGATTGTACCTGCAGATTGATCAGGATGTGGAAGGCAATGCTGGAATGCCATCATGCGCAGTACATCACCATCTCTCTGGCATATCATTCAAAAAGCTCAAATGGAGGCTTGCGAGGAGACACACGCAGAGAGATTTTGAGTCAACTGCTTGAAGAAATAGAATGCTTCGGTTTGAGCTTCACTAACTGGATCAACAGCCACACTTGCTATGTGGAATCACTCAATGCATGGCTCCAAAACTGCATACTACAACCGAGGGAGCGATCCAAGAGCAGAAGGCCATTCTCGCCGCGCCGTGCTCTGGCTCCTCCCATATTCGTTCTGTGTCGCGATTGGTGTGCTGGGATCAAATCTTTGCCATCTGAGGAACTCAGTGTTGCAATCAAAAGCTTCTTATCCAACGTGAGGGAGCTGATAGAGCAGCAAGAAGAACAGCTTCATAAGAAACAACAGAATGTGTCTATGTCGGATCATGCAAACGGTGAAGAAATGCAGAGTAAAGCTGAGGAGGAGAATGATCATGAAGATGATGATGAGTCTGCAAATTTGTGCTGCATACATTCGAGTTTGACGAAAGTTCTCGAACGACTCACCAAATTTTCGGAGGCGTCGTTGAAGATGTACGAAGATATAAGACAGAAAAATGAAGCTGCTAGAAATGCTTATCAAAATTTCAAACCTGTTGTTAGAGCTGAAAATATTTAAGCTTTCTTCTCTCCCTGTGCTTGATTAATACATGTAGACTCCTATATTAAAAGGAAAACAAAAAGAAAACTAAGATGAAAATTGTGTGAAGTTCTTTAATGTATATGAATTTCATTCCTAGTAGACGACTACAAAAGAACTAGGGGTTTTTGGTAATTTACCATAGTCTCCATGAAAATGAGTTTCTGGAGAACTGAAAAAAAAGAAAAAAAATATTTTTCTAACCTCATTGACTGAATTTGAGTACAACAAGAACAAATAAAGTTTTTTCCCGCTAGGTGAGGTTGGCTATATGGATCAAACGACGCTAACATGTTCTGTGGTTAAGTTATTTATGACTAGATCCCTCTTAATCGTTTTTCCTATTGTTTTTTTTTTGTCTTCTCCTACTTCTAGTTATTAAGTTATCTTCCATTTGGTCAACTCTACGTACCGAAACCTCTTCCGGCCGCCTTTGTACATGATCAAACCACCTAAGGCGTGTTTCAACTAATTTCTCGACAATAGGTGCTACCCTCACTTTCTCTCTAATATAATCATTCATAATCCTATCCATTCTAGTGACCACTCATCGAGCGCAACATTCTCATTTCTACCACGTTGAATTTGTGCTTTAACTGAATTTGAGTAAATTATAATAACTTCTCTTAAAGTTTAGTGAAATTATTCTTACCATTAAAAATTACAATTTGGTAACCTTAAGCTTTAATATAATTTTATACAATTCTTATTTTGATTTATTTTTTAAAAATGAAATTTGTGTTTTACCACTATGTGTGTTTATTTTAAAATAGTAAAATTACTTAATTGTGTTTATCTGTATTTATTGTTATATAAAACTAATTTCGCCGCTCAATTGAATGTGTCTATTTGTTTCTTAACAGGACGGTGTCATATTATTTGGTTGCAGTCATTTTTTCATGAAATAATGTCAAGTCATTAAAGGTGTTAACAATTGCATCTTTGGAAAACTAAATTGATGCAAATGATATCTTTTGAAGATCAATTGTTAATTTATTCCAAATTTTATATTAAATACATTATCAGCTTTATTATATATTGTCAATAAATAAATAAATTGATTGAAATATTAGCTAAAAAAAATTTTTGTTTTTGTTTTATTGATTTCCCACGGATTACCCAAAAATACATTTGGTAGGTAAATTTTTGTGAGTAATTCAGTGTTTTGTTGTAGTGTATGCTAGGATACTAGTTAGAGGTTTTATCTTAGAAATTAAAGAAAAAAAATGATAATTTTATATTATATTTTAGAAGTTAAAAAAAAAATGACATGTACATATAGTGTGTATATATATATTAGATTTGTTCATATTGAGAAAATCTTAAGATAAAATGTAATCTTGTTTTATCTTACCATCCAGGACTTTTATGCTTTTTATTATACAATTACAAATATTAATATGCGGAGGAAAACCTTTCACAATTTGGTTTCTTTGGAGTTTAAAATTTTAAATATACATCATATCGACCTATATGGAAGTTTTTGGACACCATTCTCAAAAATTCACCCAAGCTTCAAACTCTCAACATTCATAAGTCATAACTCATATATATATATATACTAGAGGTTTCACATACACATACGTGCATGTCAAAATTTTTTTTAATTTATAAATATAAAATAAATTATTATTATTAATTGTAAAATAATAAATTAAAGATTAAAAAGTTATTTTCTTTGATAATTACTACAATTATTATTTTTTAAAAAATCAAATTATCACTAACACTATTCTCCTATTTTTTCTCTCCCATGATCTTCTCACATCATCTTTTTATTTTCTTTTTTAATTAATTAAATGACTATTTTAAAAGATCATTGACGAAAAAGATCCACAGACATATAAATATATATATATATATATATATATATATATATATATATATATGTTGAATTCAAGTTTTTATTTTTTTTATTTTTCTTAACATACATATTTGAAATTATTTTTATATATGCAGATACCTTGTAGATATGGATATTCGGATCATTTTGGGAGTGATTGGGGTGGAGATTTTCGTATATGTGTTCCATCACAACTTAAAACATGCTATCTTAGGGGATTTGATTCATCAGATGAAGACAAGAATTATATTTTTCATTTGCAAAATATATTTTGTAGAATGCAAGAGAGTTGGAGAAAATGACAAGAAAAGCAATATTGGATGAACCAATTACTTTCTGGCCCAAGAAGATCTCCAACATATCAGTTTAAGCTTCAACGTAATCCCTTTGATCCAATTTTATTGGTCAATGTAGTCCTCTTATTTTAAAATTGAAAATTTGTTAATTCACTACTAAAAAAGAATACTAATTAATAATTATAGACGGAAAATGCCGTCTCTAAATAACCCATATTCCGTTTCGAACTCAGTTAGGCAAGGATTGGCGACGGAATGTATTTCGTGGTTGATGGAAAATGCATGCTTTATATTTTAATTTCTCTTTCTTTTGGGCTTAGGCCCCTATTTTGTACCCAAAAATATTTCATATGTGCCCAAAGTTGGAGAAAATGTGAAAAAGAAATGCTTGTTCAAGGATAGCATATATTTTTTGAAATCCCATCAAGGGAGAGAAATTCATTAATTCGGATAAGTAATACAAGTCTCAGATAACTAAATTGGTATTGAGTTTGGCCAAACTTTATCACCAGAATAGTTAAGTGCTATTTTAACCATACAATCTGCACTGCTATTATATGATCTAGGGGTCCATTTAATAAAGAGCTAAATTCTTCTGCGCACAAAAAAAAAAAATAGATAGGAAGATAGTGGATCACCTTGCCTTATTCCCCGTTGAGGCACAAACTGCTCGGTGTCATTTCCATTTACTCTTACCTGAAAGCTCACAGTGGAAACGCATTGCATAATCTTCTGTACCCACAAGCTATGAAATCCCAACTTATCCATCATTCTTTTCAGAAAACACCATTCAACCCGATCATACGCTTTGCTCATATCTAGCTTAACAGCCATAAAATAATTCTTTCCTTATATTTTCCCTTTTAGAGAATGAAAAGCTCGTATGCAAGAAACACATTGTCGGTAATCTGTCAATTAGGCACGAAGACACTCTGATTCACAAATATAATATCAGGAAAAATATGTTTCATTCTATTGGCTAGAGTTTTTACAATAATTTGATACAGAACTGAACATAAACTGATAGGTCTAAATTGTGTCATATCAATGAAATTCTTTACTTTCGAGATAAGGACTATTCTAGTGCTATTAATCTCCTGACGAAATGATCCCCCATTTAAAAAATCAAGCGCTGCCTTAGGACTATACAAGGATATGATAAGTTGGTAAGCACAAAAAAAAAAGTAGGAATAGTAACAGATAAGTATCCGCTCATTTTGTTTATTATTACATTCATATTTATCCTACTATATAAACAAATAATTTATCCGATATCAAATATCTAAGGTCAAAGGTTTATTTTGGTTCTATATATTTTATTCAAGTTCTAAATTAATCCTATATGTTTCAAAAGTTTTAAACTGGTCCTTTATCTTTTTCAGAAGTTCTAAATTGGTCATTTCGTCTAAATCCATCAATTTCTTAAGTTAACTGCTGATGAGTCACGCCACATCATCGACACGTCATCACAGATGATGAAATAGAAGATGACATGGAGTGATACATCACCTTAAATGGACGTAAGAGAGATGATATGTCCACCTCAGCATGTAACATTAGCACTTAACGGAAGAAATGGACGGATTTGGACAAAAAGAACAATTTGGAACTTCTGAGAAAGATAAACGACCAATTCGAAACTTTTGAAACATAAAGGACTAATTTGAAACTTGGATAAAATATAGATGACCGAAATGGACATTTGACCAATATCTAATATCCACTCAATAATTTTTTTCAAATAATATATAAATGACTATAAAAAATATTTAAAAAAAAATCGTGCATAATTCTGATAAACTTTTTATTAAAAAAATGTAAACTTACATTTAAAACAACAATCTCAATAAAATTAATAGCATAAAATTTTATTTAATAATATATATTATATTTAGAATTCTATATTTTATTCTATAATATATATTATTGTGGTACTGATATTGAATGAGGAATACCCTTCCACCCATCACTCAATATGAATTTTGGGTATCCGAAACTAATATTCATACCTACAATACTTAAATTAGGTTTTAATGATATATAATATTCAGATTGGAGGAAGGTTGCTAAGGTTTTGTGTATTTTGGGACCGAAAGACGAGGTGATTCTATGTCATCTAAATTTTTATCTAAGGATAAGTCCTTCAAAGTTACAATCCCTTATGATATTATTTTATTTATTGTAAATCCCACAAGTTAAGAACCGATTTAACATTTACTATGGTGTCATCTTAAATGATATGGTATAAAATACTATCATCGCAAATATTATGTTATCTTTGATACTCTTGTTTAGTAAAATGTTTTTACATCACAATAATATACGTTACAAGTATTTCGTATTTTATATCGATCAAGTTGTTTACTTTTTTATCTTCCAAACTTACCCTTATAAACTTAAATAAATGACCTATTATATTTATACTATTGTTATTTTCAAACTTTCATAATATAACTTTAAATAAAAAAACTAATCATCCCTCCATACAATAAATTTAAGTAAATTTTATATTATAATTATTAAAACTTTTAATACATTCTTGAAATATCTTCTAGAATAGAGAGATACAATTAATCAAGCATCTATCTATCTATTTTTTTTATAAGTATTCTCTTATTGGAGGTAATCCTGTTTGAGATACTATCGGACACTAAATGTGGGCACCTCTCCCAGCAGGAATTCGAACATGGGTTCATTCATAATTAAACAAAATGGCATTCAATCTAACAAAATATTTACCCAATAATAAAATGTTTTAAACAATTAAGTAGTTTTTTTTTTTGGTGGAGTTGGAAGCCCAATAGGGCAAAAGAAACAAAGAGCTACAGACTAGAAGCACAACCTAGAGTCGAGCCCGCTCTATCCCTTTCTAATGCCTGGGCAATGAAAGGAGGTGATGTTTCAACAACCACAATCTCTCTGCTAGTGCTGCTACAATTCCTAGCCATCAAATCCGCAGCCAGATTTGCATCCCTGTACACATGACGAACTCTGACCTCCCAATCCCTGTTGAGCAAACCAATGATCTTACTGGCTAGGGAAAAACTAGTATGCGCATTTCCTGGAGGATCCTTAATAAGATTAACAGCTCCCAATGAGTCAGACTCAAGTTGAACCTTCCTCATACCAATTTTCCAGGCAACTTCTAATCCTTTCAACACACCCCATAGCTCAGCTTGAAGGGTGCTACATTTGTCAAGGCAGCAGTAAAAACCACAGATGAATTTCCCAGATACGTTCCTTATAAGACCCCCACATTTCGCAATTCCATCAACATCCTCCCTATTAGCAGCATCCACGTTTAGTTTACAGAACCCCATCTCAGGTGGCTCCCATTTGATTTCCTTCTCTCTACTAATCCCCTTATCACTGCTCACTTTTGAGAAGGAGATCCACGCTTCCTTAAAGGATTGGACCTGATACTGGATGCTTTTCACACACTCCTCAACACTTCCCTGTTTCCTGTTAAAGATAGCCTCATTCCTACTCTTCCATATTAACCAGGATGCCGTCCCAAACATCAGCGACCAATCAAGACCAGGTCTACCATATGATTTCTGGAGGTTGTAATCTAACCATTCCTCAAGCCCGAGTCCAAAGAATTCAGGCCAGCAGTTAGGCCGCACCATCCTCATCCAAATTGCTCTAGCCAAAGTGCAATCTCGGAGAGCATGAAGTGTGTTTTCCGAACTTTTCCTGCATATAGAACAGATATCATCAGCAGCAAGGCACCTCTTTCTCCTATTTACATTTGTCATGGTTTTGTCATGCCTACACAGCCAGAGAAAGTACCTTATCCTTTCAGGACCACACCACTTCCATATATTCCTCCACTCCTTGTTCTGACTACTTTGGCACTGATTTCTAATTAACGAGTAAGCTGTTTTCACAGAAAAGCTCCCATCCTCTTTTGCTTTCCAAGCCAGCACGTCCTCCTTAGCATGTTCATTGGGAGGAAGAATGCTTGCAATCCGGAGGCATATCTCGCTCAGAATGATATACTCGAATTTCTCCCAGAGCCACTCCCCAGATTCAGTGACAAACTTATTTACAGTTAGCTCCAAGTCAGCATCAGGTAAGGATACTAGTAGATAGCTGACTAAAGGCATACATCCAGATATCCATTTGTCAGTCCAGAATTTTACTAGTTTCCCATTCCCAACTCTCCACTCACTGCCTTCTAAAATACTCTTCCAGTTTTTGTTAATACCTTGCCACAATCTCGAGCCATTATACTTCGGTTCGACCACTGGGAGTCTACCACTGCCACACGAGTATTTCGCTTTAAGTGTTCGAGCCCAGAGTGCATTAGATTCTCTCGCAAGATTCCATCCGACCTTAGAAATAAAGGCATTATTTTGTGCTCTGAGATCTTTAATTCCCAAACCTCCTTCGTTCTTAGTCTTGCAGAGGGTATTCCAAGATACAAGATGACTTTTTTTCTTATTTTCAGAATCACCCCAAATAAAGCCTCGGTTCAGCTTCTCGATTTCATTACACACTCCTCCAGGAAGCACAGCTGTTTGCATTGCATAGGAGGGTATAGCTGAGGTCACTGCTTTGACAAGAGTTACTCTTCCGGCCATGGACAAATTCCTACTCTTCCAACTAGTGAGACGATTTCTGACTTTCTCCACTATCTTTTGATATGTACTTCTGTTGACGCGATGATGCAGAATTGGCAAACCCAAGTAACTACCCAGGTCATCCGTAGCTGAGAAGCCAAGAGCTGCACACAATTCATTTCTTTTGTGTTCATCAACGTTTTTAGAGAAAAAGACTTTAGTCTTCCCCTCGTTTACTTTCTGCCCTGAGCTTCTAGCAAAGGTCTCCAGACACCTCTTCACCACAGTCACCTGCTCAATGGAAGCTTCAGCAAACAAGATTAAATCGTCCGCAAAAAACAAATGAGAAATAGGGGGCCTAATCTACCAAGCCTAATTGGTTTCCAGTTTCCAGAATTAACATCATTTTGAATCAAATGTGCTAATCTCTCTATGCGTAACACAAAGATATACGGGGAGATAGGGTCCCCTTGTCTAATTCCTCTAGAGGGATTGAAAGGTTTAGTTTTATCACCATTCCATAAACTTTGCATAGACGGGGATCTTATGCATGCCATACATAGATCTTTGAATTTTTCATCTAAACCCACATCAATCAAGGTTTCCTCAATAAAATCCCAGTTTAATCTATCATAGGCTTTTTCTAAATCTACTTTTATGGTCATGAACCCTTTTTTTCCTTGCATTGCTCGCATGGAGTGTATTACTTCTTGAACAATAATGATGTTATCTGAGCTATTTCTACCTGGCACGAAACTACATTGGTTAGGGCCAACTAACGTGGGCATGCAGTGTTTAAGCCTATTAGTAAGGATTTTAGTAATGATTTTATAAACAACATTACAAAGGGAGATCGGTCTAAACTCCTTAATACTCTCAGGAGCATCAACTTTAGGAATCAAAATAACCAAAGTTTGATTAATGCACTGAATCAAGGGTGGGTTGGAGAAAATATCACCAATAAACTTGCATAACGAGTTTTTAATTGCATCCCATTGATGTTGGAAGAAGAGGGGGTTCAGACCATCGGGCCCCGGAGCTTTGAGTGGTCTCATTGCAAATATGGCCTCTTTGATGTCCTCATCCGAGAGAGTCTTGGCAATAAGAGACATCATATCAGGACTGATAATAGGAAAACAACCTTTTAACTCAAGAGGTACAAAATCACTTATAACTTCCCTATAGAGGCTACTGAAGTAGTCCACTGCCATTCCTTGTAGTGTTTTATCCTCAAAAACCCACTCTCCGTCAGTGGTTTTTAAACCTTCTATCTTGTTTCTCTTCCTCCTTACTAGAGTGGATATATGGAAGAAGCGAGTGTTCCGATCCCCTTGCACCACCCACTGATGTCTTGATTTTTGTTTCCATAAGCTCTCTTCTTCATCTAACACAGCCTCATACTCCTTCCATACCTCATTCTGAACCCTACAAAGGTACGGACTCGGTCTACTTGCTATTGCTTTGTGTAGGCCTTGTAACCGATTTTGTAGCTTTGCTTTCCGCGAGTGGATATTGCCAAATACTTCTCTATTCCATTCATTGATTAATGGATAAAATTCTCTAACTGCAGAACCCCAGTCTCTATCTCGTGCCCAAGCTTCTTTCACAACGTTCGAGAAGCTATCGTTGAGCGTCCAGGCTGCCAAGAAACGAAAGGGTCTATTGTTTCTCTTTACCTCTGCTCTCGGATTTGATCTGATCCAAAGTGGGCAATGGTCCGATTTGTATTTCGGAAGATGCGTTACTGTAGCCTCCGGGAACTTCAATCTCCACTCAGTGTTTACCAAAGCACGGTCAAGTCTGATCGATAAGTCCCCTCTCTGCCATGTGTACTTTGGTCCAACAAAACCAAGGTCTAACAAAGCAGCCTTATTAATCCAATGTGAGAATAAAGGATCCGGCTTGCTGCCAAGAGCACTACCACCTTCCTTCTCATGGGTAGACACAAACGCATTGAAATCCCCAGCCACCAGCCAAGGTTCGTTCACATTCTCTGCTATTTTTCCTAGTTCTTCCCACAGCTCCTTCCTGCTCAGTGGATTTGGGCTACCATAAACCACCGTAATCAAGTGTGTCCCATTTCCTTTCCCAATTTTCATGTGAATAAACTGGGTATGCTTGATAAGAATCTGAACTTGCCCAACAGAATCATCCCATAGACACCAAATTCCCCCCGAAAAACCCAATGCTTCCACTCTGTCACAATTTCTAAATCCGCACTTTTTGATTATCTCATCTGCATTTCTTCCACTTTGTCTTGTTTCTAATATAGCTAGAAAGTCAACTTTAAATCTAGACTTGATGTCTCTAATTAAACCAGGAAAAGATGAGGCACCTGTACCTCTTGAATTCCAGACTAAATAATTCATAAATCACCTTGTTTAATAGACGTATCCCCCGATGGGATTTCCCCATTCCAATTGCTCATCTCAGTATCTTCAAGGATTTCCTGTCTCCTCAGATCTTCATCCATAGCCTCTCCTTCTGGTGGTTTAGGTGGTGGGGCCTCAACAGGCTGGAGAACAGAAGCCACCTTCTGCTCTAGTTTCTTATACCTCTCTAAAACATCTGAATATTCAATTTCATGACCGAGGTTTGGGTTAGTTATGAGTTGGGTTTCACCTCCTCCCTTGCCATCCTTTCTCTCTAATCGACCTTCCATAACTCGCTCTCGGGCCTAGTGGATCCTTTTATTATCCATATGTGACTGATTCAGCAGTTGATCGTGCCTGGTTTTCGTGCCCATTTCTGGCCCACAAATATCAAACCCCCCAACTGCTTTCTTTGGTGGGCTGGGCCTCCTTACCTCATCCGACCATGCGGATCCAACATTTGTGGGTCTAGGCCGGGTAGGATCTTCTCTCTTTTGGTCCATATTAACCTTATCCTCATCAAACTCCCGCAGTATGTTAAAACCATTATTACCCCAGTTTCTAACTATAGGTGCCGCCTTCGAATTTCCCAATTTCCTACCTTCCTCATTTTTCCATTGATTGGTCCCTCGACGTCGGATCTGTTTTTTGGGGATCATCCATGGTCCGAATTTTGGCTCCTCCTCTAGTCTGACTCCCTCTTCCACTGGCTTTTGCTCCATCATATTGCCCTCCATAACCTCTTCCTGTGGAATCACTTTACATAGAGCTTCAATCTCTTCAGTTGGCTTAGTAGATATACTCGGTCCCACATTTTTCTCCTCACTTGCCTTCATGCATAAATCTTGAGTATGACCATATTTCCCACAAGTGAAGCAGATTAGGTGCAGCCCCTCATATTCAATGTTATACCTTCTGCCCTTGATCTCGACCATTGGTTTCAGTTTGTTTCCTAGTTTAATCTCCACACAAATTCTTGCAAACTTCCCTCTAGTTGTGATAGGTGTCGCTGGGTCCAGCTTCAGCGTCTTCCCAATTAGTCCTCCAATTTTCCACAGGCACCTAGCGTTATAAAATTCCAATGGCAAGTTCGGAACGCGAATCCAGGCTGCAATCTTAGTAGGTTCCTCCTCACTCCACGGGTTAAAATTCGGCCTCCATCTCTACACTATGAGGTAGTGATCCGCAATAACCCAAGGTCCCCCTTGCAGGGCGACAAGGTAATCCTCCTGGCTTGTGAAAGATACTGCAAAGAATCCGTTTTCTAGGTCAATCGTCGTTACTGTACCCTGTTTCTTCCATAATTTTTCTAATCTATTAACCATGAACAGAGCTCCCACTCTCTTTCCCAGAAGCCTGACTAGGAGGGTTAATTGCCATGGTTTACACCATTGATCGTATTCTTCCTGATCAATTGCCAGTTTAGGACAGAGATTTTCATCATCCACTTCTTCAGCCTCTTCGTCCTCCTCCTCAGAACTCGACTCTTCCTCAGAATGGTTGCTTTCTTCCATGTTCTTGGCAACATCTGCCTCATTCCAACCCACTACTTTATCCTTAAACGAAGCCCCGTGTTTGGAAAAATCCATCTGATTTCTATCACTTCCCTGATCATAATCAGTCATTAGTTGATCTCTCATGCACCCTGTCTTCACTTTCTTCTTACTCCTTTCTTCCAAGTCTTCTTCCTCCTTGGTTTTGGCTTCATCACATTCCGTTTCCATGAGCCTGGAAACGAGAAGCCCTGAAGTTAGGCTTCAGAAACTCTAACGCAATCTTGGAGCAATCTTGGAAATAGGTGGATTCTCTTGACGCCCAATGTCTTATTAGAGATTAAGTAGTTTAATATAACTAAAAATACTCAACAAAAATATTTTAAATAACCAAATTCAAAAAAATTATTTTAAATAACCTGTACCTAAAAAATATTTTAAATGACAATTACCTAAATATTCAACATAATAGGGGACCTTTATTAATAAGAGTGATATATTAAAAATATAATATAATAGGGATAAAAACAGAAGATTTTTTTATTTAAGTGTGTCATCTGAGATGACACAATATTTTATCTTTTTTGGTGTCATGTAATAACACAATATTATCTAATCATATGTCACTGTATTTTGACATACTTAACACCATAATAAACTGTGTCATTTAGCAAATTACAATGTCATCCAAGATAATATATAATATTGAATGACATGATTAATATGACATCATACCAAACACCTCTTTAATGTTATACCAAACGTAACTATATTTATTTATACTTCACTTTATTCTCATTCTCATTTCCTAAAAAATCCTAAGTACTACTCTTTGTTTTTAAAATTTTTCTAAGATCCTTCTAACTAGAAAAATCAAAGTTAATGATTTTTTAAAAAAAGGTTAATATAAAATTTATTTTCTTACAAAATGTTAAAACCTATGTCATGGGAATTATTCAAAATTATATATCTAGAAATTAATTAGATCAGTCCAATTCCTATAAAATACACATTTTTACTTCATTTTTGAAGCACTAATACAAACTCACACTAATAATAATTAACTATGAATATATTAGAGACCAAATTAATATCAATATTGACAAACATCATCACCTTAAAAGGATTAGGGACCGCCAAAGTGGGTTGGCACAAATGGTCAAGGATCCGGAGGAAAGTTCTCGTCTCACCCATGGGCGAGGGTTCGAATCCCCCTGAAGCCATTCAAAATCCTGCTTTGGTGGGCATCCCTCCTCAGGGAGATCCCCTGGCACCCAAGGGCTAGTTGAGTAGCTGCGACTGGGTAAAACTGCTTGCGGTTTAGGCCTGTGCAGTAATCCTTTGGGTTGGGCCTCTGTTGGTCTCCCCAACATGCCACTGGCGCCCTGCCTGGTAGTACTTGGGAGTGCCTTCCCTTACTACCATTTTAATTACAAAAAAAAAAAAGGATTAGGGACCAAATTGTTATTGATATTAAAAAATAGTCTCACGAGGCTATTTAGTGATGATATTTGTCAAAATTGATAATAATTTCATCCCTAATCCTTTCATAGTTGGTTATTGTTAGAGTAAATCCGTATTAGTGCTTTAAAAATAAAATAAAAATATGTATTTTAAAAAAATTACACCAGAATTACACAGAAGGAAATTGCACTGGATCAAATTTCATCTTTTTCCTCTGCTGTTCTCTACCATTATCCAGGGGCCAATCATATCCTTCTTTTTTTTGGCCACTGGGTCCAATCATATCCTTAAATGCACCCCATTACAAGTACATAGGTAACGATCCAAAATTGATTCTTACAATTAGAAAGTCCCTGCCCGCAAAAATTGGAATAAAAACAAGTTGAATTCAGAGTCGGGGACTTTCAACCAATAATTGGTTGGAGTGGTAAGTATTCTATTTTATTTAAGCAAAATTTTGAATTTAAATTTTATATATATAAAAAATTTCTGTTAAAAGAGTTCTATCCTTTTTATAAGACCTTAAATAACTTAAATAAAATTGTCTCCAATCAAATAATGCATTCGAAAATTCAAAAAGAATCTGAGATGCTTCACAACGTTGGTTGCAACTTGGAAGTGATGTCCACGTAGGAACTGACGCGTCATCACGTCAAACCAGGGCCCACTTAACGTTCAAACAAATTAAAAATATTTATGTTATGTTATGTATATATTGACCAAGAATATTAATATATAGAAAAGTCTATTATACAATAGAGGTATAATTAAATACACTCGACAACGTGTATAGTTCACAATGTGTGACATGTCTAACGCCCGTTTGTTTTCTTAAAAACGTATTTTTGACTGTAATTTAATATTTAAATTTTTTTATATTAAATATATTTTATTTTTTATAATTTGATAAAATTATATTTTTATTTTTTATTTTTTTTATCTATTTTTATTCATATCACATTATATTCTCATTCTCTTTATTATTCTCATTCTCTTCATAACCAAACAACGCTTAAATAAGTTTTTGGCATTTGTATTTAAGTTTCTAAAAAAATTTGTATGATAATTATATTTTTGGTATTTAGTTTTTTTTTAAATTAATTATATTAATTTATCATATTTTATAAATGTTAGAATAAAATAAAATAATTTAAAAAATAAAAATGGACTAGGACAATCAAGCTCTAACTTGGTTTGATTCGATTCATTTAAAGAATAATTTAGACTAGCTCATTTTTAATTAGGGTCATAAATTCTTCAACTCATTCATATAAATTTTACAGGGCAAAATGGATTTAGAATTTAGAATTTAGGGTTTAGGGTTTGTAGTAATTTAAATTAGTCAAATATAATAAAGTTATGTAAATTATATTTTTATAAAAATAAAAATACCAAAAAAATAATTTCATAAATATTTTTCAGAGGTTATAAGAGTACAAATTCCATAAAAATAAAGAGCTAAAATAGCGTTTGGTAAGATGTAAAGTGTTTTGGTATGAAATGAAAGTAATTGATTCAAAGTGTGTTTGGTATGTATGAAAAGAAAGTAAAAATAAAAGGTAAAGTTGTTTAATATGATAAAAAGAAGATAAGAAAGTGGAAGATAATATAATATTTTAAAAAAACATTCTTACCCTTACGTGTGATGAAAAATAAAAAAATTCAAGGACAAATTGAAATATGAGAATCTTACCTAAACATGTGGCATAATCTAGACCAAATATTTTCAGTGTATTTGTATAACAAATGTCAAATAGTGTTGATCGTATAATATATTTCTCTTTAATATATTTATTTATATTTTATTTACTAAGTAGGTTTTAAATTTAAAAAATTCAAAATTAAAATATTTTTATTAACCAATATACAAATAATACGATACAATATTAGATGTGTGTAACAATCTTTCAACAAAGTAATTCTTTCCCTCCGCTTCCTCCTTACGCAACCTTAGCACAACGCAATCATTTGTCAACCTTCTGACTTCTATCTTTTATATTTTATTCGCTAATTATTTAGAGTTATAAAGAGCTTAAAATTATTATTTATCAGATATTGAATTTATTTTGATATCTATGTTATTTTAATTTTTAAAAAATATGTTTTAATACAGATTTCAAGACAATCCAACACCTAACAGATGATGAACCAAAACTCACAATCTCTCAATAATATTAGCCTTTACTATTTCTTTTCTTTTGGAGTTTGGACCAAATCTATGCCTATCATCTACAATTCTACGTATATTCATACATTTATACACTGTGTTCATCTGATACAACATTAATTTTTTATTGGTTAAAATAAACTTGTTTTAATTTATTATTTATTCTTTTAGCCAAAATCTTATTAATGTGTGCCAAGCCTGTTTTTAAAAGTTAAGATTTCCTACAAATGGGTTTTGTAGTGTAAATAAAATATAAAGAAGATTCATATGGATCATTTTTTTGTCTTGATCAAAGTATTCACCGTTAAATACAGTGATTAATCCCCTCATTGAATTATAAGCACCTCGAAAGGTGAAACAGCTAGTCCAAAAATTTAAAATTGCTTCATACCCAGAACAAAAAATCGAACCTTTGACACTTGATTAAGGATGTATATGAATCCTTTTTTAAATGGGTCTCACCTTTTTTTTTTTTCCTTGCCTACAAGACCTTCTATAATAATGCAAATGATTCCACATTTTGACTACTTCACTTGCTCCTCTAATTTTTGTAAAGCCATGAGATAGTATCGGTTCAACAGTCGAATCATTTAATTTAGACTTTTCTCACAAGACCATTGTCCAGTAAATACTTTTAATTAAGTATCTATTATTGTACAAGACTGAATCATATATTTATATTTAAGTAAGTATGACATGCATGTTCCTGTGGTCTATGATCAGAATATCCGTTAGAAGAATAGATTTGATGACTAATCTTTTGGATACTGTAAAACTTATTATTAAGAGTGACTCTCCCAACGAATAACGTTTCATGCATTCATATCTCTTTAAAAATTAAACTCAAAAGATGATAGTTAAGAAAACACAATTTCTTACCATTTATACTACGTTTACGTTACAGTACATGTTTGAATAAATAAAATATATAGAGAGTTGAAGAATCTGTATTGGCCTTTGGAGAAACCGTAGGAATATGATCCCAAAAGCCATTTGGCCCCTCTTACGTTGCGTTTGCGTGCATTGGATTCTTCAGCATTTTGTGACCCCAAAAATTAGATATTAAACAAAGACACCAAACAGATTCGTGCTCATCGTGGCGCCGCAGTTGACGACACACACATACACTCTTCCATTTTGAATCATCTATATTTATTCTCTTTATAATAAACTTACTTCTATATTTTATATTCTTTCTCTTCTTAGAAATCAATTAGTGTAATTTTTAAAAAATTATGATATATCTATTCGTTAATTATATTTATAGACACCTCGGTGAGTGAGAGAGTTGACACAATAATTTAAAGTTATTCTATAATCTATATCTAAGATTAAGGATCAAACCCCTGACTTTTAGTTAAAGTTAAATGAGTCTTTTCTATTTAATCATAATCCCTTGAGTTAAATTAATATATATATAGTTGAAGTAAAGTTAACTATTTAAGTAAAAAAATTTATATATTTGCTATAAGAGTGTTTAATGCAGATAAAATTTATTATTGGAAGAACTCATAACAAACTTATAAAAGTTTTTTTGGTATAATTTATTTATCTCATAGTTATTTTTTAAAAAAACCTTTTTTATATGTTTTATTATAATTTAAAATTTTGATAGGAGAATGATATATACGCCATGTTCAGTAGGTTAAAATTGTAAAAGAAACAGGGAAGGAAAGGAGTGGGCCTACTGAGGGCCTATATGGAGAGGGAAATCAAATATGTCTTTCGATTTTCGTGCCAAATTTAAAAATATAAAATAAAATATAAAATGTCTATTATACTCTTTGATTTGACATAATCATAATATACATTTTTTTTATTTTAATATAAAGGTCAAAGTAATAATTTTAATACATTCTCATTCCCAATTTCTATTACCAAACAAAGCAAATGCATTCCTATTTTCCTTTCCTTTTCATTTTCCTTTCTATTTCTGCGTAAAGAACGTGCCCATAAATCCAAAAAAAGAGACTCACATCATTAATAAATAATGACACACTTTAAATAAATTAAAATTATTTTCTTTTCATTTTTTTGTCTATTTCTCCACAAATGCACTAATTTTTAACTCTAGAGAATCTATATATAGCCTAGACCTTCTACCTCAAAACTCAATTGTGTCATCACATTATCCGGGCCCACCCTACCTAGATTCATCCCTTTTGATTATTCTATACCATTATTATTCACTTTAACTAAATAACTAACAACTCTATACATCATGCTTCAACACTACACACCAATTTTTGTATGCTACTACTTTGGCATCTACTAATACATGTAAATATTCTTTTGCTTCTTTTTCAATTTTTTAAATAAAAAAAAATTATATTTTAAAATTTTTAAAAAAAAAATTGGAGAGTATTTTTTTTATTTTATAAATATATATATCTATTAAAGACAATTTCATTCAATATTTTTGTCGAATACATTAAATGATGAGAATGTATTTTAACCCTTTTAATTATATTGTATTTTATTCTTAATTTTTACATTAGAGTTTGATATTTAATTTTATTAATTAATATATTATATATATAATTTTCCAATATAATATTATATACTCACCCTTAAAATGCCCATAATCTCATGTTCCCATCTCACATCTAACTTAAGAAAAATTATAATTAAATGATATGACATATTAAAAACGTAAATTAAATTACAAGCCAAAATATGAATAATAATTAATAATGATAAGACGACTGAACTTTTAAATATTATTTGGGTAGTATAATTGTGTTCCTTAAGTCACCTCGTGTGGAGAGTACTGTTGTATAATTTATTTATATATAGAAGAACTTTAGTATATAATATAATTATCATCACAATTGATTTACTTAATTATACATATGGTTATTATGCAGTTTTATAATGATATATCATTTGACAATCATAACAATGCATATACTATATAAATATGTACATCATCAAAAAATATATATATATATGTATATATACACATACATATATATATTTTAGGAAAAAACTTAGGTCATTTTCCTTATGTCCATTTCATCCAATTCCCCAATATAATTATGACGCGTGGCAAAAAGTGTTTAAATGACCAATCACAATAAAGAGAGAATATAGAAGACCACCTTTTATTTGACCAATCATTGAAGAAAGAGAGTATAAATACAATATATGATTAGTAAAATTTAATGAAATAGACATAAGTAAATGGACATAAGTTTTTTCCTATATTTTATTAATTAAACCTTTAACATATTTCCCGAGTTTATTAATTAAATGCCATGTCAGAATCATGATAAAGGTTGATAACTTTAAATATATATTTTATGAATATTCTTTTTAAAGGCAACCTTTTTTTTGAGATATACACATATATGTTTTAATTTTTAACCTCCATATATATATATATATATATATATATATTAATTAGAGGCTTCACATGCACGTTGTGCATGTCAATTTTTTTAATTTACAAAATATAAAATAATTTATTATTAATTGTAAAATAATAAATTAAAGATTAAAAATTTATTTTCTTTGATAACTACCACAATCATTATTTTTAAAAATAAAATTACCACTACCACTATTCTCCTATTTTCTCTCTCCCATGATCTTCTCACATCATCTTTTTATTTTCTTTTTTAATTAATTAAATGACTATTTTAGGAGAACGTTGACGGGAAGGGTCCACAGCCATATAAATATAGATATATATTTGAGGCATATGTACATAAAACCGGAAATCATAATATTGTAAAAAAAACTAAAATAAAATAAACAGGCAATCATTATTTAAGGGGTGTTTGGTAAGAAAACTAACACTAGAATCGTGGTGTTTCACGATTCTCAAAATAACTTTATATTATATTTTATATGGCCAAATTATTATTTTGGTCCTCAACGTTTGCACCAAATTTAATATTAGTCCTCAACGTTTTTATTTTTGTCAAAATTGGTCCTCCAGCATAACTCCGTCTGATTTTTTTATTAAATGCTAACGTGGAAGGCTTATGTGACACACCCTCTCTCCTACGTGTCATATTTGGATGATATGACACCCTCTCTCACTCCAGCTCAGCAAAACGACGCCGTTTTACTCAGTTGGAGTGAGAGAGAAGTGATGCAAAACGGCGTCGTTTTGCTGAATTGGAGTGAGAGATGGTGTCATATCATCCAAATATGACACGTAGGAGAGAGGGTGTGTCACATAAGCCTTCCACGTCAGCATTTAACAAAAAAAACCAGATGGAGTTATGCTGGAGGACCAATTTTGACCAAAATAAAAACGTTGAGGACCAAAAATAACTTTTTGAAACGTTGAGGACCAATATTAAACTTGGTGCAAACGTTGAGGACCAAAAGAGTCATTTGCCCTATTTTATATATACCAAACATACTTTTTCTCTCTATCTCTCTTCTCACTTTTCTCTACAGTACTTTCTTTTATTCTACAATATTTTACTCTACAGTACTTTCTTTATAGTATTTTACATCCGTGCATCTATACCAAGCATACCCTTAATATGTATACGGTATTAATTAATATGAGAAAATTTTTCAGATACAAAAAATATGTACAAATTAAATAAAAAACAATATAAAAAATATGTAAAAATACAAAAAATAAAAATATGTACAAATACAGTAATGCGAAGGATTAATTTCCCGTGGGCCGTGAAATGTGACAAAATTTAGAAATTGTTTTATTTGAGACAAATTTTAACACACTGAATTTTATGATTTTGTAGTTATTATTGAATTGAAATTAATTAATGGGGATGTTTCTGGTAACTTCATATTCTATACCTAACAAATGAAATGAGATTGAAATCTCCACGGCCTAGCTAGCTAGCATATTTTTTACACAAATATCACAATAAAGTATATTTTGACTAGTGGTTTCAAAATAAAAAGTATATCTTGACTAGTATAATTTTATCTTGTCTATTTTCATCATATATTCTTTCAAACAAATATTATACAACCAAATTATATGTACAGAAAAGTTGGTCTATTTGTGAATAAGATGTTTAATAGTACAGTGTTATTAAATTTCAGTACATTCTTTTAATCAGTTGATCTTTAGTAATTCATTTACAACGGATCCTTAATTTATTAATGTGAGTTTTTATTAATGTTAACAAATGATACTACATAATTAAAAGAATGTAATAAAGTTTAATATAATACTGTAGTACTAAATGTTTATTCTTATTTGTGATAAATTACAGGTTGTTGTTGAGCCTTAATTAATGGCTTACGGTAATTAATTCGAAATAAACAAGAAAACACAAAATCTTCACTGTTTATATGTTTACTTGATATATATATATAGCATAAAAATAATTTTAAAAGTTAGTTTTAAAAAATTCAAACTTATAATATTATACTAGATAACTAATATTAAATTGTTTAGTTAAAATTATAAAAATTTTCAAAAGTACTAAAATTCTAAAAACTCTTACAATTAATTAATTATATTATCTAATAAATTTATATCAAATACTTTTATTCATCCAATAATTATTATATTCTATAATTAGAGCTGCTGGTAGACTGATTTGGTTTGAGTTTAAGGCGAATTGGTTAGGACTAATTGAAAATCATAGCAGTTTTGGTTGATATGGGTTAATGGGCGGCTATTTTTTCTTGATCGATAAAAAATTTATATTTATTTATAACCCAAAAACTTAAGCCAAAAAAATATTAAAGTTATTTTTTAACTTAATGACAAATCAATAGACAGTGCTTAAAATCTGTCACGATAACATTCAGGCAAACACAATGGCCAGGCGCTCATTCTCACGGAGTCACGACTCACGACCTCTTATTATATTCTTGCTTTGTTGCGTAGCTGATGCCTGTAATATAAATATTTATTTTTTTACTTTCAATTAAAGACAAATTTGAGTATAAAGTAAGTAGGGTCGAATTCACAAGGATTGAACAATTTCTAGTACCTCTCAAACCCTTAAAACGTAGTAAAAAAGAATTTAAAATAACCAAAAGGGGGTTTTGAAGTTGATTAAACATAATTAAAATGAAAATTAAAGTAAATGCAAATGTTAACGAGTATGATCAAATTTTAAGAGTTGCTAAGGTTATGGTTATTCCTAACACTTCAATTATATTGTTTAATTTGATTATTTTTGACAATTAAATTCAATATACCGATATTAGTCTTAGTCCTTATTATCGTTGCATAGTCTGTCGATCATATACAAGCCCTAACTTATTATTAACCTTCTCATATATCTAGGTAAAAATATAAAATAGAGAGTTGCATTATTTCGATCAAGCTAATTCTAACTTCGTTAGGCCCTCGACATATGTCTATCCGTCGGGGCAAATCTAGTAACTATCCGATTAATTAACCTAGATCTAACGATATCAGTTTTAGAACTAAATCTAATCACCTTTTTCAAGGTCATTTAAATCCTCAAAAATTGCCCAGTGTTGGCCAGACAATCATAGTCTAAGCATGAACTGAATAAGTACCAAATACATTGAAATCAACTACAAAAATTGTCAAACAAACATAATATTCATGCTAAGGAACCATAATTCTAGGATAGAAAGAGTCTAGCATAGCATACTCATCAATACAACTACAAATTTAAGAGAAGTCATAAGACAAATCAGAGAAAAGAGAAGACGAGGAAGACGAATCAAATACTGAGCTTCAAATCCACTTTTTTTTGCTCTGATCCACTAAACAGCCACCCAAATCGTGTTTTCTCTCAAACCCTTAAATGTGGAAACAGCTCCGAATGCTCGACTTTGAGTTTTTTTATTTTGGTCAGACTCGACTTTGAGTTGAAGAATTGCTTAAATAGGTGAGAAATTGATGCGTGATTTCACAACTTTTTAAACATCAGACGGAAATGTTCACCAATACAAATTTTCAGGGTCATAAATCAATCGTTTTAATCGCTTCAATTATTCGTTGAACAGAATAATGTCATAAATAATTAAAAATAAATTGTATACTCTTTTATTTATATATATATAATATATGGACTTGCTAAGATTTTTTTATTATCTGAGAGATTTATTAAAAAAAATTAGTGAAAAGTTAAAAAATCTAATTTTTCGAACCTTCTCAATGATGAAAGAGAATTTTTTAATATTATATATTTATATAATATTAAAAGATTATTTATATTTATATAATAAAAAGAGAATCTTTTTATTTTATCGAAAAAAAAGAAAGAGAATCTTTTAATATTATATATTTATATATTTATTTTGTAAATAATAAAAATATTAACAATATTACTGCTCACCCTATAAAAAAAACATTATTACCACTCACATGTCTGTACCTTGCACCACCATTATTTTAATTTTTTAATCACATTTTTTATATTTTATTTAATTTCTAAAATTTAAAATTTATTCTTAAAGTAATATATATTTAATGTTTTAAAATCTATTTAAAATTACTGTGGTTAAATTTAATAAATAATAATAATAAATGTTAAAGGGTATTTTTATCTTTAAGAAAGTGAAAAACAAAAAACAAATTTAATGTTGGTTCAAAGTTACTTTTCTCTTAACTAACAAGTAATTAATGTTTCTTTGGTTAGTGTCTTAAGGTAAAAAAAAAACACAACTCATTTTTTATTGAGCTTAAATTTGATAAAAAATCAGTTTTACTATACTATTAAACATTGGTGTATTCATCTAATTATATAATGTCATTTGTTAATATTAATAAAGACCCACCTTAAATAGGTTGAAAACCAACTAATTGAAAAGATGTACTAAAGTTCAGTGCTACCGAACAATTGAACTTCTACTCCTTGAACTCATTATTTTTTAACGCTAAATTTGTTTAAAGATTTGTGTAATTTTTTTTTTGAAAAATTAACAAAAATCTCAAAATTAAAAAAATGGTGAGTTCAATCTCACCAATTTCTCATAATATTATCTTTTTTATTAGGTTAAAATATATTGAGCTCCCTTGAGTTTTAGGCCATGGATATATGCACTCTTAAATTTTAAAATCTTGTAGACAGACCTCATGAATTTTTGATTTGGGGGACTTAATTAGCACCCTTCCGTCAGGCTTCCGTCTACATTCAGCTATTATCTGTCACGTAAGCACATTTTGTAAGAATATTGTAATCGTTATCTGCCACGCAACACATTTTGTAATGATATTTTAGCTGTTATATGCAATGTAAGCACCTTTTGTGAGGATATTTTAATAATTATAATGCTATTTTAACCATTTTAATCATTTAATTTATAGCCATTAAAATATGAAATGATTAAAATATCCCTTCAAAATGTGCTTACGTGATAATTAACAACTGGATGTGAATAGAAAGGTGCTGGGTGCCCAAAATTAAATGTTCAAGAGATCTATTTGTAAAATTTTAAAAGTTAAAAAATGTAATTAGGAGATGTATATGCGTATAGTCTAAACTCTAAAGGTCTCTATGGGCACGTTCTTTACGCAGAAATGGAAATGGAAACAGAAACGGAAACGGAAACGGAATGCGTTTCCTGTGTTTAGTAGTAAAAGTTTGGTAATGGAAATGGAAAGGGAATGTATTAAAATGACCATTTTACCCCTTATATTAAAATAATAAAAAGAAAAGAAGGTTATAATTGTGTCAAATCATGTCAAATCAAAGGGGTATAATAGATATTTTGTATTTTTTTCTTTTCTTTTTTTAAAGTTGATAGAAATGAAAAAGTAAAAAAGTATGTGGGGGCCGGTGGGCCCCACCATTTCCATTTCTATTTCCATGGGCAATTCTTGTAAAAGAACATGCCCTATACATTTTAGCTTTTTATTATCCTAATTCAGATTTTAAATTATCTAATAATTATTTGAAAAAAAAAAAACAAAGTCCACTTCAAAAGCCGAATTTTTCTTATCAAAATTACTTGCCCGCATTACGAGACCTGAACCTAAATGTTTGTGCCACAAACTTGATGATAAGATTAATGTCCAAGAAGAAAGGGTCCCACGTATGAGAAAATAGATTAAAAAAGTTCATCTAACATAAAATATTTCACCGATAAATAAAATTTTTATAGATTTTAAAATTTTAAATGTTTTATTGATCAATTTAAAAAATTATTAATATGTGTTCTTAAGGAACATGCAAGATAACATCTTAAAAAAATAATATAACTAATGTTGTTAGAGTATTAATAAAAAATAATTGGTTTATATTAAGATAGTAATTTGATTTTTAAAATATAAAATATTAAATATCTTAGGTTAAAATTAATTTTTTTATCTCTTATATGATTTGCTTTAAATTTTTTGAAAGCCTTTTTTAAAATTTTATCTCTTTTTTTATTAATTAATACAAATTTTATTCTCTCATCAAATTGAAGCAAAAAAGAAATTATTCTAATGAATACAATTTGAAGTTTAGATAAGCAAAAATACTTGGAAATTGTTTAACTGATTTATTTGAGTACTAAAAAGCCCACAAATTAAGATTTCTAAAAACTTTTGAAAATCTATAGAGACAAATGAATTGTTATTTTAGTTTTCTCTTTTATTAACTCAATTATATTTCAACAAGGGAAAATTTATATATATTTCACATAAAATTTTGACATTAATATATACATTTGAATTTTGTTAAGAAAAATCGCATCAACTAATAAAAATAAAAGACAAAATTAAAGAATAAAAGTAAAAATTTAAGTCAATAATATTAAAGACAATGAGAGAGCATTATAAAATTATTTTTGTTAACTTTTCATCAAGTCCAGAATAATAAATTCTCTTTGAACTAATAAAGAAAAGAAAAGAAAGGAATTTTCAAAAAAAAAAAATAAAGAAAAGAAAGGAAAAAATTAAGGTGAAGACGTGAAGTTACTTAAGTGCTTGCTATGAAGTTTCACCAATTACGCGTTTTATTTATATTCTCTTTCTTCAATGATTGGTTATTATAATTTAATCTTATATATTCTCCCTCCCCTATGATTGATTATATAAGTACTTCTTGTCACTTGTCTTATTTTTATTGAAAAACTTTACAGTAAGCACCTAACTAACTTCACCTTAATTTAGTTTAAAAAGAAAACCTTAACAAAAATCTTAGTACTTGCCATCACAAAGCATAAGTTATCAACTCAATTCTAGCCAACAAAATGATGACACTTGTTGCGAACAAAATTTTGGATGCTAAAAAAATTAATTATAAGTAGATGTATTGAGTAGATGTTCAGTGATACGGTAGTACTGAACTTCAGTACATCCCTCCAATCAGTTGGTCCCTAATCCATTCAAGGTGGGCCCTAATTAATGTGAGTTTTTATTAATATTAACAAATGGTACTACATAATTAAAAGGATATACTGAAATTTAATGATACAATTGTACTGAACTTTTATCCGTATTACATCATCTTATTTATATATGTATCAATAACATAAATCTAATTCTCAACTTTTTAGATGTTTTACAAGATAAATAAAAATAAATAAAATGATGAATATTATTAGTTAATAAACAAATTATGTAGCACAATACATGTACATAATTATTTTTTTGCATGCTCACCTTTAAAAGGATGTTCTACACTACAAAAATACTGAAAATTGGACATTCACTTTATTGTGTTCAAAATAAATTCTTATTTATGTGATTTTTTATTAATTTCAATATATGATCAGATGGAAGAAAATATTTTAATACTCATGATTGTATTATTCCTCTCCTTCACCTTCCCGTCACCATGTGGGGTAGAATACACGTGGCATGACCCCATAGGATAGGCTTCATGGAATTAAGGAATTATTGAAGTTGACGAGGCAAGTGATTATTTAACACAGAAAATGACGCAATTAGAGCACGCTTTACATAATTTACATAATTACATTACATTACACCCTAAAAAACCACACACCCACCCACCTTACTATATAAATTCACAAACCCTCCTTCACATTCTAAAGAACCCAAAGAAACACACACACACAACACACATAACCCTTCATCTCTCATCTTCTTCCACATTCGAAAATCGCAGGTACCATTTAGATTCCTTCCTCTCTCTAATCATTCCTCTCCCAAAGTTTTCATTTTTACAATAACCCCACAAAGGATTCTTCCTCCTCCTCCTCCTCCCCCTTCTTCTTCTTCTTTTTTTGCACACATGGCCACAGCTATAGACATGTATAACAACAATAATAATACCACCATGAGACCCTATTTCTTCGATCCTTTCACTGAAGAATTGATGAAAGCACTTGAACCTTTCATGAAAAGTAATTCCTCTGCTTCCACCTCCTCTGTTTCTCCTTCTTCTCCTTCTGTAAAAACCAGCTCCATCGGGTTGAACCAACTCACACAGTCCCAAATTCTTCAAATTCAAACCCAAATGCATCATCAAAAGCAAGACCGCCCACTCAAATTCCTCACCCCAAAGCCTCTTCCCATGAAGAAGCAAATCTCCACTCCTCAAAAACCTCTGAAACTATACCGCGGGGTGAGGCAGAGACATTGGGGGAAATGGGTCGCCGAGATCCGACTACCCAAGAACCGGACCCGGCTCTGGCTCGGGACCTTTGATACCGCCGAGGAAGCGGCGTTGGCGTACGACAGCGCGGCGTTTAAACTCAGGGGAGACTTCGCTCGCCTCAATTTCCCCCATCTTCGTCACTACGGCCCTCACGTCGTCGTCGGCGGCGAGTTCGGCGGTGTCGTTAAGCCTCTTCATTCCGCCGTGGACGCTAAGCTTCAAGCTATATGTGAAACCTTGGAAGTTCAGAAACAGGGGAAGAAAACAGAGTCACTCTGTTTTGATGTTGTGGGAGAAGAAGAAGAAGAAGACACAAAGGTTAATGTGAAATTACCGAGGAGTCCTCCTCCTACTCCTATGTATGAATCTTCTTCGCCTAAATCGGATGTCACTTATTTGGAATTTGGGGATTCTAATTGGGATGAGATAGAGAAGGTTGGGATGTTGGAGAAGTATCCTTCGGTCGAGATTGATTGGTCTGCTTTCTGAACTGATTTCAACACTTCACGAAATGAGCACTTCAAAAAGATTCTTGCTGAATCACTTAGGGTGTCATAGCTGTTAAATACGTAGTTTAGATTTAGTACAAGATGTTTTTAAGGGTGAGATGGCATGTATAAGGATGCATAGTTATACAACACTAAAAAATAAAAGTGAGAGATAAACACTTGATGTGTTCTATATCAAATGGGTCCACTCTCGTATTTATCTCTCTTTTTATTGTTCGATGCTGAACAGTATCAGATCCATTCTCATAATGTTTTATTTAGGTGTGGTGTCTAGGGCAAGAGTCTGTCTGCAATGGAATTTTTGACAAATGCAGAGATTTGGTCCAAGGACAGTGATTATGGTGGTAATGGGGTTGTTTGGTCAGCTGGTGCTTTTTATTCCGGCAGGCCATTATCATGAGACCTTCTTCTACTTTTATATTTGTACTTGTAGCTTAATGTAATTAAAGTGCATTCCAATGTGAAGCTTCTATTTTTTTTTTCAAAAGTATATTTTCTATCCCTAACGTTTTGGGGTCTTGTTATTTTCGCTCTTAATATTTTTTTGCTGTCAATTGTACCCCTAATGTTTTGTTTTCTTCCAATGCCAGGCTTTTAGCTAACATCGTCAATTTTTGGACAGTTTTTTATGACGTGGCATCCTATATGGTCAACAGTTCTAATTGAACTTCATTTTTTCACATCAGCAATATATTTTAGGGGTACAATGGACCCCAAAAACTCAGTACATCAGTAAATCCAATACACCAAAATACTCATTATACATCAGTAAAATAGACTCAAAAAACTCAGTACTATTGACTGCTGATGTGAAAAAAATGAAGTCTATTCAGAATTGTTAGTCACATAGGATGTTACGTTATAAAAAACCGTTCAAAAATTGACGGTGTTAGCCAAAAGCTTGACATTGGGAGAAACACAAAACGTTAAGGGTACAATTGACAATGAAAATATATTAGGGGCGAAAGTGACAGGATCCCCAAATATTAGGGACAAGAAAAATCCTTTTGCCTTTGTTTTTTAATGGTTGATGTTAAATTATTAAAAGGTCATATATGATAAAAAAAAAAGAGCAAAAATTCTGAATACTAAGTCATGTACATACACTTAAAAATGTTAAATTAAGAAATTTAACTTAGAAATGTGGGATATTTTGTAATTTGTGCAAAAAGATTGTTGATATCCAAAATCCCAAAATTTTTTTTTTGACCTGAAAATCCCAGAATTAAGTTATACCAAAACGTAGAAAATTTCATTTAACTTTAGGAAATATTTAAAAAAAAAAATCATTGAACTTTAGACATTATACCAAAATAAAAATACTTAAAATTTTGTGCTAAAAAATTCTTTAAATAATTTGACACTCCTATTGGTTAGGGTTTATGATAAAAAAAAAGTTAACAAGTGATAATTTTTTTACACAAAATACGAAAATTTTAGATCAATTTTTAAATTGAGGAGGATTATATATACATGATCTATATCTTAGGAGAGCTATGCATATTCTAGCAATAGAACCTATTAAGTATCTTAGGCTGTTCATCTACCTTTAAAATGGTCCTTTGTTAGTGTTTTAAATATTCTATAACTTTCTCTGATATTTTAGAAATAGTGCCTCAAATATAAAATTCTTAATTCTATTTAAAAGATAAGATTATATTGTGATATTCTCATAGGTGGTCTCGAGTTGGATGGCAAGCCTAACCCTACGTATTTACGGAGAGATCAAAATTTACATAATTTGTTTGAAGTAGATGACATTCATAGATTAAAAACACATAGGGACGACGAAGATTGGGTAGATGCACCTTGAGGAGAATCTAAGTTGAGTCCTAGCGATAAGGATGAAAATACTTACAAGCAAGAGCGAGCGTGAGAAGAATGTGAAAGAGAGATAGATCTCTCTTCAGAAAAGGAGAATTCCTATTAATATTAGTCTTAGCTAGTTGAGATACGTGTGAAACGGTTATGAAACTTAACGGTTTCTGTTTCACTGATACTAATTGTATGGCAGAGGTTGACTGTACGATCGGACCGTTCCTGAAATGCCGCATTTTGATTACTGAACAAAATATTGATCTAAACATCCAGGAAAATATACAATAAAAGACTAAAATGAAGTAAGGAGAAAACCATCAATGAATACGTCCAAGAAAGACAACCAAAAGATTCATTAGTTAAAGGTTCAATTTGAAGAGGGTACTTAAGCACCCACTCAAACATTATTCTTTTCCTTTGTCCACCTGAAATGTCAAATAGATCCCGATAGAACAGTTTATTTAATGTCTTTTTTTTTATAATAATAAAATTCATCAAATTATAAAAAAGTCCAACCGCACTTACACTAAATCAAACAATTCCATCATAACAATACAGAAGAAAGAATTCGTAAAAATTGTTGAACTAAGGGCAAATAAAGATCAACTGGTCCCATTTGTAAGATGAACTTGAGATGAAAAACTTCACTATTCTTGATGTTGTCAACAAAGTTTTTACTGTTAGATCTCCTGCATATCAAATCTGTAGTAATCTTCAAAGTTGAGAGTGCCTTAAAATTTTCTAACAACATAAGATGAAGTGGAAGCTTTATGACATAAAGATCTGTAGATCCGCAAAAAAACTTCCTATACAAACGTAAAAAAACAAAAACCAACTCTAGTTACCAGATCTAAGAAGATCTAGTAATTAGAGAATAAACTTTCACAAAGGAAGACAAAAACACAGAATAGATCTGGAAGAAAATACCACCAAAATAATGGGGGACAATATAGATATGAAAGATTTATTTATTTGAAGTACTAAAATCAAACAAAATAAAGAAAATAAGGAGGGGTTGCTAAACTTACAAAAATTTACAAGTTATAGCAACCCCAAAAGCTGTTAGTGTAATTTAAATGAAGAAGCAAAGTGTCAATGCGAGTTTACTTAACGTCTTAATATATAAATATTAAATAAATGAATAAAAAAAATATTTAACTCATGTATATATATATTTTTGGTGTACAACTCATGTATATATATGGTAGAGTATCTTTTTGATCATCAAATTATAAAAAAATTATTAATTTTCTTCTTAAATTTTATTGTTAATTGCATTTCTAAACTTTTAATATACATGTTATTATGTGCTTTATTTGAAATTCATCTAAATAATGAATGACATATATAAATGTTCATTCATGTGACTTCAAATAGTGATTATAATATTAAGTCATATATTTAACTATACTGTCTCATTAATTTAAGCATGACTATCATTTTAGTTCATCAAAACCAAAGTTACATGTTCGTGTGGTGAAATTGACAAAATATATATAAGTTGACATCACATGCATATATTATTGGAAGTCACGTGTATAATCATGTTTCTACTATCATTAATAGTTTAGAGAGAGTTCGGATAAAAGTCAAAATTGCTTACGCATTAAAAATTTAGAGATGATAAAAAAAAAATTTATAGACCAAATTACTTAAACAATTAATAAGAAATATTGAATGTTTTTAATTTGTATTGTCTAAATAAAAGTGTAGTGTAGGTAAGCACGCGAAGACCCCAGAAAAAGCAGCCAGTTGGGCCATGAGTCATGAGGAATCCTTTAAATTGCTGCGAAGGGCTTTTCAACTTTTTCTATTTTGTGAATGTCTCCACAAATATTGGCTCATTTTAAAGTGATGACTGATCACTTTACCTCAATTTGTGTTAAAACTTTGGTATTTATGTCAAAAAAGGAGTCTGAACCAAATGGAAAACCTGCGTCTAAAAAGCTTCTAGATCAAGAGAGATTCTTAGATTATGTATATTAATCAATAATGTTTAAACTAAATTTTTTTGATGGGCATTTTCTCCGGGAGATTCTTTGATACTCATAGATTAGTTGAGTAGCTGTAACTGTTGAGTAAGACTACATACGGATTAGGTCTGTGTAGTAATCCTTTGAATTTTACCTCTGTTGATTTCCCCAACGCGTCACTGATATCCTGCCCGGTAATAGTTGGGAATGCCTTCTCTTACCACCACTTTTTCTTATAAAATTGAAACTAATTTTTCTTATGTTATATTATTGGGTCCACCTACTATAGAAAAGTGAAAAGAGTTAATTGAATGGAAAAAACTTATGTCCATTTCCTTATGTCTATTTCCTCTAATTCCATCAATCATATATTGTATTTACACTCTCTTTCTTCTATGATTGGTCATATAAAAGGTGATCTTCTATATTCTCTCTCTATTGTGATTGGTCATCTAAACACTTTTTGCCACGTGTCATAATTATATTGGGGAATTGGATGAAATGGACATAAGTTTTTTTCTAATTGAATATTATTAACTAATATATGTGTGATGTGGTATAGAAGATAAAAGGGTATGTGATTTCTTAATTATCATTTTTCGGATTCGATTCATAGAGGGATGAAAATAGAGTGTCATTCGTTAAGAGAATCGTCCTCAGCAATAAATTCAACGATACTCAAAAAAGTTATTATTTTTAATTTATTTTAATGAATAACCTAACCATAAAAAAAAAATTTAGGGTTTAGGAATTTCTGTTAAATGAATTGCTTGATGAGCACATAAAATTAAAATTCTCTATCATTCTCATCACCTCATCATCACAGTTGGTATTTTGCTTTACACGTCTTCACTATGTGGCCTAATTAATAACCATTCATGCATTCTCATGTAAGTTAAGAATCTTATATTTGTTCTTCACAATAATAATACTAAAGCTACCATTCACTTTTTAGTATTGATATGATCGAGAAGAGATGAGATTCTTTTTTACCCTTCTTTCTTTCTTGGAAAAAGGAATTTCAGTTCATAAATAATTTTAGAAGCCAAATTAAAGCCACTAATGTAATTGTAAAAAAATTGAAAGGCAAAAATATCTTCTTAGTCTTTAAATTTTGTTTACTGTCAATTAAGTTCATAAATTTTTAATTTATAAGCAATATTGTCCTTCATCTTTAGCTAACTCCATCTAAATGTAAATATAATTGTCCACATAACATCTAGTATTGAATTTGTTAAACAAATTGTAATATTTTCTATGTCGTTGAAGTATTTAATTAATAGATATAATTGTTTGGATTAATAGGCATATCTTTTAAATAAAAAACATAGAATTATATCTATTAATAATAAAAAAAATATTTCTCAATTTAAAAAAGGTATATCTATTAGATGGTGTATCTTAACTATTTTTTTTTATGGAATCTTAACTATTAAAATAGACATTATTTAATTTGAAAAGAAATATCTATTCAATTGTGTCTATTAAGAATAAATGAACATATTTTCTGATATGAAATAATGAGTCTAAACATTACGTCTTTTAGACATATATAAATAGGCCTTCACATCAACAAAGATGAAAAGTTAAAACATTCATAATTAAGTATAGGTTTCGTTGTATCCTATAAACTCGTCTATAATTTCTCATTATATAGGCAATTAATTTTTTAGAGATAGTGATTAGTTATACCTCAAAACCTTTATGTTCTTTCTCTTCTATACCTTTAATTTTCTAACAAAATGTAGTGGTAACTCAATTTAAAGGTTGAGTTTAGTAGAGATATTTAAACGAGCCCAACCCACATATTTGACCCATTTAAAATGGGCCAAAACCAACCCACCTCTCCCTTTTAAAAAATTTTCTTATTTGTTTATTCATTTTAACCATAATCCTTCTTATTCTTTATGTAAATATTGAATCCAAGGGATATCTATATATATAGAACATAATTATTGGCTAGATGTAAAGCTGTCAAAATGGGTTCAACCTGCGGGTTAGGTCCGTTTATCCACAAATTCGGGTGGGTTGGACTGATGAAACAAATGGTCCGCGGGTAAATGGATCCGGCCGTTTGACTCGTTTAGGATACGGGTTTAACCGGATTACCCGCGGGTAACCCGTTTTTTTAAAATAATTAACTAATAATTTATATGATATGTTTTTATGAACTTATTTATTTTTTTGTCTATCAACTCCAACTTTACCTCACCTCTCACACACTACACCCACAAACTCTGATTTTTTGGAATTCATAGAATCAAATAAATAATATACCCTTCTTTGTTAAGCTATTATTCTTTCTTTCTTGTATTTTTCATTTTCAAACACAATTCCAAAAATACGATCCGTTTGACCCGTTTAACCTGCAACCCGCACATATACAAGCTGGGTTAGTATTTTTCCAACCCATGAAAATCCTGACCCGTGTGAGTTGGCTCGTTTGGCACGTGACCCTTGATGGGCCGGCCCGTTTGACACAACCATTCTTCTCCCAGAAAATGTGGTTAATACTGCATTGGTTGAAATGTTGAAGGAATAAAACCTAGAATTTAGGATTAAAGGAGCATAAGAGTGAGAATCTAGAATGTTATTGTCTAACAAAAAGATCTACAACAACTTTGCAATCCGATTCTATCATGATAAACTCAAGTGGATCTAACCTTTTTCTAATTTTTCAAGTTTGATTTGATTTTATCCTTATGTTAATGTTATATTTATTTTAATATGACAATTTAAATGTAATGTAACATGTATGAGTTTTTGTTGTGTTAGTTCTTACTTTTTTAAATTTTATGTACAATAAAAATTCAAAAAAGAAAAAGAAAAAGAAGAAGAAGTAGAAGAAAGAAACAAAAAAGGTGGGCTCCTTAGCTCACAAGAAAATATGACTCATGTGCATGAGCAGACAATTCATGTTAATTGGATTGGCTAATTTTGACACCTTTAATTTTCAGGTTAAATATTATGATTTGGTCTAATACTATAAAATAATAGGCATTTCGATGTGGCTAAAATTTGATGAAACACTACACTTAAATGTATGACTTAACTTCACATTCTATGTTAGAGGATTGTCATATTTGCATATGCCATTAATAATTTAGATGAAGTAATGGTAAAGGAAAAATTTGCTTGTAAATATAAAGTTTAGGAATGTAATTTATAGCAAACAAAGTTTATAGATCAAGTTAACATAGGTTCTATAATTTGAAGACTAAAAAGGTTTTTTTTTTTCAAAATTAAATTATTTTAAACTATTTTTTAATCATATATTATTCTAAAATTTATCTTTTTTTTTTTTTGTCAAATGATACTTTCATTGATGAAGGAAGTGCATAAAGCCATTCATTCAATGGACATATAACAAAGCACTAATATAAGCACAAAAAAAAAAAAAAAAAAAAAACAAAGCACTAAAATATTGAAAACCATTAGCACACTCCTATAAAAGAAACGTAAGGATATATAGGAGAAAATTAAGGCTATGTTTGGTAGGAAACCCAAATAACAATTCTCAAAACAACTTCACATTATATTTTTTATATATCAAACATATTTCTGATCTTAATTTTTCTTTTTATCTCTCTCCTCACTTTTTTATACAGTACTTTCCTTTACTTTACAATACTTTACATCCCTTCCCTTTCCATCCGTGCATTTATACCAAATATAGCTTAACATTTTGTAAGCAACACACCTAAAGAAAAAGAAAATCTCAAATCTCAAATCTCCTACACCACTACACTAGTTCTAGCAAACATATATCATTCTCTTTCAATCTACAATAGTTTTACATATTAAGAAGAAAAATTACATCTTAATCAAGAGACGACACACCTCTCATCCCTTTTAGAGTAATAATTTTTTTTCACATGTTTTCTTCGGTCTTCATTTCCTTCAAGTCTTGTAGATCCAGAGATGTATTCTTTGAAAATGCTTCCACTAAATAATGGAGGATAAATTTTCCATAAGAAATGAAAGGAGAAAACTCCCACATTTGTGAGTGGAGAATTTTTTTTAATAGAAGAAGAAAACCTCCATAATGAAGTCATCTTCATGGGTTTCAGTGGCCCATTAAAAAAATATGAATGCTATGTTGTCTTTTTTTTTTTGAAAGTTTGTTGTCTTCATTTGTAGAACATCTTTTAGATGGGCCGTATCCTTCGGGCTTACCTACTTCTATTTGGACCAATCATTGACTAAAGGAAAAATTAAGCAAAAAATCATTTGTTTGTTTGTCAAAACCGAAGTATATATATATCGAGCACGGTGACTAATTCTTTTATTGAATTGTAGACATTTCGATGAGTGAGTTTCTTATTTGTAGTTTATGTCTTCGTTTGTCGGGGAGAAAAATATGAAAAACAATATTAAAAACAATAAAATCCAATAATAATTCATGAAATACAATAAATTTCTTTACAATGTACTGAACCAATGTTCAAATCCTTGTTTAGAGTTGCTTACACTAAGTAACTAACAATATCTTAAAAACATAATTGCCTCCAATTCGAAAATAACTTAAAAAAAAAAGAGAAAACGTGAACTACCTAGAAAAAGAAAAAGGCAAAGGAATATGTATATATAAAATAATTAAAAAGTGAATATATATATATATAAAGGGGTAATTAATTATTGATTAATAGTGTTTTCTTATTGGTTGTCCATATGGTTTTGGACCAAACAATTAGGTGAGAAAGATTGATATATAGAGGCATGATTCATGAGCACTAAGCAATCACTGTCTTTGGAAGACTCAGCCCACGCAGATAGTCATAATTTTGATGTTGAAATTAATATTAATTCCAATGTCATTTGAACTTTGAAGATATATCCATCTTTTCAACCTTGAATTCTACATTTTATTTGACTTCAACTTCAAGCTTGCACATGTATATGATTACGTAAGCTTTCCTTCGCACATTAACTAGGAATATTAATGTACATGCATGTGAAAAGCATGCCAATTTTGATAAGAAATATGTTCTTACTAAATCCACTTTATCTAATTTTATATCAACTTGCATTACAAGAAATATGAGTATTTTTAATAATTTATAGTGTTGATGAAAACCGAACGGGAATAGAGTTGTGAAAGTGGATGGGGCTCACTTTTTGATTTTCCTCGCACTTTTTTTAAAAAAAAATACAAAATGTCTATTATACCCTTTGATTTGACACAATCTTAATTTTTTTCTTTTTATTATTTTAATATAAGGGGTAAAGTAGTAATTTTAATACATTTCCATTCCAAATTTTTACTACCAAACACATCAAACCCATTCCATTTCTACCTACTGAACGTGCCCTATATTTTGACGGCTACTCTCAATTATTAAAAAATATATTTTTTTTCAATAATTGAATTTTGGTTGTCGATTAAGTTATGAACAAAAGTCAATGACAGTATTTTCAATGGTTAATTATTGTCGATATTTGTCAATAATATTTTTTCGACAATATATTTGTCGACGACGGTCGTTGAGAAATATACCGTTAAAAAAATTATTGTAAGAAAAATTATTATTGATAATTGTTGACTGTCAAAAATACTATTATTATTTTTTTGCAACAATTTATTTCGTGAGAAGGAATAAAATGTTGGGTGATGCATGCGAGCACTATGAAATTAAAAGCATCTCCGATCCTCAGCTTCTTCTAACAGAGTAATTATAGAAAGGGGAAAGAATGCCAACTTGAGGGTCCAAGATGCAGATATATGTGGGTATAACATGATATGCTAAGATTTGGGTTTAGTAGGTTTTTAATTTACTTCTGGTATATATGTTGAAGCATCATCATAATACTTTTGACAAATTAAACATAATAACTTTGTTTTTTTATTTGACAACTCAAACTATGTACTCTAAGACATATTAAACATTAGTTTAATAGAAGAGGCTAATCCTTCACAATTAAGAATGTGACAATGCGTCGTCTAGCCCTTAAATTAAAATAGAGGGGACTAGCCGACTAGGCTAAACAAAAGTTGACCTATTTTAAGGTCGCAGCTGGCGGGCTAACTCTAATTTTTGTTGGCCTAAATTTGCTTTTTTTGTTTGTATGTAACTTCTTAAAATATTTTATATCATATAGAATATTATAGTCTATATTAATATGTAATATTCATTCCTAATATGTTTATATGTAAACAAAATTACATTTTTATAAGCTAATCTATAATATTCATTTATTATATATATATATGTGTGTGTGTGTGTTGATACATGAGATAAATGATACCGAACAATTTTTTATTTACATATTCATTTCTAATAAATATGTTGATATTTAATCAAATAAAATAAAATAAAATATTTTTTTTTAAAAAAAAAAGTTCATGAGCTGGGCGCCAACTCATAGAAAAAGAAAAGTAAGGTAGGCTAGCTTAGGGCGGTCTCTATCGATCCATTTTTACATCCCTACCAACATAATAAACTAAATATTCAACAATGCTTTAACATATTGTTTTCAACAAGAGAATACATGTTAAATTAACTAGTGAGGCATACACCATCTAAACCATCAATATTAATACATAGTTAAGTCAATAATGGATGGAATAATTCTGGTGAAAATATATATTTAATCAACCGCTTGTAAGGATGTTTGATATGCACCGTTATGTTTGCTCATTTGGTGAAAAGCTTAATTTGTGAGGTTGGTGAAAAGAATAATTCTATTCATGCCACCCAAAAGAATCTAAGGATATGATTAATTAATATATATTATTAAAGATAATTGGCGTCCTAGTCATTGAGGCCAATATATACATGTGTTCTGATTTTGACTTTTTTTTTCGTCCGTCTCCAAGTTATTTTGATTAATTAGGATTCGACTTGCGTCCTGCACGCACTTAATTATTATGAAAGAGTCTTTTAATAGGGATAACTGCATTAATTATATATGTCTCGAACTCAAGACTTTACTTAAGCAATACTAAGTTGGTTTCCACTTAAATTAACCCTCGTTAGTTCTGATTTTGACATTTGACCAAGAAAGAGAGAAAGGCAGAAATTGCAATGATGAATTATTGGAAAGATCGAGTTTAATTAAGAAAATTAACTCTTCATTAATCCTCATTTAATCAAACAAACGACACAGTTAATAAAATAAATCAAATAATGCACTTTTTGAGGCAATGCCTAATTGCTAATCATATAATTCACTTCATCCATGCACTCTGCTTCTTACTTTTGAAATGATCACTCTCTATACTTATTCATCGTTCTATATATTTAATTAAAATAAAAAAGAAAAATAATGACTAATTGTTGATTATAGAAAAAAAATGAATGATGATGCTATCTCGTTCAAGCATAGGTATGGTTTGATTTGATTTGGTAAAGTAATAAAGAAGATGATGATGATCATAATAACAATAATTTTGCATATTCAAATTAAGTACTTTTTTTTCTGTTCAAAAATTATAAAAAAAATCATATAGCATGCATTAATATAAAAAATATTTCAAACGTTGGTTCCATAATTAACGTAAAAAATTATGTAGAAAGAATTTTAACATTAATTATAATAATTAAATTTAAAAATAATATTAATTATTATTAATTAATGACATTAAAAGTTGATCGTTTTTAGAGAAAAATTATGGTTTTATATTTGATGATGATGATAAAAATATTAATAGTTTATACGGATATTCATAAAATTTGGCTTTTTTTCTTTGAAAAAAAAGAGTAAATTGAGGTCTCTTAGAGAATAATTCTATATTTTGTGTACCATACTGTTTTTTAGTGAAAATTTTAAATTAGAATGATAATAATAAATATTTATCAAATTTTAAGAGAATTTAATGTAATAGACTTAAAAAATAAATATGTCACAAAATTGAAGCTAAAATGTTGAGAACATCCTTGAATTTGAGATCATAGACATAGAACTTTCTTGAGTTTTCATACATCAATCCAACCCCCAAAACTTTTTAACTTTGGGCATAGAACCTTTTCCGTTAAGAATTTTAATTTGTCTGTTTAATTTCTTAACAGAACTCTGCCACGTCAGCAAACACTTGTCACATCAATATTTTTTAGTTAACTAAAAGGTATTTCGATCATTTCAGTACTAATTGAATGAACCTGAAAGTATTTTGATTGAATTTTTGTAAGATAATTGAAATTCCCTTCAATTAGCTTAAAAAATGTCGACATGTCAAAGTATTTGTTAGCATGACGGAATCCTTCAGAAAAGAGGTCTTGTTCCCAAAATTAAAAATTTAAGATAGTACAATAACAAAACAGTGAATTAGCCACAAAAATATTAACAACGGACTTACACATATATATTAGCCACTATCTACTCCGTGGCTAATTTAGTCACAGATTTTCAACTTTCAGCCACGAAACTTGTTGCGGTTAATCTGTTATTTTGTTATGATAAAATTTAAAAATTCAGGAGCAATTCAGAAGCCTTATGCTCATTTTAACCAAAAGTTGAAGTAGTTTATATCAAATTCTTTTTTACATTTGAAGGAGGAGAGTGATGTTAATTAGAGAGGTGGAAAATTAAAGTCCATCTTGCCGACCTGGAACATAGTAGGAATATTGTGTAGCCTGTCACATCTCCAACTGTTTCAGTTGGAAAATATATAGTTGATATGTAATTAATTAACTATATATATATAAGATAAAGATAGTTCCGATAGTGATAAACTAAAGTAAGGATAATGAGATTAAAAGGAAAATTAAAGTAGGAATTTTTATCTCTTATCCACCATGCATCATCCATGAGCAACCATTTGTTTTTTGTTCTTTTTGTTCCTTTTTTATTAATATTATTATTATTTTCTTTGGAGAGAGACCATGTTGGAGATAAAGAAAAGAAGGTGGCAAAAAGCGAAGTATATACCAAATAGGCACATAAAAACAAAATAATAATTATTAAGCTTCTCAAATCTTGACCCCAATTAATTAATAAGTTCTTGTTCTACATATATATGTTCAAGGGAATTAACGTTTTTATTCCAATTTGGATTTGGATTAAAAAAGCAGATTCAGGATATGAATGCCCCACTATGTCGAATCACTGATGATTATGATTGATAATATCTTTACAAATAAATTTAATTTAATTTAACGTTAGTTAATTAATATCATTGATTAATAACATGTTTTTTTAATTTATAATTGGAGTATCTATTAGAGTGAACTTGATGATTAATCCCTTGAGTATTACGGGACACATTATTGGAGGCAACTCTCCCAACATATAACGCTCCATTCCTATTTCTTCTAGGATTGAACATGAATAGGCGATAGTTAAAAAAATACAGACATTTTACTATCTGTATCACAATACACGTTGGTTAATAACATTATATTTTTTAATTTAGTTATTATAATTAACGATATTAAAACATTTTTAGCACAATCTCAAATTAACCCCAACTTCTTTAACTTCAGTCATAATTGAATAAGACTATATATATATATATATATAATTAGAATATTGTTGAAGTATCACATTGCTTAGTTAAAGTGCTAATAAGCTGTATATATAGGCTAAGGTAATCTTTTCCCCTTGAGAGCTCTTTTGGGGGTGAGTTAGACCTCTTAAGATGGTATTAGAGCGAGTCTGGGCATGTGTGGATGGATGAGCCTTACTGTGAGTTGTCCTGGAGATAACCCGTTGGCTTCACGCTCCTATGTCGGGCGTGACGGGGGCGTGTTGAAGTCCCACATTGCTTAGTTAAAAGGCTGATAAGCTGTATATATAGGCTAAGGTAATCCTCTCCCCTTGAGAGCTCTTTTGGGATGAATTAGGCCTCTTAAAAAATATACATTAATTTTTAATGAATGTTCTAAAGGATGGAAGAGGATAAGAATTATCCAGAAGCTAGCTTTTGGTTTGAATTTGATATAAAAGATAACACATTTTCATGCTTTATATATTGAGATTGAGAATGTGATGAGAGGCTAGCTAGCTGTATGGCTTTTTGTAAAGTGAAAATTAAATTAATAAAACTAGTGTATATATATATGATCCGTTGAAAGTGGATATATATTATTCATAATAAATTCACATACAGAATATATTTCTTTTCGAGTGTCCCACTCTGAGTCAGAAGTTGAAGAATAAAATCCCATAGCTAGGCATGTGAATGAATGTGATAATTAACGAAACCAATCTTTTTCTAGGTGATTCAGATTTTAGTGATGCCATTCCAAATTAAAGTAAAAGGGTACTTCTTGGTTCATTAATATATATATATTGGCCGAAAATATAATATATTAATTATATAAGCCCAAATTCCTTTATTAAAAAAAATCTTTTCTCTCCTTAATTTGTTTCTCTGAATAATTAACTTATGCTCTAAATTAATTAGTAGGGGAGAAAGATAAGAAGAAAAAATTAAATGGGGGACTTAAGTACAATGATAAACTCTTATTAAATGTATTAGGAACTAAATTTTAATTTGAATCTCCAAAATATTACAAGTCAATTTTGTTAGTCCTTAATTATGAGGGGATAAAAGTTCAATGGTACCGTACCATTGAAGTTCAGTACATCCCTCCAATCATGTAGAGCCATTTGTTAAAATTTATATAAATTCACATTAATAAGGACCCATCTTGAATGGTTTAGGAACCAACTGATTGGAGGAATGTATTGAAGTTTAGTACTACCGTACCACTGAACATCTACTCCTTAAGAGGTATGCCATTGATCAAAACACTAATGTGGCTGCTAAATATTGATTAATATGCTTTAATAACTTGTGTATATTTTTATATAGAAAATTTTATAGGGAGGAAAAGTAATTCTAAGTACTATCGGGCAAGACGCCCAATCTAAATTAGATGATCACTGCACATGCCTAAATCATAAGTAGTTTTATCAAGTGGCAGCTACTCAACTAATTCCTAGGTATCAGGGGATCTCTCTGAAAAAAAAGGCCCACTTAGCGAAAATTTAGATGGCTTCAGGAGATTTAAACTCTCATTCATGGGTGAAGCGAAAATTTTACTTTGCTTCTTTCATCATTTGTGTTGACCCTATTGACTAACTCATATCAACGAGGATTGGCTCACTTGGTCACCTTTTGCTCATGATAATTGCATGGCTTGAGTTTGATTCCGCTTGATCTCTCATTTAATAGGTCATCTGTAAGAACCTCGATATTTAAGTGATCTTTGAATCCGAAGGCCTATACCCTAACTCTGAATTGAGCCGTCATTCCCTCACTTAAATTTTCTCCTACCAAAAAAATATTGACTAATTAACTTAAGTATTTTAATATCTCTGTAACATTGACATGTGTCAAATTTGTAAGATCGATCGAAGTCATATCACTTCCATATTATATATCGTTTAATTTATGAAAAAAAATAGTATTCATTCTATTGGTTATCTAGATGCATAGTATCATCATCATCATCACCATAAAAATAGATTCTTGCATTTCCTATTACACATTTGATAAAACATGTGGGAAATTCACTTATATATGAAGAGAGCGTATCACATATATTATAAATTGTCTTTCATATATTATTGTACGCCGTAGCATTCTTCCAATATATTATTTTTGAATCATGATATATAGCACTAGAGAAAAGAGGGAGTTTGAAAGATTAAAAATGAAGGGAAAGAGAGTGAAGACAAAAGGGAGGGATATGCATGAAATGACTAGACATGATATAGGAAAAAGGAAAGAAAATATATAAAGAAGGAAGAATGTTATCAATAAAGGAGATAGATACATAAGAGAGAGAGATATAAAGAACAAGAATGTTATCTTTCATGAATGTGTGCATGTTATGTGTTTAATCCACTAGGAGTTTATTTGTCATTGGTATCCGATCGAGTTTTTTCTTCTTTGTATATTTAAGTATATGGTGAAAGTTAATTTAGGTCAAAATTTCATTTTAATTTAGTTCTTTATATTTCATCCAAATAATTTAAATCAATTTTTTTAAGTTTTAAAAATTTTAAATTAATCATGTATGTTTGTAACTTGTTCCAAATAAGTCCTTTTGCATGACACTGTTAGTGTTCTTCATTAAATGATGACATTAACAGCTGAAGTGGACAAAATTTCTCTCATATATGTCATTTTATAAACTGATGTGGATGATTTTGAGTCACATAGAACTCAAAATAAACTAAAAGAAATGCCAAATATGTACGTATATTTATAAAAAAACAAAGACCAAATACACAAGAACTCAAAATAAATTAAAGCAGAGGTCACATAGGAGTGATATTTTGTTCACATTAACTGTCCAAGTCATTATTTAATAGATCGAGAATACTAATGGTCTCAGGCAAAATGACTTATTTGGAACAACTAGCAAACATATATAGATGACTGATTTAAAACTTTTAAAACATAAATGACTGATTTGAAACTAACTTAGGTGAAATATAGAGGACCAAAATGGAGTTTTGGCTATTAATTTATTTTTAAGTATTAGTTTTAAACATAATGACTGATTTTTTTCTTTACCAGGCCAAAAAAACGAATTTTTTTTAAATAAAAATAGATGTTATTAATTAACCACCACATGAACTAATAATAAGTCTTCAAGTTGCTATATGCAGACTTAAAAGTTAAAAAAGGATAAGTTTTAATGATCTTAATTAATAAGTGAAGGGATATTTCTATGAGATCAAAAGATTATAAAATGAATTACTATTTAATTTGTTTTTATAATTCGAAGCAAAATTTAGGATAGATCTATACAATATCCCCTTTTTTAAATACTTTTTGAAAGACAGTGGTTATATTGGTTAAGGAATTTAGGTAATTAATAAGTGATCTTAATTATAACTTTTGCTCCAGTATATATATACTAGATATTTCTTTTTCAGAGAGATCCTCTGGTACCTAAAGGTTAGTTGAGTAGCTGCGATTTGGTAAAATTGCTTGCGGTTTAGGCCTGTGCAGTAATCCTTTGGGTTAGGCCTCTGTTAGTCTCCCCAATATGCCACTGGCGCCCTATCCGATAGTCCTTGGGAGTAGAGGTGTCAAACGGGCCAACCAGGCCCGTACGGGTGGCCCGTCACGGGTCAAACAGGCCAACCCGCACGGGTCAAGATTTCGAATTCAAGTAGCTACGTCCGATCCGGCCATAGCAATGGATTTGGATCATAATACACAACAAATGCACTCTAGTAGGGAGATAAAGAAAAGAGACAAGATGAAGTTTTTGGTGGTTTTTTAAGTTCTCTATCAGAAGGTCAAGGGGATAATTGGATAAATATGACTTTAAGAGGTGTCGATCGTGTATCTAAGTTAGAATGTCGATCAATCATTTTTGAAATACCATAGGTCCCTCAAACCTGATAGTATAATTATTAATTAAGATCATGAGTACGACGTAACTTTTTGAGCACATTCTCTTATGAAACTTTTATTAATATTAATAATTAATAACACTATAGAAGGGATATATATCAAAGTTCAGTACACATTTTGAACTTCGGTATTTCCCTTTAATAATATAGTGTCACATTTATTAATATTAATAAAAAATCACATGATTAAGGTCTAAGGACGCACTTTGAATAAATTAGGAACTAACTAATTAAATAAATATACTGAAGTTCAGCATTATCGTACATTCGTAATGCTATCATTTTTCATCTTAATTAAACAACTTATTTGAAAAACGACTTGCATAATTTAAAGGAAATCATGAGTATTATAACACAATAATTAAGTAATGAATGAAAAAAGAGAGGACGGAAAGAGGAAAGAAAAAAAAGTTGTTAATAAAAACAAACTGAGACGTGTAATGAAATAGATATGACATGACAGAATGAGAATGTATAGCAACAAAAGGCTTATTCCGTCGCCGTTGGTCCACTTTCAACCGAAAGTGCAACTGATCGTTGCTGTGGTAGTTAAGACTTATTATATCCTTTTCAATTATTCCTTTTAATTTTTTTTCTGACTTTTAATGCCATTCCATCACAAATATATGTGGATATCATTGTCTATGACTATGAGAATCACCAAAATTTTTCTTTTTTAATAATGATAAATATGACAAATATCATTAATAATAACTTGTGAAATTAGTTATCGGCTCATTATCATGAATATCCTAATAATCAAAAGATCAAAAGAAAAAAAAGAAAGAGATAACCTCTGAAGAAGTAGGACCAAAAAAGAGATGAACACAATTTGGTATTCTCAATCTTTATCTTTGTCGTAATTAAGCAAATATGATTCAACAATAAAACAAACTGAATAAACTTTACAATGCATTAAATCAAGAAGTATGAATGCTTAAATCCACAAATTACATGCTAAAAGACTATAATCTTAGGTTACAAGAGTTTAGCCAATCATATGATTAAGAGATACAACAACCTAAATCCAATAAGTATAGCAAACGTCAAAGCAAAAGAGTGAAAGAGGAGAAGAATCTTGTTTCCAACACTCCAATCCGCTCTTCTTCTGCTTGAATACGCCTTAGAGATGAGTTTCCCTCTCTATTTTGGCTCCCTCCAACTCCCAAGCTTCCAAAATGGCTGAATGATTCGAGTAAGATCAAAGGAAGCTTTTTATATCGGCTAAAACATGCTATTATGCTTTTGCCCTTCGAAATAGCATTATAGCGCCATGCTTCTGTTTCAGTGGTGATGGCGCTATAGCACCCTGCTTTGGATACAGAAGGTGCTATAGCACCTCAGGGGAGGCGCGCTATAGCGCCTCTTTTTTTATTGCTTCATGCTATAGCATCAAATTTTAGTGCTATAGCATCCTGCTTTAGGACCGGCTCTTTGCAAGCATCAGTGAGAGATGAATCTTTGAAAGCCCTGAAAAACAAGAGTAAAGCTCATATAAGTCCCTCAACACGATTGGAAAAGTAAAGAACATATATAAAATACAATAAAATCTAACTAAAATTAAGCAATTATCTACCAAAAATCTAAAAACACAAAAACTAATTAAAAAGTTAACAAAAAATGATTCATTGACACCTCTCTCCTCAGAAAACAAGAGAAATAATAGCTTAAATAACTCTATTTCATAGAATTATCAATATAGTTTGTAGGCCTCATCATTAATTAAAGAATTTTGTTAATCCTTATCCTTGGGGTCTTAATTAAAGATTCTTAATTATATCCATAAGAAAAAAACTATATGCATATTATTTTTTTCATTTTTTTGGGGGCTTTCTACGCTCATAATACGGATGAATTACATGCTTTTGGAGCACGCACTAGTGTACATGTCTTCTCCAATAATTACTTGGCACTAGGCAAATCATTTCTTTTTCAAACTAATAATGAGAATGAAATATCAACTTTTGGCTTTGATCACACTTTCGTTCAAAGTCTTTGGACTCACTATTCTCGTAATGTAATAATTCCTCTTTGACACAAACGAATTTTTTGTTTTCCTTTTAACTTTGAATACATTTAAGTTTCAACCTTTTCATTTTGTCTCTTTTATTTCTTTCTTTTTTGAATTTTTACTCATCATTAATATATTTTTTTCTTAACCAATATATCATCTTTAATGATAAAGTACAATTATTGGTTGGTATAAATATTTAAGGATTGATACAAAAATTCTCTCTCTTGCATCCATTCTCTTTGTGACACCTAATTAAATATTGAGTAGTTATAATTAATTAAGTAAAATTATTTACAATTTAAACTTGAATAACAATTCTTTAGATTGAGTCTATGTTAGTTTTCTAAGTATGTTAGTGGCATGCACCTTTAATTTCTTGATAATCTTAGTATTGTCTTTCCTCACTACTTTATTTTCTAATTTTTTTTTCATCAAAGTTTTCTAAATTTCAAATATCAAACAAAGAATAGAAAAAAATTGAAGTGTTCTATTTTTTTAAAAAAAAAATCAGGGGTATCCACTCTCAATTCTCAAGTATGATGATTTATCATTTTCCCGATTTGTCGGTGTCTCGAAAGATAAAACAACTGATTAAATAGTTTAAAGTTGTTCTATATTCAACACTAGAGATCAAATCTTCGACATTTAATTGAAAGTGGATGTTCTCAAACTCTAATATATAGTTAGCTTTATTGTTTTATCAAAGATTTGTATTTGTATCACTTTATACTTTTATTGAGAGTTGATTGATTGAAAATCACTATTTGTGAAGGGTTTTGATCAGTGAAAGGATTGACCGTGATCAAGCGAAGTGTCACAGTATATTAGCCATCAAAACATCGACTTTCGGAAGGGGTAATAATGTTATGAATCCTATGCCTAGGAGACTATCTTCAAAACTCTTCAACTCTAACATCTAGTGATGGCAATTATGGGTATTCAAGAAATGGATATCCGATGGTATTTGTCCGAAAAAATTATCCGATATCCAATGTATATCGAATAGGGTACGCGACGTGGGTAGTAAAATGTAAATATCTATTGGGTATTGAACGGATGTAGATATTGGCTTCAAGTACTCTATATCCATCCAAAATGAATGAGTTGATAGGTTACTCGATCAATATTTAATATCTAAATAATATATATATTATAAAATATAATATTAAATACAATATATATTATTAAATAAATTTTTTTTTCTTTTAATATTATTAGAATTGTTTTTAATTTTTATTTATAATAATTATGCGTAGTTTTAATTTTAAAATATTATTTTTATAACTATGGGTAAAGATCTTTGCTGCCTCCAAATTTTGCTGCAATGTTCATTCCTGTCCCCAAACTTTTCTTCAGTTCATGCTTACCTTCAAACTTTCAATTTTGTTCATGCCTGTATTTTGTGCCAACATCATTAACATGCTTGACGGAATTTGATAATGGATATTTTTTTGCGACGTCATTGCTGTCCACCTCACATTTAATTTTATTTACTTCTTAATAAAAGTTTGAAATGTGATTTTTGTAAAGACTACTCATGATCGCACTAGTCGATATTATATATCAGATATTATTTAGAAACTTGAAAGATTTAAAATTAATTAGTAAACATAAAAATAGTTAAAATGTTATATTTTGTGGTTGAAAACAATAGTGTATTGGAGTAGAAATGAAAAGGACGCGCAGGCTTGAATCCTCCATGCCGACATGATGCGTGGATGTCACTGCGGAGGCGACGGCACGCCAATCACGTGCCCCGCCACTTTGTCTCTTCCTATTTTCCAGCTGTAGCCGCACCTCTTCTTTCTACTCATTTTCAATCATTTTTATTAATTATAAGAAAATAAAATGTTACGAAGAGTTAGTGAGTTAAAAGTTCACTAGTTCTTAGTAATTAAATTTAGTTTGAAATGTGTATTATTTTAAATATAAAAAATTATTTTAATATAGATCTTGAATAGATCCCACATATCAGTTCAAAGTTAATGAGTCAAAACTTTTAGATTTTCTATAACATTAACAAAAAAATAAACTTTATTTTAATGCTTTTTTTTAGACCATCTAGCTAGAGATGTTCCGAACATTTGTTAAGATTCTTTGATAAAATATTTAATTTTTTAAATTTGTAAAAAATATTAAGAATAAATTTTAAATAGTCTAGCAAACAAAAAAAGAATCCACTGGAAAAAAAACAATAAAAGAATCCTGATTAGAGTTTTGAAGACACTTGTTAACAAATCCATAATTAAGAAATTTAAAAATTTTTCCCTAAAAAAAAAGGAATGTAAAACTTTTTGGACAGATATATATTTTTTTTTCAGACAGTGATTTTATGGATTAATATTTTCATAGACAATAATGTCTTCAAAATTAAAAAATTTAATTATAATTTATATTAAATTTTTCTTGCAAGTTTTTTACAAGTGCTCTCAAAAAACTTGTAAAAAAAATATTTTATATAAAATTTGAGACGATTTATAGAAAAATAAATAAATTAACTTTTATTCACTTATTTTTTACTCACTTGGCATACATTTAATTTGTTCATTTTCTATTTTCATTTTTTATGAAAAGAGAAAAAAAAAGTGTTTATTTAAAATTTTAAAAAAATATTATAATTAATATTTATTAGTAGGTGATCGAAATATATGTACAAGAAATTTAAAGTTAAACATAAACGAGTGTATAAGTAGTATTAAACATTAGTAGGTGATGGAAAGTGTAGGTGAACGCGGAATAAACCTAATTATAGTTATGGTGGGATGCTTTAGTTTGGTCCTCTATCATTTCAATGAATAGTATAATTAGTAGAGAAAAAGGTTTGGTCATGTTCAAGCATATATATATATATATATATATATATATATATATATAACTATTCCTATCTCGCTCGATGAGAAGGGGAGAGAAATAAATATATATATATGATTATGAGGTGAGTGGTTTTAGAAAAAGATGGTATCATGGCGTCTTGCTTTAATTTGGTTTCTGGTGTTGAGAAATTGACATGTGGATTCATTGCCAACCATGTGTTCATCATAAGAGAATCACAATAATCGATCGGACATCAAATCTGGGCCTATATAGCTTTCCACCCTCGCACCACTCGATCGAATAATCCATCCAACAAAATAATATATGTATATATATATATATTTGGTCTATGAGCTGATATATTCATCAGAGTAAGTCTAATAATTACTTTTTTAAGTACAAACTTGTTATTATGAGTGATCCTACTAATAAATAACACTCTATTCTCATCTTTTCAAATATCGAACGCAGGAGGCGATAGTTAAGAGAATAATTTTCTTACTATCTTTACCACATTACGTTGGTATATATATATATATAAACAAAATAATAATAAGGAAAGACACTATCAATAATATCAAAATAAGGTGTCATGTTAAGAAAATTAACATAAAGATTTAACCTAGCTAAAAGATTACTTAATTAGAGTCTTAACTATTCAAATAGTCTTTGTGTGTAAGGAAATTTCTCTTCCACTAAGTAAGATTTTGGATGGCTTCGAATCCTCACCTATGAATGAAGAGTAGAGAATGAATTTTATAGTAATTGATGATAAAATTGTTATTATGTAACATGGAAGTAATCGATTCAAATCTTGAATATATACTACTTACTTGACAAGAATAAAATTGCTTACATTTGATTCTTTTTAAGTTAGTGAGAGTTTTGTATACCAAGTTTGACTTTGATATATATATATATATATATATATATATATATATATATATATATATATATATATATATATATATATATATATATATAGACAAAAGCTCAGTGTCTAATGTTTAGTATCTTTCTTATTTTGGTCCTTAATATTCTTCATTTTCAACTTGGTCCCTCATTTATGTTTGCGATTTATACCAATTTGATCCTTAATATTTGCTTAGTTTCAGTTTGATATCCTCCACATTAGTAATTGATACCAAGTTAGTCCCTCCATCATTCAAGTATTAAAATTACCTAACAAAATTGAGATGTAAAAAAGAAAATGTGAGGGATTAAATTATCAATCGCAAACGTGTGAGACCAAATTAAAACTGAACAAATGTTAAAAAATAAACTAGAACTAATCATAAATATGAGTGGCCAAATTGAGACTGAATAAATAATTAGGAATCAAATTAAAACAAGTGCTAAACATTAAAGATCAACGTCAAAATTTTGTCTAGGGTTTTTTTAACAAATGTCCTTAGGGTACTCTTTAAGGTTTCATTTCAACTAATGAGAGAGCCTTAAAAAATATGTTGGTTGACTTTTTACTAACTTCAAAAAAAGTTATTCCCTCTCCACCAATCAAAAGAAATCTTAATAAGTGCCCTAAGGCACTTATTAGATAAACCCATATATATATATATATATGGAAAGGAAATTGAATAATGAATAAGCGTTTGCCTCGATGGAAGTGCATGAAAGAAGAGGGAGAACATGCATGGTCTGGTTTGGGATGTATTAGGTGTCGAATTATGGTGAAATCAAGTCATGTGAGTCTCTGCTTTCTAATTGCATGTCTCACACAATCCGCCGACCACTACACACACATACATACAAATCACAATACAATACAATACATACAGTGTACACTCATATATATATTCTTCAACTATTTTATTAATTAACACTACCTATACGTCCATGCCTTCTTCTATTATTATTCAATATCATTCCTGCTTTTCCTTATAACTACGTGTGTGTTTCTATACCAATGAACAAAATTAAAGTTAAAGCTAAAAGGCAGAGGAACTTATAAGAGAGAGAGAGATTCAGATGCCCTTTAACTGTAACACATACACACACACACATGCTTGTGTTAATGTCTCTTTTCACATGCTTCGTATATATTAAATATATAAAAAATTGAATATATATATAAATTTTGTACATATAAATATTTATATTTAATTTGGGGGTGCGTGCATGTATGTTTCCATGGAGTTGGGGATTCCTGGATGTTTCTTGTTGGGTAGGCAGCTAACAGCATGCAGTAACACTACATTGCACTGACACAATCCTACCTAGCTATAGCCACACATGGGGTTTAGTGCATTTTATAGAAATTAGGTTAAAACTACTTGAAAAATTTTGACTTTCAATTCGGTTTTTGTCATTCATTCAAATTTTTTTGAGATCTAACTGAGAATTAAGTTGGATCGGTTTGATTAGATCAATTTTTGTAAAATAAATTTTTTTAAAAAAATTAATAATTTTTTCTCTTTAATTTTAACTTAAAAAAATAAGAACAAATATTTTTAACTATAAATTAAAGAATTCCTTAAAAAATTATAAATTAAAATTACATTTCAACATGATAGAATCATAAATATTAGTAAAAAAATATATATATAAATAAATATAAGGGTACTTTAAATATTTTTAATTAATATTTAAATACATTTTTTTAATATTAAAAAAATTAATTGGTCGGTTCAGTTCAGTTCGGATGGAATTAAATTAATCCTCATACAATAACCGAACTGAACTGAATTACATAGTCAGTTTTAGTTGATTCGGGATAGATTTAGTTAGCTTTATTTTTTTTATTTACCCACTTTAAATAAATTATGGACCAAGTAATTTGTGAGATATATTGTAAGTTCTATATTATTGAACATCCTCTCTGATCTAGTCTCTATCCATCAAGTTATATATTTCATATATTTGAAGTTCCGAACATTGGACCAATTAATTTTGTTTGGAGCACCAAATTAATTAACTAAGAATACATTATATATAATCACAATGAAATAATGCACCAACTAATAAACTAATTATTAATAAAAAGCGTATAATTAGGCGTTGAACGCGGAAACACTTTACAATTATATGCATTAATAAGAATAGTTTCGTCTTTATATAAATATATCTAAGTGTATTACTTTTGTGTTTGTTCAGAATATTATTCTCGTTATTATAACTTTTTTCCCACTCTCCAAACTAAAAACAACAAATTTTCTACACACAACTTATAGAATTCCGACGCCTGCATCTACTTTCACTAGTTTCTTATTGGGCACGAAAGATCTCCAACACATGCAAATATATAGAATACTCCCTTAATTAACCAAAAGTATTTATTTTTTAATTTTAAAAAATTAAAGATGCCCAAAAAGTATGTATGAAAACAGAGACCAAAAGCCCAAGAAAAAAGAAAGCAGAACCTGTGCATGTGAAATCATCTGAGAGAGAGACAGTAATGGAGTCTCGTGCTTTGTTAGGTGAAGCAAGTTTAATTATTAATTAATTAATTAATACTTGCGAGAAGTAGTTTGATTTAATTAGTGTATAATTGATTAAGAATATTCTTGTCTTGAAAAACTTGGGAAGCAAGAAAACCCCATGGGTCAACAGATTCTGTGGGTTTCAGATACTAGGTTGTGCTAATAATGCATGCATATACTAGCGTATTATTAATTAAATAATTAGTCAAATCTCTCCTTGGTTGTCTCTCTTTGTCACTTATTGATTCTTTTAGGCGCCACAAATGGTTTATATTATATTCATTTGCTTTTTTTCCCTAGTTTTATAGAGTATCCTCATACTCTATTAATTAAAACAATTTTGTTTAAGGCACTGTTATATAATATTTTTAAGTAAGGATTTGATATTTGATTCAAATATATATTGTAGAATGTGCTGAGAGCCTATATGTACTCAAGAGATCGAGGTCAGAATAAAAGAGGTTGAAGCTAAACAAAGATGATTAGCTTGATCTAGGTTCGAGACCTGAGAGCTTATGTAATCATCAGAGAACGAGCGAGATCAGAGTCCTCGTAATTCGTAAGAAACAGGTGTTCCCAGATCCTAGAAAAACTGAGAATGTGAATCTAGGCCGTATGCAAATGTATGCTGTAGGGGTAAGGTAGACAATGGTGATATGTTTTGAAAAGGCTTAGCTTAAGACCCTCCTTATATATATAGGTTGAACAAGCGTGGTTCGTTGTGCCCTTTAGGCAGAAAAAACGGTTAGATAAGGGTAGTCTTTTAGAAGATATAAGTGAGATGAGGGTGCATAGCACCGATTGTGTTGCACCAATGCAGAACACTAAGCGTGTTACACCCGGAATTCCAATTTAAAATGTTTTCTTGATAATAATAAAAACAAATCTTAAAGTAGTTTAACAATGAAAAATTTTAGCTTTAATTTTCATTTTTCCGTAAGGAAAGGTATCTACCTCTGATAGCAATAACTAATTATCTCGCCGCGGATCCTCCACTTAAATGGTTGGCCACATATTACTTTTTTTGGTCAAAGAAAAATTCGAACTCCCATTACTTAGTTAAGAAATCAGACGAAGAAATCACGTGGCGAAAATCAATATGCATGGTTAAATAATTTTAGCTTTTTAAAATATCAAAAATGCAACAAATTCATAGCTAGATAGCAATTATATCTTTATTTTGATATAAATATATATTTGAATGAGCACCCATAATTAAGTGGTGAAGAATTAAACCATACAATAGTTTGAGTCTCGATCGTGTTTCAATAATATTGCAAGAGCTCATTATTATGAGTATTTGGAAATATAATTTTAATAAAAAGTCCTCTTGCAAGTCAAGGTTTTATATTATAATATTATAATTTATAATAATATGCTTCTTTTGATAGATTGACCATATTTTAGCTAAAAGAATAGCTATATTGCTGTACTTATTGGCAGATGGCCACATGGTCGCAAGTATTGTACCATATGAAAAAAATTTAAGTGGGTAAACACCGATATTCTATCAGAGTCAAGAAATATCACTCAATTTTTTTAAGGGTTTATGAGAAGATTTACATATCACTTACCGGTTAGGCCCTCACATTGGTCATAGAATTTGAACATTCGCATTTATGAGGCGTAAGAACCCAAACTTTAACCAACTGGACTACAGTTACAAGTAATTTCCCTCACTGATGACGTTTTTGCTCGTGCACAATAAAGATAGTATATATTTATAAATAATTTTTAAAAATGACTAAATTTGTGTATATAATTTTTAATGTGTATATACGTATGCAAAAGCCGTTGTCCTACACTATATATATATTTGTTATTTTGACATATAAGAGGTTAGAAATTTTAAAAATGTAAAAAAGAAAATCTAATATATCATATTTTTTTTGTTTAAATTAGAGTATTCACCGTCGTCAGCAATGACTAATCTCTTCGCCGTGGGTCCTCCACTTAAAGATAAATGACTGACCACAAAATACTTTCTATGTCTAAAAATAAAATTCAAACTCTCACTCTCACGTTGTTATATATATATCATACTTATCTAGTTGCTGCTGGTTTTGTTCACTGTAGAATTGGTTTTTAGGTGCTTGTGCTGCTTGTTTTCCCGGTGGATGTTTTTCAATGGGCGTCCTAATTCTAAATGGGACCCTACCTATATATATATGTTATGAATTTATACATAACTTTGAACAGTCCTATATTGGTCTCCACTGCCCAAAACAACCCAATTATGGAAGTACTGCTCTTCCCTTTTCCCAAAATCCTCACAAATTATTGTGCTCCACATTTATATTCTTATTCAAGTAAAGTAAAAATATAAAAAAAAGGAGCTAAATTATATTGGGAAAGAGAAGAGCAATGTGGTGTCATGTACGTAGTACATATATACAGTTGCTGTTATTAATTTAGACAGTGCGATGGTGAATGAAGAAATTGTTTGTAATTCAAATTAACAAACACTATCCATAGTTTAAGGATTAAAAATGTAATTTTTGCCATTAATTTTATAACCATAGTGTTAAGATTTCATTCAATTAGTGATCTTTGTCATAAGTTTAGAAAGCTAATTATAATAATGTCAATAACTTAATAATCTTAAAGTTTTGATTTAATCTAATCATCCATATTACTTAAAAGTTTGATAATGATCTAATTCATGTGAATTAGGTTAATTTATTTAATTATTAATAATATGTACTGAATAAATGAAAGTAGTTTATAGTATAAAGTAAATTAATTGTCAAAGGTTTATTTTGGTCCTCTATGTTTTACTCAAGCTTCAAATTAGTCGTTTATGTTTCAAAAGTTTTAAATTAGTTCTTTATCATTTCCAGAAGTTCTAAATTGGTCCTTCCGTCTAAGTCCGTCAATTTCTTCAGTTAACTGTTGACGTGGCGTGCCGTGGTGGACACATAATCTCTCCTACGTGTATCAGATAGTTGACGTGATCTTAGACATACCAAAAACACCCAAACGATATCGTTTAAACCAAAAATAAAACCATGCTGAGAAGACCAATATATACTCTAATGAAACATAAAGGACTAATATAAAACTTTAATATAACATAAAGGACCAATATAGAACTTCAATGAAACATAAAAGATTAATATAGAACTTTGATGAAACATAAAGAACCAATATATATCTTTAATGAAACCTGAAGGACAAATATAAAACTTTTGGGAAACATAAAGAACCAATATAGAACTTTTGAAAGATAAAGGACCAATTTAAAACTTGAATGAAACATAGAAGATCAAAATGGCCATTTGATCTAAATTAATTTTTTAATCTATGAAAAAAGAGAATCAAAAGAATATCCTAAGCTTAAAATGGTCAAATGGATTCTTTTCATAGAAAGAACTGTACATTCAGTGTATTTAGAAAGATAAAAATAGGTGTAGACCCCATATATACACCGTGTTTTTATTTTTTATTTTTTTCTAAATGCATTAAATTTATTTATCTCAAATGAAAGAGTGTGATGAGTTTGGTAGAGAGAAAAGTGAAAGGAATGAGAATAAAAAAAAAAGAAAGGAATGAAAATATCATGTCAATATGATGTGATGCGAATGAAATAAAAGTAAATAAAATAATCATTTTATTCTTACATCAAAAGTAAGAATGAAATAAAAATAGAAAAAAAAAGTACAAAAATATAATTTTATTACATTAAAAAAAAAACGTGTGCCTTTTTTTCATCTTGTTTTCAATCTACCAACTGCAGCCTACAGGTGTTAGGTGGGTGCATTGTTTCATTGTTTTTTGAAATCTTTTAGATTTGGAGATGTATGATTAATAAAATAAGATTTATTTAGAGAACTGGTTAATATTTTTTCTATTGATTGAAAAAAAATTATTTTTTAAATGAGTGAAAAATCAATAACTCTCTCACTAATTAAATAAATTCTTAAATAATACTTTTTTAACAGTATTATTTAACAAAATTCTTAACCAATATTAAATTAATTAATGAATAGATAAATAAATAATAGAGTAATACTCCTTAAAATTTGTAGCGCCATAAGGATTGAGCGAGCGTGGCACAGGTCCATAGGAAAGAACCCACGTGGAGTGATGTTTCTAGTTGGAACAGTGACGCCTAGTAGTGACGGCGGGTAGTGGGTTTCCCCCCCAGGGTTTAAATCGTAATTTCCAAATAAAAAGGCATGGGCCCAATCTGAACCGACACGGCCGAATCGACAAAGCCAAAGCCCAAACTCAGTCCATGAAGTGGTGGGTCCCCCATCTTTTCCCTCCTCCCATCATGGGTCCCACCCACCTTAGGACGGACCTTCTGGAAATCGCAACTATAAATCCAGCCTCGGCCACTCTGTTCCTCTCCCATCCCATCCCACCCCCAAAACACAAAACACAAAACCCTCTTTCTTCTATTTCTTCCTTCGAAAGATTATGACGCAGCAGAATGTGGTAGTGTCCGATGCAAAGCCCAGAATGAAGATGGGCTTTGCTATTACAGTACCCTCGAATTCGTCCATTAAACAGAAGCCTCCTCCTTCTTCCTCCTCACCCATCTCCATTTCCACCACCAAGAATCTCTTAAAGAACCTCGAAATCAATGGAGGCGCCAGGATTAACTCCTGGGTTGACTCCATGAGAGCTTCTTCTCCTACCCATCATCGCCATCATATTTCTTCCTCTTGGACTGTGAGCACTCACTCACTTAAGTACTCTTTTGAGCATCTAATCTGATTCGATGTGGGACTTTTAGTGATTTTCTGATTTTTTTTTTCCTTTGTGAAATGAATAGATGAAGCACCCATCGGCATTAGAAATGTTTGAGGAAATCATTGATGCATCCAAAGGGAAGCAGATTGTAGTGTTTCTTGACTACGATGGTACTCTCTCGCCTATCGTCGACGACCCTGATCGTGCTTTCATGTCCGATGCGGTTCGTTCTTTCTATATATATATATATACACAAATACCTGATCATTAATTTCTTCAAAAGCATAATACTAAAACTCCTTATCTATTTATATATATATATATAACAGATGAGAAAGACTGTGAGAAAGCTTGCAAGGTGTTTTCCCACTGCTATAGTTACTGGAAGATGCAGAGACAAGGTGCATTTTCACACTATGCTTTTTTTTTTTTTTTTTCTAAAATATACAAAAGACCCTTGCATATAAATGAGTGATTCACTATGTGTGAGACACATTTATGCGTTATTTTCTTTTATTATTTTTTTTTATGTTAGACAGCATAGAAAGAAAAGAGTCAAATATGCGAATTGAATAGTGAAGAGGTTGAATAAAAAATTTTAAAATTTATGAGTGTTATGTGCCATCCGACAAAAACTCAGGGCATTCTGTGCATTGAAGTTTTTTTTTTTTTTTCAGTTTCTCATGTAATCTTCCATGTATGTCTGATGAATTTGGTATTGTTCTTATAAATAGGTGTACAACTTTGTCCGATTGGCCGAGCTATATTATGCAGGAAGCCATGGAATGGATATTCAAGGCCCAACCAAAATTTCTAAATACAATAAAGTGAGTGGTATTCAACTATATATATATATATATATATATATATATATATATATATATATAAAACATAGTTCAAATTAAGAGATTTATTCATTTTGTTATAAATATAAATAATTATGGCGTGCAGGATAACAAAGCGGTTCTGTTTCAACCTGCTTGTGAATATTTACCCATGATGGATGAGGTTAGTGTATTTTGATTTATGACAAGTAAAATTCAAGTACAAAATGGTGAAGTAAGAAGAAAAATATATATAAATGGATGAATGAATTTAATTAATTTCAGGTGTATCAAGTGTTGGTTGAGAAAACTAGCTCAATTCTTGGAGCTAGAGTGGAGCACAATAAGTTCTGCGTTTCTGTTCATTTTCGCTGCGTTGATGAAAAGGTATTTATAATATATATATATTTTAAGGACTAAATTAGTTGTTTTTATATTTTTAGGGGCTAAATTAGAATAATCTGCATATTTCAGGGAGCAAAGTGAAAATTGTCCCTATATATAACTATTATTAAGTATTAATCTTGTGTATTTTAACTTACACAGAAATGGAGTGAAATAGCACACCAAGTTAGATCAGTGTTAAAGGAATATCCCAAGCTCAGGCTCACCCCAGGAAGAAAGGTGTGTGTGGGCCCCTTTTATGTATTTATTTATTTAATTATTTAATTTTGATTGGAGAATTGAGATGGAGGGAGATTAATTAAAGTAGTGAAAGATGCTTTTGATTTGATTTGACTGAGGAATATATATATATATATATATATATATGTCTCAATTTTAATGTGATTTTGTTTATATATATATAATACAGGTATTAGAGATTCGTCCCCCAATTAAATGGGATAAAGGAGAAGCCTTGGAATTTTTGTTAGAGTCACTAGGTCAGTACTACTAACTACTTCAAAATCATCATTTTACTCTCCAAAAATATTAATTTAAAATTCTTTTAGAACTAAATTAATATACATTATATTTTTTTCAGGATAAAAATATTAATTTACTAATAATATAATAAATCCAATATTGGCACAGGATATGCCAACTGTAGCAATGTGTTCCCTGTTTACATTGGTGATGACCGATCCGATGAAGATGCATTCAAGGTATCCAATGATATTAATTATAGATTCCCTCCCACATATCTCTCTTATTATTTTTTTTTTTTTGGTAAAATATACAAAAGATTTTTGAATTTAAGGTTATTAATATATAAGGCCCTTGAGTTTTACAATCTTGCATTTAACTCTCATGACTTTTTAACTTCAAGCACTCAACCATCTTCTATCACGTTTTCGTCTATTTTTAATTTTTTTAAAATAATAATAATTATTTTGTATATATATATATACAGAAATTAAGAGAGAGAGGACAAGGTTATGGCATCCTTGTGTCGAAATTCCCAAAGGACACAAGTGCATCCTACACTTTACAAGAACCCGACGAGGCAAGTACAAATTTATTACATGATACACAAATATGGCATTCATGTCCGAATATTAAATATATATTAAAATAGTTTAATTTAATATTATTTATTATTATTATTATTTTGAATATATGCAGGTAATGGATTTTCTTCAACGATTAGTGGAATGGAAAAGAGTAGTATCTGTGAGAGCACGTTCGAGGGTGTGAAAATGACATAAATGTACATGTCTATTATACTATACCCTACCATAATAACCTCAGGGTGTAGGGATATAGGACATTTTGGATTTCTTGTTTATCTCACAAGAAAAAAACAAAATTGTAAGGAGGAAAAAGCATATTATATATAAATATGTAAGAGAAGGGCACAAGTGTCTTTCTTTTTAGTTTAGATGGATGTAACTAGCCTTAGTACATAGATGAATGAATGTAATTAATTAATTAATTATGTAGCATCATCGGATGTAATTAAGTCCTAATGCATTTATTTATCATGCTTTAATCCAATCTGATGAGAGTAATTAAAAACATATTTGTTTTAATTACCACGTAATTAACACAATGAGTGATACTGATATTACACGTGTAATAATTAAGCGTACTAACTGATGAGCTTTTTAGGTATATGAGTTACCACATTCTTAACAGAATTAAGTCAGGCATATATAGTAACTCCCATATAAAAAAAAAGACTCTCTCTTAACAAAGGGTGTGGGAGGGGTTTAATTTATATAGAGTCTCGGCCATACCCAATGACAATAAGAGAGGTCTCATTAAGTGGTTACATGATTGACACGTGTTGCAGTCAAATATGAGTATTACAGTGTAATTTACACTCTATTATACTGGAGGCCATCTGGGACAAGTGGATGGTTTGGCCTGTCTAATAATCTGTAAGTATTGTAGGGAATATCCCATTACTAACTATAACTATTAAAACTAAATGAAATAATTAAAGGTTAATTAAAGTTAAGTGGGATATTAATTCGAAGATTCAGGTAAAAAGATTTCCTTTTCATAGATAGCTATATCCATTATCATGTGTGAGAGTATATATAAATTAAAGCTGACTCAAAAGTAAAAATATATATAATGGCAGTACTCTTGAGGGTTACTTTTGGTGCTCAATGTCATTAATTATTTAACCCTTCGAATTATTAATTACTTTAATTCATTTCTACCAAGGATTCTTTAATTAAAACGCAATAAATAAACAGGGGAAAGTTGAGTATCTGTGTACTAGTAGTAAGTTGTTTAGTTTGATACTAGATCAATAATTGGCCACAAGCAACAAAATATCTGAATTAATTATAGTTTGAACAAGTCTTGAACCTTGAGATATTGTTTGATTAGATTAGTTATAAATGAGTAATTATAATTACTTAACACTTAAGAAGTTTGTTGCTATATGTCCTTTTAAATTCAGGGATCACGTGCAACATGAAATTAGTACAAATCCCCAATGGCAGGAGAGGATGATCACATTTGATGTGCAGTGTCACAATATTTTGGACTAGATTACCTCTAAAAGGAAAATATGTGTGAAAATTTGATACGGCACAATTTTATTGATTAATCTGTCCCAAATGTCATTGTTAACTAATTATTATTTCAACTCCACAACTAATAAACTCTGTACAAATCGTTATACCAATGTGGCTCCAGTTGTTATCACATATAAATTAAATGACCTAAATGTCCCTACTCAAACAATTAAATACCCCCAAAACCAATGAGTGTTGGGTCTAGTAGAAGGGACTAGTCCCTCACAATATGATGAACTCGGGTTCGAATCCCAGTTAAAAGAGGTGCCCACATTTAGTGCCTGACAATGTCTCGAACAAGATTACCTTCATAGGATGATACCTGTGAAAAACCGAAAAGTACCCCCAAAGATTCAAGGTATGTATACATTAACTTCGCATTGCTGGCTATTAGTCTATTACTTTGTTGGACTAAATACTAATTTGAGTATCAGAGTGTCATTATGGGAGTCTCATCGCGTGTTGCATAAAATATGAGCAAGTGAGTATATATATATACATTTGTAAATTGTTAATTTATTAGAGATGTATATTAATAATAATTAGGACGAGGTTATAGCGATAAATTAGGGGAATGAAGTTTCGTGTTTAAGGTAAAAGGTGCTTAATTAATTGGTTCAACTTGTATATTATTACAGAGATCTATGCAGGCTCTTTCTTTGGGGAAAAGGTAGGAGAGAAAGAAAGAAAGAAAGAAAGAAAGAAAAGAAGAAAGGGTTTGGGATAAATCCATTTTACTTTAGTGTTCCACTTTCATATAAAATCAAGTTGCATGCTTTGTTTAAGTAGAAATGTGAGTTGGCACCATAATAAGACAGAAGCAAGACTGATACAAAACAAATGTGAATTGACCAAATAAATAAATAAATATATGTATATATATAATATGCACATGCCAAAAGTTTTGTGCCATGTTTTAGAAACAAGAGACATACGCAAAATCTACATTCAGCATATTTGGAGATGGATAATTAAGCTACCAAATTCCCCCACTTCATATTGTAGACCACATTTTTAATTTTACATTATGCCTTTTCTCCTAACATTCTATTAATGAGTATAACAAAAATTTAGTTCAAAAGAAAATTTAATTGGTCAAATTTCTATTTTGGTTCTTTATGTTTAACTCAAGTTTTAAATTGGTCATTTATCTTTGAAAAGTTTTATATTGGTCCTTTATGTTTTCCAAAAGTTTTATATTTGTTCTTCAGGTTTCATTGAAGTTCTATATTAGTCATTTATGTTTCATTGAAGTTTTATATTGGTCCTTTGTATTTCATTAGAGTTTCATATTGGTCCTCTCAGTATGGTTTTATTTTTGGCTTAAACGACGTCGTTTGAGTGTTTTTGGCGTGTCTAAGGCCGCGTCAGCTATCTGATACATGTATGAGAGATTATGTGTCCACCTCGACACGCCACGTCAGCAGTTAACTTAAGAAATTGAAGGATTTGGACGGAAGGACTAATTTAAAACTTCTAGGAAACATAAAGGACTAATTTAAAACTTTTGAAACATAAAGGACTAATTTAAAACTTGAGTGAAACAGAGGATCAAAATGAACCTTTGAGCAATTTAATTTATACGATTGAAGTTGATTCTTTCCCATTGGGTTTAATTAAAGATGATATTATAGTTTATATTTTCATACTTGAAGAAAAATATATTTATTTATTTTTTCTAAATCCATGTGGGTAACAAAATTAATTCTTATCTTAATCGCTCATGAACTTCTTTAAAAAAAATAACCTAATCTCTAACATATTGATGGTGAAGTTTATGTTAATTCTTTTAGAATCTTACTAACACTAAAAATAATTTATAATTGACGGTAATAGAATATGTTTAAAATGTTTTTAGATCAAGGACATGAAAAATTTTTATTTTTATTTTTATTTTAAATTATAACTCATTTATATGTAAAATCATAAAATAAATCTTACAAGTTACATAAAGTATATTGCCTAAACTCTCCATTTAATGCACATTCATTATAAAATCTTAAGAATGTTTATTCTTACAAAATTGTCAGATATAACAACTTTTATATATATATATATATATATATATATATATATATATAAAAGTACCACCCTCTTTAAACTCGTAAAGTTCTACCAAAAGATTTATACGCATTCGAATTTGTTTTACTACAACTCAAATAAACTAAACAAATAACTAATTTTATGGGGAGTAATATATCAAAAATTCGAGTTTTTTTTTTGGTTGAAACAAGAGTATTCGTATTGCGAAGCATAATGATCAATTTTTTCGTTGATTTATAGATACTTTAAAAGATGAAAAAATTGATTAAAAATTAAAAGTTTAAAATTACTTCATACAAAATTAAAATAATCAAACTCTTAATATTTAATTAAAGATGAATAAGTGATGAGAAAGGTTGAAACTCATTGGTTGATTAGTTAATGAAAGTGAAACTAAACAGCTAGCGGGAGGGGTCAGGGAATCTATGGTTGAATGAGGAGTTGGAATCCACTCAAAAGGAGGTGTGTTTGATGTGAACAATAACATTAACATATATAGATATTTTTTTTGAAACCAACATATATAGATATTTCAAGTAAAGACATTAACATTAACATATATAAACCATGGCTAAAAAATTAGTCATGGTTTTTTATCATCCTGACTAAATTTGGACAGCATAATTGAGACACCAAAAAATCTTCTCTTTTTTTTTTGTTTCTTAGATCTTTGAGGCATTGTTCTGATTAATTTAGCTATGGTGAAGTCACCTAACGGAGATAGTTACATTCACAAAATCTTGAATCCAAAATCTTATTTAAGTAATATCAAACAGCTTACCACGTGAACCAACTTCTGATTTGATATATGTTCATATTCTTTAATTAATGCATTTCATGCATGAATTAATTAATCAAACTAACACTTCATAAGTGTCAATAATTGGTGACAGAAGGATATAAAAGTAATAAGACACCACTAATTAAACCTTTTTAAATTGCAATATGCTTGTTTCCCCTTTTTATAGCTTAATTAGTGTTGCTCGTGATGGCCATAGAAAAAAGGTGTATTATATAGGGTTTGCATCCATTTTACTAACAAAGTATTCAAAACATTAATTACTTTAATTAATATATATATATATATATATATATATATATATATATATATATGTATGAGTTACTATTCTCGTTCTTGCTCCCACCAACCCAACCTAGCTAGCTATTAATATATAATATATATATATATATATATATATATATATATATATGTTGAAACTCAAAGTAATTTGGGGAACCCACCCTCAAAAGCTAGCTCGTAAGGAGGAAGAACCAAGCTTCCTTATTAAGTACTCCATTGAGTATCTTATCCTATCAGATGTGGGATTTCTTTATATCTCTAATAATATCATAGACCAAAATAAAAGCTATATATATATATATATATATATATATATTATATGAATCATACAAGGAGTGGGGTTAATATATGATGAGCCTTGATCAGACGATTTTTTTTTTGGTTTCCCAAGGTATCTCCCAGCCCGACAGGTTAAGGACTAATCCTCTGCGGATCTGAGCTCCATTTAAGGGTTTTCCGTTGGCCAATTGGTTGCTGCATACACAAGGTGGGATTGAACCCCCAACACTTACTTAAGCGACCTAGTGAGCTAACCACTAGACCCTATGTAAACTTTAACCTATAAATATCATATGTAAACTTTCAATATAGAAATTTTATAAAGTGTAACAATTATATAGAGGGTAAACCATAAAAAATCTTGCTTTGGTGGACATCTCTCTCCAGGGAGATCTCCTGACACTCAAGGGCTAGTTGAGTAGCTGCGATTGGGTAAAATTGCTTGCGATTTAAGCCTGCCCGATAATACTTAGGAGTGCCTTCTCTTACTACAATTTTTTTCAATAAAAACCCCATCAAAATATCATAATGTTAATAAAAATACTTCTTTTTGCATCATTTTATTATTTGTTGGCGATATATGTATACTTGTATCTTGACATGCTTTTGGACACAATAGTTGTAAACACCCAACAAATTGATTGATTGAGATATATATATAAATATCATACTTTTTTTCTTCATCTTGTCTCTATTTCTTTTTCTCTATCTACTCCTTCTTGATCATATTCTTTTATAACACAAATCATGCTTAATGTGAACCAACCCAATTATTTGGATTAGGTTTGATTTGGTAGGCTAACATGTTAACTTAATCTAATATACACTCCTAGCTCAAGATAATTAGTTTATTTGGCGTATGAGAATTAATTTGACCAAAATAATTCCATAAAAATTACAATAATAACAAATGATTTTGTTGTTTAAAGTATGTTTCAAATTTCTTAATCTTTTATGATCATTATTAAGATTGAGCTAATTTTTCGAAATTAAAAATCATCTGCATATAATCACAACAGTAGTAGTAACCTTAAAACAATGTAAAAAATTCAATTCATAAATAAAAATTGAATCATGTTTTTTGTTTTTTAATTATAAAATATAAAATGATTGAGTAATTAAAGGGTTGGGTGGGGGTTAGGGGCCCGGGCACTAAAGACTAAAGAGAGTTTCAGCATGGGGAAAAGTATCTTGGATGTTCCAAAATTTTAAGGTCTCTATTTATTATATTCTCCAAGACTTTGTTTAATTAATGTCTATTGCGCTCTTAAACTTTTAATTTACAAGAAATTTGATCTTTATGATGTTAAATAATATATTTACTAATATTGTTTCATCAATTTGGCAACGATTGTCACACTGTCACTACAAAATAATGGTATATCATGATTAAATTGACAAAAAATTATAGTAAATATAAGATTTGAGACATCATATAGTTAATATTGGAGGCCATAAAGACAGTCACATTTGCATGTCATAAATTTTTTAACACAAAATTCTAGTTAAAGGAAAACTTAGTTGCAATAGAAAAGTTTAAGGACACAATTAACAGCAAATAAAAAATAGTTTAAGATCGTAATTCTTCTCAACTATTTTATTAGAGAGCCTTCTTTAATTTTTACCATCATATTGTGCAAATGTTTAAGACAAATGGAGTCAATACATAAATGCAGAATTCACAGTCACATTGGTTAAATGTGCCATACCAATAGTTTCCTCTCTATGATAACGCTTGTTAATCACAAACAAGAAGACAAACTTAGCTTGATGGTTTAGGTATTGGCCTTTGGTTGCCCAAATGGGTTAGGTTGCCCAATGCTATTATTATCATCTAATTTAACAATGTCCAACAAGTTTATCTTATAAAGAATATTGTAGTACTAAATTGATCATCTCATCATAATTAGAATCTCTCTCAAATCTCTAAGAATAATGTTGCCAAGGATCATATTTTGCACTGCAATTTCTCTTGCAATAATAGTAGTCATTCTCTTGGCTTTGCTTTCACCTATATCCCACAAGAAAAGCCATTCTAGGGCATGGCTTGATCTATCCTTATACATCCAAAAACCCCACATATCAACCTCAAACACTCACCCTCCTTACAGGGAATTACAAGATGTCAGAGCTTTTGTCTTCCATCGAGTTCTTACGGAGGGGCCCGAGACGACTTCAAGGGTAATTGGGAAAGCGCAAGGCTTTATAATCCCTATGGAACACTTTGCACAATCGGCATTTAATGTCATATATCTAACCTTTGAAACGCCGGAGCATTCAGGTAGCCTGAGTGTGCAGGCTAGGGAAGAAGGACACAAGCACAAGAATAGAGAAGAACTCAATGTGGTTGGAGGAACAGGGTCATTTGCTTTTGCTCGTGGTCTTGCCGTTTTCACTCACACCGATGTTGATTCTAGTAGCGAAGCTACTACAACTTACCATATCAAACTTCAACTTGATTTTCCTAATAAGTCCCAAAAAACATCAAGATGAGTGATTTTAAAATCAAGCCGTACCTATATACGTATGTTGTTGGATATCCTTAAATACTTCAAAACATATATGATGTAGCTTTTTTTTTTTTTTTGAAAATTTTGGTTTCAATACTTATTGAACAAATTCTTAGTATAAGAAAAGGCAAATATATACGTCAATTATCAATATTATATAAGATTATAACTAATTATACTCATTACTATTTAGTTTGATTATTATGATTAAACGTTCATTACCTATTTTACTATTATAAAAGTTTCATATATTATATTTTTTTAGCATATTGTCCGTACCCTGTATTTAAAAAAATAGTCGTAATTCAAACCTTGACTCAAACTTCTTGGGAAGAATGTTGCTGATTCTTTCTTTCTAAAAGAAATGCAAAATCTGCTTGCATCGATCATATTCATACCCAAATATCAGGATAATGCATGAGGAAATTTTTTTTTTCTCTGAATTGTTGGTCAAGCTATTTAGTCGATTAATAATAAAAATAGTTTTTTGGTCTTTAAATTTTTACCTCTGTCAATTATTTAGTCCTTAAATATTTACCTCTATAAACTATTTAGTCTCTGAAACGTTAGTTGTTATTTAATCAGGTAATGTAGTCGTTTAAATACTGACCTGTTACCGTTAACTTACCTATGCTGCCACGTCATTTTGAGGAGGAAAAGATGTATTTAATCCCAATTTGAAAATGATTTTTTCCCTCATTTTGTAGTTTGTTCCCCTTTTTTGTCAAATTTTTCTCCTTAAAATGAGATGATAATATGATATGACAGCATAAATGGCAACTTAACGCTGACACGTCAGTATTTAACACCCACGTCACATAGTTATTAAACAGTTAATATTTCAAAGACTAAATAGTTGACAGAAATAAAAATTTAAGAACTAAGTAATCTATTTTTATTATTTAGGGGCTAAATAGTAAGTTCACAAACAATTCAGAAACCAACATTATGTTTGCTCATATATATCTATATTAATATGGCTGCGGGGTCTTCCCGTGGTCTTCTAAAATAGTTAATTAATTAATTAAAAAAATAAAAATATGATGTGAGAAGATCATGGGAGAAAAAAAAATTAAAATATTGATAACTTCCCAGGATTCTATTTATTATTTTAAATATAATAATTATTTTATTTTATATTTTAAAATTTTAAAATAATTTAATATTTTATTTTTTATTAATTTAAAATATAATAATCATAATTTTATAATATATTTTTAAAAAATTTTAAAAAATAAATTACATGGTACGAAACCTCTAAATTATATATATATATATATGTGTGTGTGTGTGTGTGGGTTACTTCCTATGATTTGCTATGCTTCGTCGTTTCCATCTTGTGAAGGATGTTGCTGAAGGCCATCAGAAAATATATCCAAATTAGAGGGTAAATTGGGTATATAAAAGTTTAAGCTTTTTTTTTTCTTTGGAAAAACTCTTTTTAGGTTCCTTAGGACTTGGGAGAAAGTTATAGGTTCCTTGGTTACTTGAAAAGTCTTACTCTAACATATTTAAGCTATGAATAGGAGACAAAACACTTTTGTACAGTTCAAGTTTTCTGGAATATTAGGCCCTCTCTTATTCTAAGATACATAAAAGATCAATTATATAACTGTTCACCAAGTTATAACCTAACAACCCTAAGAAAAAACATACTTACTTTTATGCTACTTACAAAAATCAAGAACTAAGTCCTAAATCAAAGACTAAGCTATGTCATAGCCTTAAATTATAATGAAAAAGACGAGGTTGTTTTCTTTTTACCAAACAAATTTTATTTTTAATAATGTGATGAAATTATGTTTTTGTCCTTACTTTTTCTATTTACTTTTATTTCATTTTCATTTTTGTCATTTTACCCACTTTTATTTCATTTACATCATATCACATCACATTAACATAACATTTTTATTTTCTCAAACATTCCCATTCTCTCCACTTTTCTCCTTACCAAACACATCCTTATTGCAACATTGACAAAGATTAACCCAATAACTTTTACTACCAAGACACTTTAAGCGACTGTTTGTGCATACTTATTTTTTAAAAAGAAGCACTTATTTTTTTTAATAATCACTTATTTTAAAAAAGTGTACTGTTTGTGCATGCTTATTTCATAAAATAAGTGATTCTTAGTTGTAGCAGAATGTACTTTTTTAGCTTTAAGCAGAAGCTAGAAATTGGAGCTTATTTTTTTAGCTAGTAGCAGAAGTTGAAATTTAAATAATTTATGACAAAAATACCCTCAATAAAATTTAATATTTCCATTATACCCTTTATTATTTTAAACCTAATTTTGACCTATATAACTACAATTTGAAAATCGACAATTTTTATAAGCATGCACAAACGAAGCCTTAATTACTTCAACTTCCTTCACATAGCAATAAATAGCATATGGAGGAGCCATTGTTGAAGGAAATTTATAACTTCTTCACCAACCATCTTCATTTAATGCTTTGGGCTCCATCATCTAATGAGATTAAAGTTTAGTACTTCGGTACTATTAAACTTCGGTGCATCCTCCAATCATGTAGTGTCATTTGTTAATATTAATAAAAACTCGTATTAATAAGGACCCACCTTGAATGAGTTATGGACCAACTGATTGGAGAGATGTACTAAAGTTCAGTATATCTATATTATTGAATATCTACTCCATTTAATGCGCTCAGAATTTCAACCATGGGGTGCTCCAAACGCTCACGGATGATGGAAAGAATGAAAGCTTTATAATAATGCATTGAGCTCTTCGTATCTTTTCCTTCTTGTGAATCGTCCATGAAGGGCGTGTTTGGTTCAATTCCATTGAGGGTGAGGGAGTGAAAATCACAATAATAAAGTCAATTTTATCTTCCTTTCTAAATATTAATGCTTTTTATTTAATAATAGATAAAATTATTTAAAAGAAACGACAAAATTAACCTTTAAAACTCTACTTAATTCAAATTCTAATTCTTATTTCACTTTCATTTCCTCGTTCATTCTGATTCCAAAAACCAAATGGGTACAAAAAACTTAACAAAACCACTCATCTAGCTTTATGATTAGATGTGCATGAAATCAATATAAAAGCTAATGTAGTATGAGAGAAGAGCAAAAGTAGGAGTAGGAGGGAAGGCCTGTCTCTTAACTAGGAAACAACAGACTTACCCATTACTCTATTGAACATTTTTTTTGAATGGGCCGAGAGTACTTGGGCCGAACCACCTGATAGTTTTAGGGCAACAATTCAGATAAATAAGTTCTTACCCAAAACATATTTGCCAATTGCCAAAACTAAAATTGTCCATTTTCAATTGGGCCTTTGAAAATATGCTTTGGCAAATATGTTTTATTAGTTGAAAATTTAATAATTATTCTTTCATATAATATTCTTAAAATAAAAAATGGCCTATACTTGTGTATATCAAACTTCTAACTATATATATATACAACTAGGGAGACTTATATAATTGAAATATTTATAAAATTAATATTAATAGGATTAAAAAAATCAGTTAAGCCTATATTATATTAATCATGTATTGTACCAAAAAAAAAAAGCAAAACAGAAAAAGATGAAGAAGAAGAAGAAGAAGAAGAAGAAGAAGAAGAAGAAAGGCTTTTGACCCTTTCTTTCTTGTCATAAATTACCCCCATTTTATTACCACCTTCTATAATCTCATGGAAAATATCCAGGAATGATGATGAATACAAACTCTAATCACAGCATTCATGCGAAACATCCTTGGAAAGAACTAATCATTCAAGATGGCTTTGCTCCTATTCCAATACTTCTAATGCAAAAACTCTAACTCACAAAACAAATTAAAGAATCCATCATAAAATGGAATACATCCATCCAAAAGAATATCAAAAAATTTAAAAATAAAATCTATCAAAAAAAGAGAAGGCCCATTAATTCCCTTCCATATAAGATGAAGAATCACCCACTGGCTTTGCATTCTTGTGATAACACACGAGCATCTTTGGTCAACGAGCTTAACCTCATCTTACAATTCACAGTGGGATTCATACTATAAATCCCTAATCTCCCAATTTTCCCCATCATCTCAAGCTTCATCTCCATTTCTAAAGAAATAGTTCTACCATTTTTACTTCTACCATCCATACTCCTTTTCATTTGAGGATCCAAAGGTCTTCCTTTAGATCCTTCCAATTCAATCTTAACCGTCGATGAATCCCTTGGTCCTTGCGACAACCTCGGAAACTTCCCTGTGGCTACCACGATACTATCATAGTACAAATTAATATCAACATCCTTATTAGGCGAATACACAAGCCCATATTTCCCACTAGGGTTTTCAACCACCAACGATATTTGGTAATATTGAGGTGTCTCGTTTTTATGTTTTCTTATCACCTCAACTTTCTTAACGGAAATATGAGGATTCTTTGGTTTGAAGTTAATATACAAGGCGATTAATGTCACAACAATCATAACAAATACGACAAGACAGATAATGCAAGAAATTGTACGATGAGAGAGAGTCTTGGTCTTTTTCAAGTCCGAGGGATTAGGGTTACGATGTTGTTCAACGATTTTAGCGTTTTCAGGTGGAGGGACTCGATAGATTTGGTCCTTGGGGACTTGGACGATGTAGGTGTCGTGGAGCCTCCCTTCCATGGGGAAACAAAGAAGGGAAGGAAAGGGAGTGAAAGGGATGGGATCAGGGAATGGGGGTGAGGACCCTGACCCTTGAGCCTGAGATTGAAAGAGGTGCTACATTCAACAATGGGATGTGTGTGGGAGATAATGGTTAATTAGTAGTTAGAGATAGAAAGAGAGGATGGTTATAAAAAATGGAAAGAAAGATGTTCTTATAGATTCGAGTCCATATAATTTTATATGAACATGCCATATGTTAACTGTTAAGTGACTAAAATAAAAAAATTAATGTGACTTAAAAGATAATTTATTATAATTTATTCTTTTGTACCGTTAACTGTGACTCCACTCACATTTTTCTCTATTTTTATCCACTAAATTCTGAACACATAGTGGGTTTATGTATAATTATATGGACTCAAGCTCATAATAACAGTACTCAAATGAAAACCCCTATTATGAGTAGTATTGATTTTTGTGATTCCTAGGTTCTTTACTCCTATTTTGGTTCTTTCCTTCAGCTTTCTTTTCGCCTTCTCTTTCTCCCTTTAATTTGGCATTCCTATTTTTTATATCTTTGTTCAATGTCTATATTCTAATTAATTCTTCTCTATTTATATATATGAAAATTAATTCTCATTCCTAGCCATCATTGGGGATGCACATGAACTTGAGTATAATGACCAAACTGATATTACTCAAAACTTAAACTCATGGGTTAAATGCCCAAATATAAAATATAGGATAATAGACTTCAAAATAAACCCAAATAAACCCAATTATTGAATAACTTGATGATTTTATCTAAGCAAAGTTCATATACAACTAAAGTATTACATTCATTAGGACCTGCGATGAGGAGATTAGTCATTGCTGTCATTGATACCCTAATTTAGACAACAAAAAAATCATTCACCAGTTAAGTTTCAATCTCACCAAATTTAACATAGAGTAACCTAACATATCCTAGTTCCCTTGGTAGGAGATTTTCTAAGTTTTCTCTTTGACATAATTCCCCTTCAATATGTTGAAATATTTTTACCAAGGAAAAGACTTACGTAAAATATTACTTAGATGTTTGCTATGAAGTTCCTCCAATAATAAGTTTTATTTATACTCTATTTTTTTTAATGGTTAATCATGTAAAATTTAGTTTTTTATATTCTCTTTCCACCTATAATTGGTCATACAAACACTTTTTACTATGTGTCTTATTTGTATTAGAGAACTTCATAATAAACACTTAAATAACTTTACTTAAAATTAATACTTTTACGGTTTTACCATTGGGCTTTAAATTAAAAGAAAATTATATTTTTGATAATAAAAAATTTGGTTTATGAAAAACCAATTTGATTAATTTGTATCATAAGTCTTTTGGGCCCTTTAATTCATAGAAAATGTCAAACGGGCTAATAACTTTTCAAAAGCATAATTTACTGTAGCCCAAAACTAATTTTAATAAAAAACCCCATATTGATATCCATAATTAACATAGTTTTGTGGCCCAAAAATATGAAGTTCACATAAAAAAATTGTAAAATGAAATTTAAAATTATAAAATCTTTACCCAAAAAAAAAATAAATCAAGCAAAACGGCGTCGTTTTCTTGAGTTGGAGTGAGAGAGGGTGCCATGTCATTTAAATATGATACGTAGGAGAGAGAGTGTGCCACATAAACCTTCTACGTCAGCATTTAACAAAAAAAAACTAGACTGAGCTATGCTGGATGACCAATTTTGACAAAAAAAAAAACGTTGAGGACCTAAAATAAGTTTTTGAAATGTTGAGGACCAATATTAAACCTCATGCAAACGTTGAGGACGACCAAAAGAGTAATTTAGTCTAAAATTGACCTAACCATAGGCAATCTTAAAACAGAGGCTCTAATTCATGAAAATTTTGATCCATTTCAAAAGTAAGATTTTAGCATAGCTCATTTTAGATTAATGTAGCACCATAAATTTAGTGTAGTTTTAATTTTTATTTTTTTTAAAAAATATTTTTGTTAAAATATTTTAAAATATTTTATATCATAACTTATATTGATATGGAATGTTGATTCTCATTTTATTAATGTGTAAGATTTATTTTAGGTCAAATAAAATATTTTTCAATATATATCTATATTAAAAGGGATGTTGCTTTTTTTAGTGTTACATTTTGTTTGGTGTCATAAAAATTTATTTTATAGTTTTAAAATAAATAGAATATATGATGTGATGAGATGAGAAAAAGTTGGCAAAAAAAAAAGATGAGATGAGAAAAAGAAAATATGGATAATGGGTAGGGTAATTAAGTAGGAGAAAAATAAAGAATAAATAACTCCTCATTATTTAAGTATTATTTTAAATTTCCATAAAAAAAGTATTATTTTAAAAAATCTAATAATATGAATTTTATATTATATTCTAAAATTTTAAAAATAAATAACATGAATGTACATGCAAAACCTCCCGTGTGTGTATATATATATATAAAGAAAATTCTGATGGATTGGGTGGGTGAACCAAACCCAAACTTATCATTAAGATAAAAAATTTTGGTAGATCAATCCATTTTAACACCCATAATAACAAACAATAAATGACAAACGCATATTTTCAATGGATAGGGACTCAAAAACAGTTCAAACTTGCCGATATGCAAAAATAGAAGCCCTCAAAAGAAAGCAAGATGTTAAGGTAAATTCTCAGAAAGAATATGAAAGTGTGTTGTCTCTTTAAAGATTATTCGGCTTTTTATTTTCTAAATTTTATTTTGTTGTAGTTTAAGCAAATGTATTGTTGATAATCTTCAAGAGGTATGTTGCCTCTTGTTTTAGATGTTATTATCTTGTATCTAAAAGTACTAACTTAAGAACTTTGTATAATTTATTTTTTTGAGCTTTTCTAGAACTCCTTTAATTTGGTGTATGACCCTAGTGCCCTTTTTCTATGAAGTTTGATCCCCCAAAAAAAATTAAAGACTTTGAAATGTATATGAGATCGGATCCTTTGTTGTTGTTTAGTCATGCTGTCCGATTAGTCATGATTATAATTATGGCTAAAATCGGACAGTACTACTCAGACAGCAAAGAATTAATTCGGATTTTTTTAAAAAAAAATTTGCATAGCTTAAAATACATTAATTTCTTGTGATAGAGTAACGTGAAGCATTTTCTGCTAGTTTTTGAAGTTCGCTAACAAGGATTAAATAATTATTTGCACAAGATGAAAATCAATTTTTATTATAAAACTTTTGATGAGCATAATTAACTAGTTTAAACTCCAAAGTCCAAACAATTTAAAAATTAGACATTATAAAGTTACAAAGGAGCTAGTTGTGAATAAATCTATTATATTGTACATTTGAAGTGTTTTATAAGCATTATTCCAAAAACAAATGCAATATTATACAATTTCAGCTATACATAAACTTGGTAACTTTCCTTTAGCCCACAAACAAATCGAGCCTAGTTTTCCATTTTTTTTTAAAAAAATAAACATTCTGAAGTGGACACCATCAAGATATGTCTTCATGTCTTAAATTTTTTTTTTTCACTTAGCTTTTTGTCTAACCATCTAACTATAAGTTAGCTTTCACCATTTATATATACTTCATCCTACATACACCTCTTAACCTCGTTGTGTCTTCATCTGTTTCTGAACATCCAACAATGCCTTCTTTACTTCCTCATCTTCTGGCCTTTCTCTCACCAAAATTTCGTAGTCTTGAATCGAAGCTTCCCATCTTTCCAACTACCATTTTACCACAAACATAACACTAATCAATATCACATAATCAAATTCATTCCACATGTTGACAATAAACAAAAGAGTAAATTACTGCTTTGGTGGCTGAAAAATTTTATTTTTTATTAATTTAGTCCTTAAAGATACTATTTGTTTTTATTTAATCCTGAATCAGAAAATACTTAATTTTGTCACTGGAAGATTCCAATTGTCTCAATCTAGTCCCTAAACCATTACTTTAGACCCTAAATTCAAGGGTGAAATTATTATACAATGTATCTTTCAAAAACTATATTTAATATTTTCACAATTTAAAGACTAAATAATTAGGACAAGTAATATATCTTAAGGTATATTTGAAAATTAGGACTAGGAGAGAAGGGAATAAAAATAATGGAGAGGATTTCAAATTAATCCTCAATTATTTCCCTTTCAATTTTTAGCTTGGGAAATGTTCTACTTCTCTCTTCTTCCCTCCCATTTCTCTACTTAATATTTTCATTATCTAGGGAATGAGCAGTAGCACGTTAGTACTGAATTTCAGTACATCCCTCTAATAAGTTGGTCCCTAATTCATTCAAAGTGGGTCCTTATTAATGTGAGTTTCTATTAATATTAACAAATGGTACTATATGATTGGAGGGATGTACCGTACTCCTGTAATACTAAATTTTTATCCTTGAAGAAAAGACCAAAACAACAATTTACAAAGCACATATAATAGGTGTCACCTTGGCATTACAATCTGCTCTTCTCAATCTGGCTTTCATGTATGAGGGACGCAAACTCAGAGCAGCATTACAGTCATCCACAGCTCTCTCAAATTGACCCAATTTGGATCGGCAAGCAGCTCTATTGCACAGCAAAACTGCATTACATGGCTCATGCTCGAGCCCTTCTCCATAAGCACCCAATGCCTCTGAGAACTTTGATGCCCTGAAAAGCTCATTTCCTTGTGACCTAGCTGCTGCCAGGGCTCGAGCCTTCCTCATCACCATGCTTGCTTCCTTGTTATTTGAGTCTAGCTTCACTGCTCGTTGAGCCACCTCCACAGCATCATCAAATCTACCATGAAAGACTTAATTAATTACCTTTAGTTTTTATGTCTTTTGCTAATCTGGTATGTTTATGATTTATACAACTCGTCTCTTTAATGATTGGTTTTCTTAAAATTTTGATTGAAGGAGCTGACACCAAGATACAATGAACCGCTTATAAGTCTAGTTCATGAAAAATACTTATAAGGTACATTAGTATATTACTATTTTGCTCCACGAAAAATTCAATTTGTTGCAATTTGATCCCTAAATAATAAAAATATGAGGCAAAATACTATTTAGTCCCTGAATTGTTGGTCAAATTACTATTTAGTCCCTGAATTTATCAAAAATACTATTTAGTCCCCGAAATGTTTAACTATGTCAACTATTTAGTTCCCGAATTTGACAAAATACTATTTAGTCCCCGAATTTGTAACTATGTCAACTATTTAGTCCCCAAACTTGGCAAAAATACTATTTAATCACCGAATTTGCAACTCTATCAACTATAACGAGTAACAGTCAAGAGACTAAATAGTTGACAGAGTTGCAAATTTGATGATTAAATAGTATTTTTGTCAAGTTTGGAGACTAAATAGTTGACATAGTTACAAATTCAGGGACTAAATAGAATTTTGTCAAATTAGGGGACTAAATAGTAATTTGACCAACAATTCAGGGACTAAATAGTATTTTGCCTCTAAAAATATCAAATTTTGTCTTCGAAAAATTTTCTCACTTTCAGTTTAGTCCCTGAAAGATAGTTTGTGTTGCAATTTCATACTTGTGACGAAATTATAACACAAAGTATCTTTTTGGGAATAATTTTGATATTTTTATGATTCAAGGGCTAAATTGAAACAAGTAAAATCATACAAGGACTAAAGTGGAATAAGTAGAATTTTTTTAGGGATCAAAATAGTAATTTAATATTGGTGGATATAGACATATATAGTACCTTCCAGCAGCAATATCAACCTGAGCTTGAGTGACCAACAAATTTGCATAGCCAATAGGCCCAAAGAACTTGGCCAACTCATCATCCCCAAAACGAGGTCCCTTTGACATAACTTCATCTGCTTCTTGATGCTTACGCAGCTTTAGAAGGGCCTCAGCTTGCAAACCAAATATCTTACATTCATTCCATCAAAAGAAACAACCATATCCATATCAGCAAGCTATCAAGCATGCATTAATGAATTTATTATATGAAATAGGTCAAAATCTCAAATTGGTCCTTTATGTTTGCACGAAGTTTCATATTGATCCTTTATGTTTTAAAAAGTCTAAATTGGTACTTTATGTTTGCAAGAAGTTCCAAATTGGTCCTTCCGTCTACTTCCGTCAATTTCTCAAGTTAAGTGCTGACGTGTCCATCTAAGCTAACGTGTCACGCCACGTCAACGCCACATCATCACATATGATATTGGATGATGACGTGGCGTGACACATCAGCTTCAATTGACACGTAGGAGAGATGATGTGTCCACGTCAGCACTTAACGGAAGAAATAAACAGACTTGGACGGAAGGACCAATTTGGAACTTCTTGCAAACATAAAGGATCAATTTAGACTTTTTAAAACATAAAGGACCAATATGAAACTTCGTGCAAACATAAATGACCAATTTAGAGTTTTGACCTATAAAATATTTATTATATTACTCTTATTTTATTTATCACGCGAGTCCCTCTAATCTAAAAAGTAAAAATTTAGATAACTATAATAACCGGTCAACGTGACACGAGACATGCACCTAAGAATTTTGTTTGGTCTCACCTGAGGAGCAGAATCTGCACCAACTGAAATTGCAGATTCGGTCTCCTTTTTCAAGGTGTTCCAATCTCGTAACCTACGAGCCTCGGTGCACTTGTTAAGATGAACTTGAAGTGTCCTTACTTTAGCAATCTCATCAGGATCTGCCTCTTCTCCTGCATGTTTTAAATGATATTGGGCCTTGTCTGTTTCTCCTAATCTGAAGCCAATAGCCAAGAAAGAACATGAAGTGATGAAACGACATTTAAAAAAAAAAAAAAAATTTTGAGTAAATTATTAATTTCACCCCTAAAAGATACAATTTATTTCAATTTAGTCCCTGAAATATGAAAATGTGTCAAATTCAGTTCTTAAAATATGCAATTTGTAAGGTTCAGGTTCTTACCCCCACAAGAACGAAGGTTCGAACCCTGTGACCGATGTAAGGGCCTTATTGGTGGGTAATATATAAATACTCTCATAAAACCTCAAAGAGGTTGGGAGATCTTTTCTGACACTAATAGAATACCGGTGCTTACCCCCACCTAAACTTTCTCGTACAAACAAAAATGCAATTTGTCTCAATTTAGCCTCTTAAAGAATTAAGTTGTATCAATTTAATCCTTGTAAAGTTTCTCATCAATTATGTTAATAGAGATTCTCAAGGACTAAATTGAGACAAATTGTATCTTTTAGGAACTAATTCGAAACAAGTTGAATCTTTTAGAGACTAAATTTGATGTTTTTATATTTCAAAGACTAAATTAAGATAGATTGTATCTTTCAATACTAAAATAAGAAAATTTTGGTCATCAAATACTAGGACAAATACTAAGTTATTTGTCCTACACTCCTACGGTAGATATAAAAGTCTAGTACTAAAAAAAATTCTTTCCATTTTTCACTTGTCATTTGTATTAAAATTTTGATTAATATTGACAAATGACATATAACAAACAAAAGAATTTATCAGTACTACCAAATCACTTAACTATTGTTCCTACCTGAGATACAAATTTCCCAAACGATGATGAGCTCTTTGGTAATGAGGTTCGATCCGAATGGCTTCTCTACACTCAAACACTGCCTCCAAAATCCTTCCCAGAGCCGTTAATGCTGCACTTCTATTGCTCCTATAAGAAGCCTTATTGGGATCAATGGCTATGGCTGCATCATACAGAGTCAATGCCTCTGCAAATTTCCCATTCTTATAATCCTCATTCCCCATTATCTTCAACTCCTCTGGATCCATTCTTGTGGATATTGCTCTGCACAATGACCCCCCTTGTTCGTCTTTCGATCTCTCCTTCTTCGTTTTACCGTTGTTATTATTATTGTTGTTGTTATAACTATTATTCTCTTTCGCGACGTAGCTTGTGTTCGAGTATCGTCCATTTTCATTTCCATTCCCATTCCCTGCTTGCCTCAAGTTTCCTAGATCGCCCACCAGCATCACATTACTTGAGGAAGCTCGGACCAAGGTATTGCTTCCTTTGGACTTTTGGTGATCGGTAATCATACTTTCTAGCTCACCAGAAATTCCAATGGCTTCTTTAGGCACCTTTCGCCCTTGGTTTACGTAAGCCTGTGTTTGTGTCTGTGTCTGTGTCTGTGTCTGTGTGGGGGAGACTTTGGAAGGCATGGTTGTGGATGTTTCGTTGGGATGTTTCCTTTGATTGTCTTGAATGACGATACGGTTTGGTTCGGTGGGTTTGAGCGACGGAGAGGTCGTTTGGATCAATTCGCCACGCCGCCTCTTTGGATTGCAAGTTTCGCTACCGGTTGTGGTGGCGGCGGAAGTAGGTGGCAATGGCGACGCTGTTTTCCGTTGCCATAGGTTTCGTCGTCCAAATACTGCGTTTAATAATCCACAGCTGGATTTCCTCTCCGGCGAAGTGTCAGCCATTGATCTTTATGATGACAACGACGACGATGACGATGAATGGCCTCGTTTAAAATACGTAGAAGAAAATTAAATTTTTTTACAAGACAATAATGATTTCAAACATTTCCAATTAAATTTGTGAGAAATTTTGGGATTGGTGGAAAAAGGCATACCCCCAGGAGAATACCTCAAAAGCCTCCTGGAGAGCCTGGGAGCAAACAAAATCTCTTTGTTTTCTCTCTATTGGAAAGAAAAAGGAGAAACACAATGGCATTTTCAAGAGAAGGAATTAACTGGGAAAAAAGAATAATAATATGCAATGTAAGCTATTTAATTATTGAAACAGCATAATAATAATAATAATGGAAAATTTGGCTTTGAATTTTTTTGTCCACCTACCTGCTAGCTCTTTTCTCTTAATTTTTTTTTAAAAATTTTTATTTCTTAATATTTTGATAGATGGTGGAAACCGAGAGATTCGGTCTATCTCTAGAATTTTAGAAATGTGTTCTTGTACATATTGGAATCCTTGTAATAAACAGCGAAGGAAAGGACAAATATAACCATAAAGAAAAAGAAAATGAAATAATCGTCGCTCGCACGTTTGAAGATTACATGTATGCCAGCTGTTGCATGTGCCAAGACATGTGACTTTCGGTCAAAGTAGATTTGTTGAAAATATTTCAGCGGATTGCGCAATCTCAGTCATCAATTTAGATGGATGATCGAAATTGAGATAGTAGCCGTAATTATATGATTTGTTGAAGTAACTTCAGCGTATCTGATCCTGACTCTCTGTTTGTTTATAAGAAGTGAGAAGCACACAATAATTATACACAAAAATTAGTTTTTGAAACGGGATGGGTTGGTCCATTTTAAATTGATGAAAAATACGATCTGAATGTTGCCACTCGACGATGTGAAAGCATATGAGTGGAACATTCGCACGCCAAATATCTCAAATGTCAAAGCAATAATTAAGAATTTGTTGGCATACAATATCATCATAAGGTCGCCACTTAATCTAGTAAGAAATATTTTTAAAATAAATCATATAAATAAACTATATAAAGTATAATAAGTTATACTTGAATTTTTGAATTGAAGCCAATCTAGTATAAGTAGTTACCTCTTCTTCCTTGAGGGAATCAAGTTGTCAATACTAGAGGTGTTAAAACGGTCCGGCTCTAACTCGTTTTGGGCCCTAATTATTTAAGTCCGGGCTGAGCCGATTCATTTTTGAAACGGGCCAAGTTTTCTCTAGCCCGGCTAGCCTTTTTTTTCATTTTTTTTTAAATTGATATTTTAATAATAATTATTATTATGATGTGTTTTATTTTATTTTTATTATTTTGTAAATTAATACGAAAATTAAATGTTAGATATATTATATAAAAGTTTATGCTAAAAGTGTTGAAAAGAAATTTTAGAATATCTTTTCATTCTTTTTAAAATATATCTCTAATCAAAATTAATTTAGTCGTGTAAATAATGTTTTTCAACATATTGTTGTTATGTGTTTTGTGTTTCTTCTTTTTTATTAATTAGTTTATTTACTTTCACAAAAAACAATAGTTGATTTATTAGTATATTGAGTGAATAGCTAGTAAATGACTAAGTAAGTATAGCTTAAATATTTTAAAATTTTTTATAAAAAAATATTAAGAATTTAGGCTAAATTAAATAATAATTAATTAAATTATTTTTAAAAAAAGGGCTAGCCCGGCCCGGCCCTAGTCCGTTTTGGCCTTAATTGTTTTAGGGTCGAGTCGGGCCGGCCCGTTTTTAAAACGGGTCCAAAAAGTTTCAGCCCGTCCCTATATTTTTTTAGGGCCTGGGCCATATTGACACCTCTAGTCAATACATCCTCAATGTGTCATACTTTTGATGGTAGTGTACATTAATACACGTCTACCCTTTCTCTCAGGGACAAAGATAAGAGTCAGTGGAGGTGGAGGCTCCAACTTATATAATCTCAATGTTAATTAGGGTTTAGGTTTTAAATAATTTTTATTTACAAAATTTAATAAATATGGAAATGAAATAATTCCATCTCACTATGCTTAAATGTACATGTTTAACTGTCTACATCAACAATCAATTAATAATTTAACACTTAAATAACAAAAGAATTAAATTAACTCTATTACCAAACTAAATCGAGACAGGATAAACGTAAAGGACCAAGGACGTGTTCGATAGCAAGGAAAAAGGGGAAGTAAAAAAAATATGTCGGCCTCACATGTTATCTATTTTTTATTTTCATCTTGAAAAGTGTGTATAATTAATATATATATATATATATATATATATATATAATGTCTATTATACTTTTTGATTTGACATAATCATAACTTTTTTCTTTTTATTATTTTAATATATGGGGTAAAATAGTAATTTTAATATATTCTCATTCCATTTTCATTCTCAACTTTTACTAACAAACACGATAAATACATTCTCTTTTCCTTTCAATATTTCTGCAGAAAGAAGATGGCCCAAATTAGGGGTGGCAATTTTGATTCAAACCCATTAACCCAACCCAACTGCATTTTGACCCAACCCAACCCAACCCAATTAATAAATGGATCATGTGGGTCGGGTCAGAATTGACCCATGCATATATGGGTTGGGTTGGATAAAACCCATGGTTAATCCAATAACCCATTTAATGTATTTTGTATTTTCATTTTTCTCCTGCTTTCAACTTTTCAAAATTATAGTTTTGCTCCAAGTTGCATTTTAGTCCTGATTTTCATTTTTTTTCTTTGATTTTTGACCCAGAAAATTTTAATATTCATATTTTCTCCCTTATTCTAAAATTTCCAAAATTACAGTTTGATCCTAATTTTTGTTATAATCACATTTTTGGCCCAAATTGCATTTTAGTTATTCCATTTCATGATTTCAATTTAAGTCATAGAAACTTTTTAAAATTGCATTCTGACTTCAATTTCAAATTTGTGAAAATTACATTTTGACCCCAATTTTTATAATAATTGCATTTCGGCCCATTTTTTTTGTTTGAAGAACTATATTATTTTATTTTTAATTTATATTACTGCACTTATCCTAAATCTATTCAATTTTTAAATCACATAATAATATCATTAGGCATTTAAGTTACATATAAAAACTTTAAAAAAAATAGGATAACCGTAGTAATAATAAATTAAAAAATATAAATAAATAATAAATTAGAGTGATAAATATGAATAAAAATATAAAAATAATTACTAATAATTAAAATTTTAAGAGATAGAGATGTAATTTATATAAGTGTTTATTAAAAAGTGAAGGATATTTATGTTTTTAAGAAAAAACAAAAAACACATTTATTACAAATTGCGATTTTTAGGCATTTTTCCACTATCTAACCTCATTAAATGCCTCATTAACTACTGTTCTTGGTTAGCAAAACCCAATTTTAATTACATAACAAAAGTATTGGCTAATTTTTTGAAAGCATGTTTTCATGCTAACTTTGTTGGAGTTAGATTTCCAAGAGAAATCAGTAATTTTTGACAAGTAGTTGTAGGATTGATTTTTATTGTTTCATGTGTCTGGTGGAGAATTGATCAGTGTTGAACTTTATACTCTTTGTTTAGTAGTTTTAATTTTTATTATCTTTATTGATATAAATATAAAGTAGAATAATTGGTAGGCCAAATTAATTAAAATAAATCAAATAAAACAACAAAAAGAAAATTAATGGGTTGGTGGGTTATGTGGGTTTGACCCATAATTAATAGGTCATGACCAATATAACCCATTTAAAATTTGACCAATTTATGACTCAACCCATTTATGATTCAACCCAAACCCATCCAACCCACCCATTTTGTCACCCCTAGCCCAAATTGAAGAAGAGAGGTAAACATAAAGGATTAAAATAATGTTTTTATCCTAATTGTTTATTCAGCTACATAACTATTACATTACACACCTAGTGAATGACTTGATTTCAAGCCAAAAGAGGTGGGGATAATATATAAATGAAAGTCGCTCAAAAATTAATATCTAGTATACAAAACATCAGCACAAGGTTTCATATGTGCCCTTGCCTATTCACAGAAATAGATACGGCACAACTCATTTGTGATTCCTCTTCTAAAGTGCCTACCAACCTGAAAAAACACAACCACTGTCAGAAATTTGCAACAATATATAATCAATCTAAGATGGGAAAGCTAGGAATTATGGACTCACATATATACTATCTATTAACACAACAAAATCTAATTTAGTTTTTCAGACTTCAGAGTATGTTTCTGGCAGAAAGAAACATTCATAGAGTGGACTGCTAATAATAAACTAGTTGTGTGGTAGTTGAGGCTCTGCCCCTACCCTGTCTATGACTATTCCTCAGTTTCATCTTTAATCAAAACGATTCTTAGTCATTTAATAAAGTTGTTAATGCTATATGAATTAGAATGATATCCCTCAATGAATTATTGAATTTTATCTAAGAAGAAAACAATTTAAGAAATAATTAATCATTATCTTTTGTTTTGATTAAAGAGCACAAAATATCCTCATGCAATCATACTCGAGACAAAAATGTCAAATAGAAGAAAAGCATCCCTTATAATATATAATGCTCGTTCATGGGTAGAAATAGAAATAAAAATGAAACGGAATATATTTGATGTGTTTAGTAGTAAAAGTTTGATAATGGAAATGGAATGAGAATGTATTAAAATGACTATTTTACCCCTTATAATAAAATAATAAAAAAAAGGTTATAATTGTGTCAAATCATGTCAAATCAAATGGGTATAAGAGATATTTTGTATTTTCTTTTTCTTTTTTCTTTTTTTTAAAAAATTAATGAAAATAAAAAAATGAAAAAGTAAGTGCGATCCAATAGACCCCACTTACTTTTTAATTTCTATAAAATTGATTTCTTGTTAATAAACATGTCCATAATATGTGTAGCGTAGAAGGGGAATCCAATGCCTAGTCCAGTCCAGCCATGTTAGGCCCAAGGGTCGGGCTGGCCTTAATTGCTTAATAAAAAATGAAATTATTTCAATCTGAAATTGCAAGGAAGCATTAACATGTAGTAAAGAATCTTTCAAAACACAAACAAATTACTCTTTTCATCTTCTACGTTTGTATGAAGTTTAATATTAGTCCTCAATGTTTTAAAAAATTATTTTAGGTCCTCAACGTTTTTTCTTTTGGGTCAAAATTGGTCCTCTAGAGCCTGTTTGGTATCACTCACCTGCTGAGAATGTGAGGTTGAACACGTTTGGTAAGGCTCACCAGCGGGAAGGTGAGCTGGACCTTCCCTGTCAAGAGGGAAGCTTCCTTCCCTCATAATGGGGAGGGAAGTGGAGGGAAGGTGAGGTGAGGTTTAAATACCAAAATGCCCTTAAAAAACTTGTGGCTTTTAAAAAAGTAAGAGCAAAAAAGGTTTTTCATACTTTTATCTTCTATTTCTTTATCTTCTTCCCACATATGAAAGAATATTACTTTTACATTCCACTTCCATTTTCCTGCATACCAAACATATTTTTTATCACTTACTTCCACTTCTATTTCCTCTTCCACTTCTCACTAAAACACTCACCGGATACCAAACTCCACCCTAGAGTAACATTCGTCTGGTTTTGCCATTAAATGCTGACGTGGAAGGCTTATGTGGCACACCCTCTCTCCTATGTGTCATATTTAAATGACATGGCACCATCTTTCACTCCAACTCAGCAAAATGACGTCGTTTTGATTCATTTAAATAACCAATTTTGACCTCAAAAAAACGTTGAGGACCTAAAATAACTTTTTGAAACGTTGATGACCAATATTAAACTTCGTGCAAACGTTGAGGACCAAAAGAATAATTTAACCTTTCATAAAATTATATCAAAATTTATTCTTTTTAATTTTTTTTGTCAATGTTCGTGTGACTTTTTCAAAGATTAAAATGAATAAATTAGGGAAAAAAACAACTTTTAAAAATTAAGTCAAATATTTTTATTAAGAAATAAATTTAAATAATTCATAAGATTAAACAGATGATTTTCTCTTTATTTTTATAGCTTTTGAACTGACAATAATAGTACCTAATAAATAAATACAGTAAGTATGGGACCACTACGTACACTTTTTTTTACCTCTTTCGGTTGGTCCCTCACTACTACTCACTACCTTCTACTGCCTCTAAAGTCTAAAGTGCACTGGGAGTCTTTCGGCGGGTGGTTTGGGCGATTTTTTGTGAAAATTTAGTACACTTATCGGTTTAAGTTAATAGCGTCAAATCAAATCAAATCAAACCAAATCATAAACAAGCGATTTTGAGCAGTTTGGTTTGGCGGTTTCTGACTTTTATATCATCAAACTTACATATTTAAATTTATTAATAAAAAATATAATTTTATTCAATATAAATAATAAAAATTATTGTAATATTTCATTTACTTACAATATACAATCAACTTAGTTTTAAAACAAAATTTTTAGATTGATTAAATTTAATCTAACATTCTAAAAACAAATTTTAAACTTTATTATTTAAAAATTTTAACATAATATGTACATATATATACATGTATGTGTATGCGATTTGGTTCGATTTTTTGACATACCAAACCGAACCAAACCAAACATTGATCGATTTTGTTCGATTTGTGCTAATTCGATTGGTTTGATTTAAGTGCGGCGGTTTTATTCGATTTCTGAACACCCCTGGCCTGCACCATATTTCTTCTTCTACCTTCATTCTTCCACCACTTATTTTATATATATATATATATATTCTTCTTCCTATTATTTATTTAAGATTCTATTAATCTTATACTAGGTTTTGAATTTTGATTGAAACTTCTTATTATCTTATGGCGTAGATTAAAATGAGAATCGTGTCATTATCAAATTATGTGGTGTTTGGGCTAAATGAAATTAATTAGAGAAAAATTACATTTTAACTAATAATTATAGCTTTTTCTTAGAAAAACTAATTAATAACTATAGCATTTGGTTTAATGATATGTATTTGACCAAACTATATTTTTTTTTTAAATCGGAATTATATTATTGATATAACAATGATGGTACAAGGTACGTGTTCTCTGTAAATTATTGTCTCTTTGGTTTAATCATTAAAAGTATGGAAATTAAATGTTATTTCTTAGGAGGTTGCACTCAGTCACATATATAAAAGGACAACAAAATAAACTAACAATTTGTTAGTTGGACTTAGAGTGATAAATATTTGGTTAAAGTATTATTTTGATCCTCAATGCTTGCATGAAGTTTAATATTGGTCTTCAATGTTTCAAAAGTTTAATGTTGGTCCTCAAAATTTTTTTTGATCGATTTTGGTCCTCGAACGTAACACCGTTAACTTTTTGCCGTTAAATGATGACGTGTGGCACACCCTCTCTCCTACATGTCATATTTTAATGACGTGGCATGACACATCACTTCCACGTCACCCCAGATGATGATGATAATGATGCTGATGAAGGAGATAAGATGATGATGTAGCAATCTGGGATGACGTGGCAGTGATGTGTCATGCCACGTCATTAAAATATGACACGTAGGAGAGAGAGTGTGCCATATAAGCATGTCACGTCATCATTTAACAGCAAAAAGTTAACGGTGTTATGCTCGAGGACCAAAATCGACCAAAAAAAAAACTTTGAGGACCAACATTAAACTTTTGAAACATTGAGGACCAACATTAAACTTCATGCAAACATTGAGGACCAAAATAGACCTTTAGCCTAAATATTTTATTCACTTAAATAAGATCCCACATTTAAAAAGCCAACAAGGCTTTTGAAAATATTTCTTATACTTAAAATAGAGGTCAAATTACTTTTTTAGTCTTCAATGTTTGCACGAAGTTTAATATTGATCCTTAACGTTTCAAAAAGTTATTTTAGGTCCTCAATTTTTTTTTGTTAAAATTGGTCCTCTAGCGTAACATCTGTATAGTTTTATCATTAAATACTGACGTGGAAGACTTATGTGGCACACCCTCTCTCTTACGTGTCATATTTAAATGACATGGCACCCTTTATCACTCAAATTCAGCAAAACGATGCCGTTTTGATTCATTTAAATATTCTATTTTGAATCAAAATGGTGTCATTTTGCTGAGTTGTAGTGAGAAAAGGTGTCATGTCATTTAAATATGACATGTAGGAGAGAGAGTGTACCAGATAAGCCTTCCACATCAGCATTTAATGGCAAAACCAGACGGATGTTACGCTAAAGGACCAATTTTAACAAAAAAAAAACATTGAGGACTTAAAATAACTTTTTGAAATAATGAGGACCAATATTAAACTTCGTGCAAACGTTGAGAACCAAAAGAATAATTTGGCCTAAAATAAATTAAATACTTATTTTAAACTCAAGATAAATAATCCTTAAATAATAATTTTTGAAAATATTTCTTATAATTATCATAATTATTTTAAAAAATTGTAAATTTTTTTATCATTTAAGGGAGGACAATGTAGATTTTTAAAATAGAGATGAGGAAGGTGTACTTTAAGAATCGTAATTTACTCTATTTTTTAATGATAATTAAAACACTAGATAATGATCAAGTTAGGAGAGTTAACCCGTTTTCCTTAGCATTCTATATATGAATTTAATAAAAGACTAAATTAAGGTAAAATTACTTAGGTGCTTGCTATGAAGTTCACTAATATAATTAAAACACGTGGCAAAAAAAATTTTGTATAACTAATCATGATAGAAAGAGAAAAATGAAAAGTAATAAATTACATTAACAATCAAATAAAAAAGAGAATATAAACAACTTTACCTTAATTTTTTCTTTTAATAAATAGCTATTAGGAGCTTTTAATAATGAAGGAGATAAGAGGGAGGGGGAAATATAACGATATAAAAAAAAAAAGTAACTACGAAAAAACTAAAAGAAATATAAATTTGAAGGAGGGTTAGCTAAAATTGGACTTGTCAAAAAGCCAATCGGGTATTATTTAATTATTTGGGTTTGAACCAATTTAATTTTTGAGTGACAAAAAATTTCAACTTGGAAATTATGTCTGTATATATATATATATATATATATATATGTATATATATATATATATATATATATATATATGTATATATATATATATATGTATATATATATAGGCAAAAGTACCTTTCCTAACCCCAACGTTTGGGGGTCCTGTCAGTTTCGCCCCAAACGTTTTTTCGCTGTCAATTGTAACCCTAACGTTTTACGTTTTTGCCAATGTCACCCTTTTCACTAACACCGTCAAATATTTAACAGTTTTTGCTGACGTGGCATCCTATGTGGCAAAACGTTTCTTTTTTCTGTCAATTGTAACCCTAACGTTTTACATTTCTGCCAATGTCACCCTTTTCACTAACACCATCAAATATTTAATAATTTTTGCTTACGTGGCATCCTATGTGGCAAAAATATCTGACTTGGTATATTTTTTTTCCACATCAGATTTCCTACTTATCTTTTCTCCATCAAAGTTGTGTCGTTTTGACCTCGGTCTATTCCTTCTAAAATATAACTCAAACGCACGCGCTATTTTGCTCATAAAAACATCGGAGACGTTAACCATTCTCTACTTTGTTGGAGACGTTACCCATTCTCTACTTTGTCGGAGACGTTACCCTAAAATAGAGAATGGATAACATCTCCGATGTTTTTATGAGCAAAATAGCGCGTGCGTTTGAGTTATATTTTAGAAGGAATAGGTCGAGGTCAAAACGACACAACTTTGATTGAGAAAAGATTAGTAGGAAATCTTATGTGGAAAAAAAATATACCAAGTCATATATTTTTGCCACATAGGATGCCACGTAAGCAAAAATTATTAAATATTTGATGTTGTTAGTGAAAAGGGTGACATTGGCAGAAATGTAAAACGTTAGGGTTACAATTGACAGAAAAAAGAAACGTTTTGCCACATAAGATGCCACGTCAGCAAAAACTGTTAAATATTTGACGGTGTTAGTGAAAAGGGTGACATTGGCAGAAACGTAAAACGTTAGGGGCGAAACTGACAGGACCCCCAAACGTTGGGGTTAGGAAAGGTACTTTTGCCTATATATATATGAGTTTGGATCCTTTGTTATATTGTGCTATATGAGTTTGGATCCTTTGTTATATGGTGCTATTTGAGTTAGCCATTGATAAAACTTTTTTTTGTGTGTCAGAAATCATCATTCATTGATGAAGAAAAATGACACTATGGCCATACAAAACATGAATTGCAGCAAGGCTTATACATAAAAGAAATTAAGCACAGGCTTGCAATCCTGAAAATAACATAAGAGAAGCTCACCTACATTCTTAGGCAACACACCTAATGTAAGATTTCAGGCGTACCTGTGAAGAATCCGATTCGTCTACAGGTACCCACGCGAAGACCCTGTCACGATGACGGACTCGGATCTACGTTCTTCACAGCAAATGCACAAACACCAAGAGGAAGAGCAAAGAGCAGAGAGAAAAGGGTTGATGGTCTCATGAATGAAAAATCAACCTTTCATCCATTTCATTCAACCACCAAAATAAACCACCTTTTATATTATTCCCTCCTTAACTTTCAATTTGAATAAAAGGGAAATATTACATTTCATAAACCCATATGTTTATGTTATTTGCATTAGATCCCTAAACATAAATGGGCTTGGGTCCAATCCACCAAGGGTGGACATGCCCATATTCTTACATCTCCCACTCACACTTGGTGGATTAGATGTCATGGGTTGAATCTCTCTACCTCCTCTCAATTTCATACTTAGTGCTTTGCCGTGACCACGTGGGCATGACGTCTTCATTTAGGTACTTGTACTAGAAATCCCTTTTATAGGACCAGCACAAGTTACCTTCTCCTTCGTGTAGCTAAAATATTAAAAATATGCCTCCGATGTCCTAGATTTAACTATATACACTTTCACATGGCAAAACTAATCCCTCTCGAATCAATGTTTGAATCAGATTACCTTCCTCACATATGTCTAGTATCCACACTTATGACAACAAGATGTCATAAGGGACATGTCACAGATGCTAGCATAGATGTGTATATTTCAGTTAATCTTCCTTTCGCCCATATAACACATTAATATGAATCAGTCGCTTTCCTAGCATAATACTTTAGATCGCATCAATCATGATCATAGAAAAAAATGCTAAAGTAGCAGTCACTGAAGCATATCTCCGTGATACTGTCAAAGTTCAAAGGACATCACTGGGAAGATTGTTCTTCCCTGGGACTCACACAGCAATGAAGCAGGGATCTTTCACTTGCTTCCCTCTTGCGGTTCTCTCAGTACATGTGGTATGAAACACATGCTACGGTGTTACTCTTTTATTATAAGAGCATATGTCGTTTTATTCTTATCTTAACACCGTACAGACTTAAGTCTAGATACACCCAGTATCTAGGCCCAAATTCTTCAACTCTACTTTCATTTACGATGTCGACGTTGAAGAGTTTGTTATCTGACTACAGGTATTTTGGAAGTGGGATTCCAAACTTCGATCCAACTTTATTTTATGCGGATCTCATCTTGACTTGCTACACGTTAGTCAAGGCGACATATAGTTTGTGTTTCTTCTCTACCATATCAGCACTCTTGGCTGCTTTACTGGTGAACACAAATGTCTTATCTTTGCACACTCCACTTGAGTGTCAAAGGCGGTCGCCCGCGTGAGAGAGCCAACCTTTCAACCTGTACGACATACTAAACATTGTATACTACTAAACAAACACATAAAGTGATGATAGATAATTATAAAACACATTTTATAATGTCTGCATATTACACTTCATGCATGCCAATGGCTTCCATATGTTCTTCAAAAAAAAAACTTTTAGCCTATTCGCTTTATTAGGGGGTCTGTTATCATACATTTGTTGAAGTGTATTGTACAACAACAACCTTTCTTTTTATTTTGTTATATAATCTCTTAACAAAATTATATTTGATGCCAATATGTTTGGTCTTGTTGTGATACTTAGGATCTTTGGTATGGGCTATGGCTACAATATTGTCACAGGATAAAAACACCATATTGTTACTTTGATTTCCAATTTCATGATGTTCTATAAATCTCTCTAGCCATAAAGCCTCTTGTACCTCTTCAGTGCATGCCACAAACTCAATTATATTGCATGTAAGGCAATGCACATTTTCTTCATGCTGCTTCAGCATATGATACCATTGTTGAGTAAGAAGGTATGACCTTCTTTCTTCTTCATCTCCACTACGCCAGTATCGGAGTACTCAACAAGGCATGAGTCACTTCCTCCGTAGCACAGTGCATAATTGGAAGTGGCCTTTAAGTATCTCAAGATCCTCTTCACAACTTTCTAATGTTTTCTCTAGGGTTAGACTGGAATATACCTACCAGTCTCATTATATTATAGATATCTGGTCTTCTACACATCATTGTGTACATCAGACTGCCAACTGCACTGGCATATGGAACTCTTTCCATTTTCCTCTTGTCTGATTCGATTTTGGGACACATGTCAAGACTCAAGGCTAATCCAGTAGCTACAGGAGTGCTCATAGGTTTGCAATTCTTCATGTTAAATCGCTCAAGAATCTTGTTGATGTAATTCTCTTGTGAAAGAGACAAGATTCTTTTCGAACGATTTCTTTGGATTTTAACTCCAAGTATGTACTCTGCTTCACCCATGTCTTTCATCTCAAAGTTCGATGAAAGCCATTCTTTTATGGTTGTTACAGAACCTAGACTATTACCGGCCAATAGTATATCGTCTACATATAAGGATAAAATAACAAAATTACCCTCAAACCGCTTGATGTAGACGCAATGGTCTTCCTCTATCATTTGGAAGTCATATGAGGTTACTGCTTTGGGAAACCTCAAATACCACTGTCTGGATGATTGTTTTAATCCATAAATGGATCTTTTAAGTTTACAAACTTTTGACTCTTTTCCTTTTTCAATGAAACCTAATGGTTGTTCCATATAGATTTCTTCATCCAGATCACCATTCAAAACGCGGTTTTTTTACATCCATCTGATGTAATTCTAGGTTTAAACTATATACTATTGCCAGAATAAGTCTAATGGAGTTAAAACGCACAACAGGCGAGAACGTGCCATCATAATCTATGTCTTCCTATTGTGTGTAACCTTTTGCTACTAACCTAGCCTTATATTTGTCAATTGATCCATAAACTTTTCTTTTAATTTTGAGAACCCATTTGTTCCCAATGGCTTTACGCCCTTTTTGGTAGATCAACTAACACCCAAACTTTGCTCTTTTTCCATCGAGTCCATTTCTTATTCCATCGCTTTCTTCCATTCTTCCTTGGCAGGACTTAACAAGGATTCTCATACATAATTAGGCTCATATTCTCATCTGGAACAACTAAGAAAGATTTGCTTTCTATTTGAAAGCGTCTTCTGGGAACACTTTCCCTATCACTCCTTCTGACTAGAGTAATTTGCTTATCTTTCTTTCTTTGTTCAAGGTCTCAATGTTGACCTTTCTTCGCTCCCACTCAGATTGACACACCTAGACGCTTCTAGTCTGTCAATTTGTTCTGCAATGTCTTATTCTTCTGTCTCATAAAATGAAACAGTGCGGTTAACATCTCCTCTACAAAGAAATTCAATCTCAAAGACGTTGCATCTTTTCTATCTCAGTCATCGTTCTATCTTTGTTTTCACCTATGCAAAACATGTCCCTTTGTTGATCTGAGTACCTTAGAAAGATACATTTCTTTCCTCTATGACCCAGTTTCTCTTACTTATGAGAATTGTCATGGATATACGCAGCCGATCCCCAGGTCTTAAGATACTTAGATCTGGTTTGCGTTTCTTTCATAACTCAAGAGGGTGCGAAAGTGACTGATTTTGAGGGTACATGGTTAAGTATGAAGGTTTCTGTCAATAAAGCATCACCTCAATAGAAAATTGACAGGTTTGCTTGAGTTATCATAGACTTAACCATGTCTAGAAGAGTTCTATTTCTTCTTTCGGCAACTCTATTAATTGTGGAGTGCCAAGGATTGTTAGTTGTCTAATTATCCCTTTTCTTCGCAGAGCAGTTTAAAAATGCTTAGACAAATATGCACGACCTCGATCAACGCATAATTTCAATCTTATTGTCTATTTGATTTTGTACCTCTTTTAGGTATCATCTGAAGCCCAAAAAAAACTTCAAAAATATACGAGTTCAAATAGACATGACCTTATCGTGAATAATCATTTATAAAGGTAATAAAATACCACGCTCTGTGTTTTTCCCTCATATTCATTAGACCGCGTATATCGGAATAGAATAATTGCAATGGATCTCCAATTATAGGCTTTCGCATGGCCTTAATCAGCTAGACAATTTTCTCATAGTGACATTTCCATATTTGGAATGACACCAAACAACTGTTCGTTGGTTTATTGGATAATTTCATTAATGTGTCCTAGTCTAGCATGCTAGGAGTTTATTTCAACATTTTTCGAAAAAATAGCAAAGCATTCACCAATAATTATCAAAAAACAAAGAACCTTTGTAAATAGGAAAGCGGAACTATAAAGGACAAAGTTGCTAAAATTGTTTGTAACTTTATGAAGGTTCACATCAAACCCAAATTTTAAAAGACATATGACAGAAAATAAGTCTCATCGGATGTCAAGAACATAAAGCACGTAATGGAGTATGAAGTTCTTTTCACCACGTAGAGTAATTTACAGGTGCTTAAAACCTTTTACCTCGATTGTCGTGTTGTTTTCAACGTAAAACCATATGCTTTGATATGACAATCGATGGTACTCAATAAAGGATCCTCGACCCTAAGTTACGTGGTTTATGGATTCTGAGTTAATAATCCAAGAAGAAGAAACAAAATCGTAAAAAAAAAACAGTACGAGAAACATGTGAATTCACATAATTCACTAATACTGTTTCGCCCTCAGTCTGTTTTGAACAGTCATATGCGAAATGGTCTAAATTCTGGCAGGCGAAGCATTTGACCCCCTTCAGGTCTAGCTTCTTCTTCTAGCCTTTGTTTCTTTTCCTTTTGAATTGTTTATTTCCCTATTTGGGTTTAGGAACGCCCTTCTTCCCTTTAGCATGAAACTTTTTGCCCTTTTATATAACAAGCATCGAACGGGAAGTGCTAGCATTCACAGTGTAATCAACTTGTCCAAAAGTCTTGTAAGCCTCCAAGCGTTCACCTCCAACTTTAAGTGCTCAGCTACATTGTTAAAAGTAACAATGTTTTTTTTTATTATGGGTTAGATTCACCTTCATATGCTCCCAACTTCTAGGGAGCTATCTGATGACAACCTACACTTGTTGTTCATCAAACAAAAGAAATTGTCCAGTTTCCTTTAGTTCCCTGATCTTTTTGGCCATCTCTCTTGGATAATGCTTTATAAGAGTGCCTAGCTTAAGCTTTTCGGAGTCGAACTTAATCGTTAACCTCATAAGTTTGGTGGTAGAAATACCTCAAACTTATTCCTTAAAGCTATTCATACAGCTTGTGGAGTTGTGTGCATCTCAAATTTGCACAACAAGTTATTAGCTAGGACACTCAGAAGCATTATCCTTGCTATGCTATTTTTATTGTTCCAAGTTTGGTAGTTCTTGTGGTCTCTCTGATGTTGGCTCATGTTTTCAGTTTCATGTTCGACCAAACATTTGTGAGAGGCCCAATAACATCTTGTTCCTTCAAGATGTATTGTATTTTACAATGTCAGATATCACAGTTATCCCCATTAAGTTATTCCCCCTTGTTTTGGTTTCTTAATAATGTTCTTGGTTTCACTTTTCAGTTCTGTGACAAACTGATCCCACATTATTTTACGTTCTCTCTACCAGAGATACGTACCATAGAACATTTATAATGTATATAGGACTGATAAGTATACAATGTCATGCACTTATATTATTCTTGATCAGAAAATGATGACATTGCAAGATCCATGATCAAGAGCATACGTTTGTATCTCCCATCACACAGATACAAGCAATGATCATGATATTCTATCAAGAATTCTATATAAGTGCCTTAAATTGAATTATGACTCTTAGAAGTCTCATCTTCTAAAAAGCTCCCACTTATAACAAGTATATATATATATATATATATATATATATATATATATATATATATATATATATATATATATATATATATATTCATACATTTAATCGTAGAACAAGTAATTTTAAATAACGCCATTAAATAAAATTAAAATGTTCACCATAAAATTTATAATGCATGAATCATGTTCAATAATGATATAAAAATAAAATGAAACATTTTATCTTTACAAATGAGAACACAAATACTTAAATGCCTCAAGCATTAAGTTTTCATAATAGATTTTCTCTTTCTCTGGCAAAAATCGTCTTTGCATTCTGATTGCTGTTAACCAGTGAAATCTGCTTGGGATGCGGCAACCTAGTTTCTTTCTAAGTGTTGTCGCTCTTATGTATTCTAATATGACTCTAAGGTAAAATATAGTGTTTTCCTCATCGGTCATGTTTTGGACGTAGCTGACGAATACACTATTAATGTCTTTTACGTCCGTTAGCCTTGTTGCATCCCTTTCAGCTATATTCATAGCTAATTCAGGGGTTAGAGGTTGATTGACTTCTTCGCCTTCTTCTACTATGGTTTCTGCTACCCGAATTTGATTAAGTGGGTCGTTAAAAATTAATTGAGAATCTACATGGAGGGGTTCGATAGGAAATAGTGTTTCCGACGTTGGTCCGGAAATCATCAATTCCTCCGGTTCTAGTTGAGGATCCTCCATAGGTTCCTCATCTGGATCTTCCTCCGGATCCTCTTCAGGATCTTCATCCATAGGTACGTATTCAGGAACTACCTCATCTAGGTATGAGTATTCCAACGCACAATAATCGGTGTTTTCAGTGCTATTAGAAGCCATTTGCCTCAATTTACCTAAAACAAAATAATTAAAAATTATTTTGAATTTTCTGGAATTTTTTTTACATAAAAAATATACCAGAAAAGCACTTAAAAACATAAAATAAGATCCCAAATAACCTCAAATGTAGTCACATTATGAACCCGAGAAATAAACCGCGCCTCAATCGGATCTAAAACGAACCCATTATGACCCCGAGAAGTTTTAAATAAAAAATAATTGACCCAAAAAAAACGGCCAAAAATTTTTTTTATTATTATTAAGCCCAATTTTTTTTTCGGGTCAGACCCCAAATTTTTATTTTATTTTATTTTTTGAATTTTGAATTTTCAAAATTTGATTTTAGGCGGCGGTTTTTTGAACTGCTGCGCCAAAAAAAAGGGTTTTAGTGACGGTTTTTTAGCAGCAGTTTCCAAAACTGTCGCTAACCGTCATCTTCAACCTTCAGCCTCCGTTTTCCAGAATCCGGCGACCGGAAACGGTGGAGCTCGCCGGAAAACTTCGAACGTTAATATCTCAGCCGTCCGAACTCCGTTTTCTACAAATTTTATGTCGATTTCGCACGATTTTTCGTGCTCTACGCAATGGGAGCAATTTCGAAGCTTAAAATTGTAGTTTTCGGGAACCCGAATTTCAAACTCGAAACTTCGATTCACAATTACTCTGTCATTCGAAGTCCGTTTTGCGTAAATTTTATATGTATGTTCTCGTTGTTTCACCCTCTATACAATGAAACAAATTGTGAAGCATAATTTGTCAATTTCAAAAATGCAATTTACTGTGTATTCATACATACATATATATGTTCATGGGGTATGGCATACAAGCAATGTGAGAATCATGTTATTGCAAACATAGCATTTTCGCAGCGGAATGAACCATGCTCTGATGCCACTGTAAGATTTCGGGCGTACCTGTGAAGAATCCGATTCGTCTGCAGGTACCCACGCGAAGACCCGGTCACGATGACGGACTCGGATCTACGTTCTTCACAGCAAATGCACAAACACCAAGAGGAAGAGCAAAGAGCAGAGAGAAAAGGGTTGATGGTCTCATGAATGAAAAATCAACCTTTCATCCATTTCATTCAACCACCAAAATAAACCACCTTTTATATTATTCCCTCCTTAACTTTCAATTTGAATAAAAGGGAAATATTACATTTCATAAACCCATATGTTTATGTTATTTGCATTAGATCCCTAAACATAAATGGGCTTGGGTCCAATCCACCAAGGGTGGACAGGCCCATATTCTTACACCTAAGATACTCAGATCTAAACCAAAGACATACAATATTTTTCCAAACTTACAAATTTTTACAAATAAAGAAAAGAATTTAAAGATGTAAATCTAGAGGCAACACACCTCTCTTCCCTCTCTAAGGGGGCCATCTTCTAGTAACTTCTTCTCTTCTGTTGAGCTCAAATGTAGATCTGGAAATATTGTATATCTTCAAAACATCTCCCATACAAGGGAGGAGAAACCTTTCCAAATGAAAAGAGGAAACCTTCCCTAATGGAAGGAAGAAAGAAGGCAACTAAAAAAATAAAAGAGGAGGGGAGGGGCTGCCGCTGCAAATGCAGCGCAGCCCCAAGCATTTTTCCTTCTAAAACCCTAGCAGAGGAGCAGCGGCGCGCGGAGAACGCATTCATTTCTGCACTTTCCACTTTCTCTTTTCTTCTCTGTTTTAAGGGTATTCATTTCGGCGCGCGAAGAAAAGAGAAAGTGGAAAGTGCAGAAATGAATTAATGGAAAATTGGAGACTTCTTGTGATGTTTTGGGCCATCTTGACTCTTCTTTTAATTGGTTTTCGTATCAATACTCCCTCAATTAAAATAACCTTGTCCTCAAGGTTGAATTCGACGACAAAAAAAAAATCAGGCCAATTGATATCCACCAAAATGCCATCACCATGATAAAAAATGAAGATAATAATCTCTAAAGAGATACACGCTCATGGTGATAGGATTTGATGCTAATATTGTATAATGACAAACTCAGCTAGGGGTGTTCGTCGGTTCGGTTTGGGCGGTTTGAGAGGATTTTTAAACCAAACACTTTTTATTTGAACGGTTTGGTTCGGTCGATTTCATTTTATAGTGCCAAACCAAACCAAACCATAAATAATCGGTTTCGAGCGGTTTGGTTTGGCGGTTTGAACGGTTTTAAAGGTTTAATTTGACAAATAACAAATAAATTATAAACATAGAACAAGATGACAAAAAATCCTATAACTTATAATCAAATCAAACATTTTAACGTTACAATTTTATGTTACAAACCAAACCAAACACTTTAACAAATATAATTTAACATTACAAACTAAACCAAAGACTTTAACATCCAATTATAGATAACATTATGATCAAATAACAAGAAAATGACAAAACATTTCATTCATTAATAAGATAAAATCATAGATAACCATAACTAAGTAGTAATCAAACAACATCGCAATCTTCAAGCTTAGTCCAAAGATAATCAAACTAGTTCTAAAGTTAAACTTCAAATAGAAACATAGAACCAAAAACCGAAAAGCCCGAAAAAAAAAAAGTTACCTATGCGATTCGGTTTGGTTACACAGATCTTAAAACCGAAAATCGAACCGAACCGCAAAAAACCGAAATTTTCAGACCGAACAAAATCACAAATTTGTCGGTTTTAGATTAGTTCGGTTTGATTTGATTTCGGAGTATCGGTTTTGTTCGGTATTGAACACCCTAAACTCAATAGTTCAAGAAAAGGATAAGAATGAATCCAAAGCATAAAGCTCCAATTCAATAACTATCACCATTCCAACACTCGTTTGAATTTGTGATTGAATATTTGGGTTAACACTTTCATGAGCTTCATCAAATCTTTTATGAGTCCAATGACCAAAAAAAGCGTACATATATATATAATTGATTTATAAATATAACAATCCAAGTGAAGTCACAAGTGCTTCATTGCCTTGCCTGGTGTGGGTATGTATATATGCAGGAAAGTAAGGAAGCACGTGGGCTTTGCAAAGAGGCACAGATGGAAACAGATGCTATTATTTACGTCCCCACTTGTAACTTATGTGCCCCCATTAACCTACAAACTTCACTATACCACAATCCCCCCCTTTCATAATTCTACTCTTATCCCTTCACATCATCATATATATATATACACATAGATACATACATTTAGATAGTGAGTGTGTATGAAAAAGATTTTGTGTGCAAATTTTATTAAATCCTTTTTTAAAAAAATTTATAGAATAAAGAGATTAGATATTGTTGTGATATTCAAGTTATTAGTAAAAAGTTTACAGTGTTGTTCAGAAGTGTGTATGAAAAAGATTTTGTGTGCAAAATTAAATCTGTTTTTAAAAAAATGTACAATGTGAACAAATTAGTCACTCCTGTCAAGTACAAAATTCAATATTGTTAATTTTATATTAGCTAGCATTCATTGGCCCTGTGAAAGGTACATTGTCCAATTATTCATCCACAATAATGGACTTATTAACATTACGTCCCAACATTTTTCATATATCCGATGAGTCTGAAAAATAAAAATTGAAGTGAAAGTAAATAATAAAAAATATATTTGGTATGCAGAGAAATAGAAGTAGAATGTATAACAGTATAAGTAATATTGTTTGGTACGGTGGGAAGAAGAAGATAAAAGTATGAAAAACTTTTTTTGTCCTTATTTTTTTAAAAGCCACAAATTTTTTAAGGGTATTTTGATCTTTAAACCTCACATCACCAGCTCACCTTACCTTCCCTCTACTTTCCTCCCCATCATGAGGGAAAAAAGCTTCCCTCTACAGAGGGAAGCTTACACTCACCTTCCCTCCTCTTAAATCATACCAAACATACTCATATCTCAGCTTCCCTCTACCAAGCATACTAAAGAGGACCTTAAATTCTATCTATTTTAAAATATTTTTAATAGGGTTTATTTAATAAATATCTTAAAACATTAAAAGAAATTTTATTGATCAAGAAATAGTTTATTATCTTAAAATTAATAAAAAAAATTAACATAAATAATTTTATAAACTTTATCATTAATCAACAAATATTTCTTTACCTAAAGACGCTGGTTATTTAGCAAAACCCTTCTTGCAAATTAAACCAGTTTAATTAACTTACATCTCCAACAATTCCATGCCACGTCTGACATTTTTTTTGGATATATATTATATGGATTAATCTATCTTGTTAAGGTTTCTCTTCAATATAATTTTTAATGATTTAAATTTTGTGAAAATTCAACTACAAAAATAATTTTTAATATCTAAAAATTTTATTGACCAATTAGGTGTATTTGAGATAGAAAGTCTCACATATGAAAGGATGGGATATTTAATATAGTACTTAATTAGCTTGGTTCTTTCTCCTAAAAGTTAGTTTTTTAGGGTGAGTTTCTCAAGTCACTTAAGTTTCAATATGGTATTAGAGAACAATGGCTTCACAACCCATAACGTATGATCCAAAGTTGAAGGTGTAAAGAAAAACTTCACAGCTTCAAAAAAAGAAAAGTACAAGTCCACTAGATAAAAAAGATCTTAGGCTTATGAGACTTAAAAAGAACACAAATATAGTAAAAAAAAGTTATAATTGGTCAAGATCAATTGGACTTGAGGGAGAGTATTAAAGATACAAAATTTTATATTTGATACGATGAGATATTCTTTTCTCTTTAATGTATAGCTAGCTTTTGAAAATATGTTCGCCAAATCACTTGAATTTCAACAAAATAACCCATATTATATATATAGTTAAATGAAATTACTCAAACTTTTTTGAGAAAGAAGAAAGAAACTATATGAATAATAATTATTTTTAGGGGAAAATTAAGAAAGTTTATGGAAAAAAAATGACAAAGTTGAGGATGAGGAGTGAAGACCCATGTTACGTTGTTCACGTTAAAGAAGAACTTAAACATTTGTCCAATAATTAAAGCACAAAAAGGTTAAAAATAGCTTGAGAATGAGTTGTAAAATATATTACGTGTAGACTTAAAAGACGTTAGAAATGGAAAATAAAGGTTTGGATCTATGGCGGTATGGATCTCTTTTTTTTTTTTTTATCACATGTATTCTTTTATTGGAGACAATCCTATTCGAGTTAGTTGAGGTCCTATAACGAAAGTAAAACCCTCTCAATCGAAATTTTTTCATACACAAAACTCAAACTCAAGACTTTACTTAAAGAGAATGAAGTACTTACCAATCCAACCCGAATCTCTGGTTTTGTAGGGTTAAATACACACCATATATAGGTATACATCATCAGTAAAGTAATTAAATAGCATCTAATTTTACACGTTAGAACTGATAACGACCTCTCTATATTATTCTACAAAGCAACTTGATTATTTATTACGCTACACATAATTAAATTCGCATTAATTAATTTACTATCGAGAGACGACCAAGAGTGTAGATTTTTATTTAATTTTAATTTAAAAAAGTACGTAGCTTAACTCTTGGTTCCCTTTTAGTTACGATGGTTGCAGCGAACTTAATTAGAATCAGTACGTTGTTGAACTGATTCATTCTCAGAAAACGAAGATGATTCACATAAACAAGAAAAACAAGTTAATTAATTAAAGAATATATATTAGAAGTAAATTAAATTTAACGCTGTAAGAATCTCTGACTAGGTCAAATTATGGTTGCCAAGTTGATATATTGTTTGTCTTTAAGAAGACTTACATAATATTTTCCCATAATTTTTTAATGTATTAAATAACTGTGTTTTAAATTTTAATTAATTATTTCTCCTCATCTCCGAAAGGAGGGATCTCGTTTGTTAGTGGGACAGATGATGTAATGGAAATAGTAATGAAAAATGAGGATGTAATAGAATTGCAAAAGGGAATAAAAAAAGTAATATAAAAGTGATATGATGTGAATATAATAAAAATAGGTAAAATGATCATTTTACCTTTATATTAAAAATAAGAATAAAATAAAATAGATAAAAAAATAAGAGCAAAAATATAATTTCATCAAATTATAAAAAATATAATATATTTGGTTAAAAGAATATAAAGAGATTACATCTATGATTATGTCCATTACGCCAACCAAACGTTAAAACATTGTTTTGGGAGGCGTAGTTTTCTTATTCCTTTATGCAATTCTACAACTATCACTATGAATCTATGATGATCATTGGTTGCTTTCGGACCAAAAAATCTATAATACAATTTTTCAAGTGACTCAAAATTTAATATTTGTTAGTCATTGAATTTGTTTGAGATCTCCACAAAAATATTTTTTTAAAAAAAAATTAAGATAACATAAATTCGAGACAAATCTAATAACTAAAAATTAGTGAATTTTAGCTATTGATAGTTCCAAATAGTTGCTTATCTTTTAATTTTGATCACTCAATTCATTCCTTCATATTTCTTTCCATTTTCTAACATTTTTTAACAATATCAATATTTCTATTCAAATTAGTGAAAATTTATTTTGATAATTTTATTTAAAATTTTAAATAAAAATGTTAATGTAACTGAAAATTATAAAAAAAATTATCAAAACACATTTTATCAATTTGAATAAAGATATTAACAATATTAAAAAAATATAAAAAAAATCCCATATAAAGAAAATAAGTATTCAAAATTGAAAGATAAAATTAAATATAAGATTCTTTTTATGCATTAAAATTTAGGTGAAGTGATATAATAAAATAAATATAACTTGACGTGTTTCTAATTGTATGGTTGTTCCTTTCTTTAACCTCAGATCTTTTCTCCTCCGTTTTCACGCAGCAAATCAAAACCACAACACTTACATACTTTGACCAGTTGGAGCCTCTCTTTCTCCCATGGCTACCCCACTCTGATCCTTTTCTTTCTGGATCATACCATAACTTCCTAACAAGCACTGAATTCACCATCCTCTCTCTCTCCTTTTTATAGAACAAAAAGACTACAGAACCATCCCTTTCTTCTTCCCCCTCTCTTTCTCTCATCAAACCCTAATTCACTCACGTATATCCTTACACACAGAAGAAAGCGAAGCCAGAAAGAAAGTGCCGTACGTGGAATTGCAGATCTCAGAGGCCGCTTAAAGACGTCGTACGTGGATAATGGATATGTCTCTCTCTTTTCCTTCTTCTTCTTCTTTCCCCATACCTCCTCTTTAATGCGTACCTCTATTTAAGAAAGAAAAAAAGCAACCGAATATCTCTCTCTTCTCCCTCACGTCTTTCCATTTTCTGCTCTCTCTCTCATGGATTCTGGCAATAGTACTAGCAGTCTGCAATCCTCGAGCGGCGGTGACGAAGAGTACGATTCACGCGCCGATTCCGTTTCTGCCTTCTTCAACAACCACATCTTCCACGCTTTGGATCCAATCCAACGCTCATCCTCGCTCCACATGGCGTCCTCCGAACCCGCTAGATCCCAACCGTATCCCGCGGATCTCGGTGGCGGCATGATCAATCCTAGTGCTAGCGGTTCTGGTCCTGGTTCACGAGCCTCGGCCCCTAATAACAACAACAACAACGCGGTTCGGAACCCGAAGAAGAGGTCCAGAGCGTCTAGGCGTGCCCCCACCACGGTGCTAACCACAGACACCACCAATTTCCGAGCCATGGTCCAAGAATTCACCGGAATCCCCGCGCCTCCCTTCGCCATCCCCCGAACCCGGTTCGATCTCTCTCCTATTAACCCGACTCCGTATTATAATCTTCTTAGACCGTTTCCACACAAGCCTCAGCCTCAGCTTCAGCTTCAGCATCACTCATTCTTGTCTTCGCTCCCGGCATTTCCATCAACGACGACGGTTCGAAATCAGAATGACGTCATCACTTCTACTACTAGTCCTAATTATTCTAATGACAATTCCTCCAATTTCTACCGACTATTATCTCCTCCTCTTGATAACATCAACAACATGCACAACAATAATCCGTTGTTCAATAACGGCGTCTTCCCTAATTCTTCAAATCAGCAGCTTCTTCAGAATATGGTTTCGATTTCGACATCGCCATTATCATCGGGTGTTGATGTTAATGACGGCGGCGACGGAGGAGGACAAGCTGTGAGGTGTGTCGTCGGCGGCGGTGGCGATTTTAGTAATTCGTCAGAACGAATCGGAATTAACGGAGGAAAAGCGAACTACTCGGATTTTCATGGAGACAAAGGGACGGAGTGTGTAGTAGCAGCAGCGGCAGCGAGAAGCGAAGGTATGGTGGAATCCTGGATTAATTGTTCATCTGATTGAGAAACTCGATCTAAATGTGAAAGGAATAAGAAAGGATATATATATATAATATACAGTCTAAAGGTAGTATAATAATATTATGCTAATGCATGAAGGAGACATGAATCCTGCAGGTATCATCTTTTTAACCATCACATTATCATGATCAACTTCATTAAACAATGCTTTTTTTGCCTTTCGGTACCTTCAAATTATGTGTAAATAATAGCAGGAGCTAGTCTTTTTTTCTTCTTTTAATTCCCTGATCAATTTTAAATTAAATATGCATTTGAGTTTTCATCACCCATATATATATATATAATTGATTTTTCAATATTACGCTTCAAATATTTTGTAAGAAATGTGATTAGTTTTTGTTTACAAATTTTATATTACATTGATCAAAATTAAGTATTTATAATTGAATAAACATCGATCTATAGACAATTCCCGTGCAAGCACAACTCGATTACTAGTGTATATATATATCTTTGGTAATTGGTATTCAAAATATTGATCATGGTGGTTAATTTCAAATTCTCATATATGTTTAATTTTAGCTTTGTGTCTTGGATTGATGTCCATATGATATCATTAATTACGGCTATAGGTTTTAGTAAGTAACAAAATATTTGAATTCTTTTTTTTATAGAAAAATATTTGAATTCTTAAATGTATCGTTATTTATAAATTGATTAATACTATTTATTTGATTTTTTTATTTTATAAATTAAATAATTTATGTAATAAATAAAATAAAAATAATTAGATGAATGTAGTGTGGCACAAAATTTAAAGTAATTTTGAAGAAAATAATGTGCATTGTAAAGTATTTGACTGAACAAATCCATATCTTCACTCTTCTTGGTATGCCTTTAGATGTTTTTTCTGGCCTTCGGTCCCATTTTGTAGAATATTTAGGTTAAGTTTATTATATTCTTGTTATTAAGTTTTTTAATATAAATATAACACGTAATAAAAAAATGTTTAAATGACCAATCATAATAGAGAGGAAATGTAAATGCTTACCTTTTATACAACTAATCATAAAATATATATATATATATATAACATATGATTGATGAAATTTAATAGCACTAGACGAATATAATTGTTAGCCGGCCACCGCAATTTCATTCTATTGGAATCAAAGATCATTAGTAGAATAAAAGACCATTTCATGTGTGCCATTGTGTGGCCAAAAAAAGTAAACAAATAATGAGTAAATTATAAGTTTGGTTCCTTAAAATTTTCACCCAGTTTTTCAATTTAGCTTATGAAAATATTAATATTAATTTTTAAAAAATTGTATTTATCTCAATTTAGTCTTTAAATTATAAAAATATCAAATTTAATTTTTTAAAAAAATGTTCTCCCACAATTTTGCCGCTAAAAAATATGCTAGAAAAAAGTAAATATATAAAATGTATAGATTAAATTAAAATACAAACCATTTTTAAAGGATTAAATTTAATATTTTTATTATTCAATTACTAAATTAAGACAAGTAATTCTTTTTAAAATGAAATAGTAATTTACTCATAAACAAACAAATAGATAAATGAATAAATAAATAAATTGATGATCTTCATGCATGTCTATCCTACTTTTCCATATTATAGTCATAAACCACAATACATAAAACACATGGACATGTTGGATGCATGGGTCCATAAAAATTCACGCCTTCAATTATAAGTAAAATGGTCCATATATATGAATCTGACCCTCATGATCTCTTAGCTAATATAAATACAAAATTCCAAGATATCAAAGGATATAAATCTGCTTGTGTCGACTCTCAAGAAAAATCCATCATAATGGATTTTCGTCCTCAAGTGTTAAAAGTCTTTCGTCTTCTCTATGCCCACCCAATGGAGAGATTGGGAAATCCCAATTCAAAATTTTTTAAACCAAAATTTAATGATAATAATAATAAAAAAGATGGCGTGCATGTCTTCTTATACTTGTTTTTAGCCCAGGATAGATTAAAAATAAAAAAAAGGTTTAGACGTTTAGCGTAGTATAATTAATAATCAGCATGGTCCCACGGAAAAAAAAAGTAATTTGTACAATTTTTTTGTTAAAGTATTATTTTGGTCCTCAGTGTTTGCATGAAGTTTAATTTTGGTCCTCAATGTTTCAAAAGTTTAATGTTGGTCCTCAAGGTTTTATCTTTTGGTCGATTTTGGTCATCGCGCGTAACACCGTTAACTTTTTGTCGTTAAATGATGACGTGGCATGCTTATGTGACATACCTTCTCCCATACGTGTCATATTTTAATAACGTGACATGACACATCACTGCCACGTCACCCCACATTGCCACATCTTCATCTTCTCTCCTTTATCATCATCTGGGGTGACGTGGAAGTGATGTGTCATGCCACATCATTAAAATATGACACGTAGAAGAGAGAGTGTGCCACATAAGCATGCCACATCATCATTTAATAGCAAAAAGTTAACGGTGTTACGTTCGAGGACCAAAATCGACCAAAAAATAAAATATTGAGGACCAACGTTAAACTTCATACAAACATTGAGGACCAAAATAATACTTTAGCCGAATTTTTTTTTCCCTGTAATTTGTACAATATTGATAGTGATATTAATGTTCAATTTTGGTTTATTTAGTAATAACTTTGCCAAAGGAAAAAAAAAACCCCACATGATCTTTCTTTAATTTATTTGTAGATGAGGAATATTGGAATAACCTATATGTCCTACTTACTAATCGAGGTACATCCTTTATCATTATTTTTCTTTGTCATTTTTTACTATTATCTTAAAATAATATTTTTTAATAGTTTTTTTTACAATAAAACAATTTAGCCCAGTTCTTTTAAAATGACAAACTTTTCTAAAATATGAAATAGATACAAATAAAATTATAGTCCTTAAATCATTCATGGTTGGTCCTAATTAATGTAGGGTATTCAATTTTTATTTATTTATATAACTCTCATACTTTTGAGAAATGATAAATTTGAGGCACTCAAAACTTTTAATTGTACAAAAAAATATTAAAATATAATATTTTAGACTAATGGTAGAGAATGACAGAGAAAACAATGACAAAAAATCCATTCTCCTGATATATATATCAAAGATAATTATATGTTACTAGAGATTTCGTATCAGCATACTAGTATATGTAATTTTTTTTAATTTCTTAAAAATTATAATATAAAATATTATATTTTAAAATATTAACAAATTAAATATTTAATACTTTTAATTTTAAAATATAATATAAAATAATTATTATATTTTAAAATAGTAAAATAAATAATGAAACTTATTTAGTTTTTCCATTTTTAACTAATAAATACCTGTTATGTTTATTTTTTCTCTCACATTTTTTTATCATATATTTTTCTTATATTTTTACTAGTTAAACGAAACTAATTTTGTAAGTCCATGGACAAAAGATCCAATAACAAATTAATATAAATATTTTCCTAGTGTTACAATAAATATATTTATCTCTTTATGCTTTTTAAGTTTATTATATTTATTAATTTGATATATAATTGTCTATAAAATATTTTCTTTTTTTTATCTCAAATAATATAATGAAAAAGCATTATAGAAAAGTCTACCTGGAATCTTCCAAAATCTCCGTTTGGCATGGCTGAGGGCATATTCTGAACATTAATATGTACAAGGGCGGATCCAGAAATTTTATACAAGGAGGATTAAGATTATACACTATGATATTGATGTATGTTTATTAAGAATAATATTTAATTTATAAAACTATATTAAATTAAATTAATTAATAGTGCTCCACTAAATTCCTTTACAAAATATTATATTAACTATCATACATAAAAATAAATACAAATTTATTATACGTATTATATTATATCATGCATTTTATTATTCGTTTTGAGATAAATTATTAAGTTTTTAAAATTTTTAAATTTCATACCAAATTTCTAATATATATATATATATATATATATATATATATATATATATATATATATATATATATATATATATATTATCATATTTTTTAAACACATAAACTTTAATCCATCATGCTATGTTTGAAAATTTAAGGAAGGATAGGGATAAAAGTTCAATGGTACCGTACCACTGAACTTCAGTGTATCCCTCCAATCATGTAGTGCCATTTGTTAATATTAATAAAAATTCACCTTAATTAGGGCCCACCTTGAATGGTTTAGGGATCAACTGATTGGAGGGATGTAATGAAGTTCCATACTACCGTACCACTGAACATCTACTCGAAGGATAGAATGGATGAAGTGGTTATTAATGAAATAGAGTGAAATGTTATTTTAAAATTTTAACGAGAAAAATAAAGAACGCTTACTAAGTTTGGAAGTTAGAATAAAATAATTTGAATTGAACCACTCGTCAATTGTTTTTTCCAATATTGCTCCTTATAATATAAACTCATAAGTAATTTTATTACTATAATAAAATTGTAATTTTCTTAAACTTAAAAGAGTATGACTGTATTTTAAAATATAGATTTATATAACATGTGTCTTTTGGGCAGATGTTAAGATTTTTCTTAATTGGTGATTGAAGTATTTAATGATTTAAAATTTGTGAAATTCCAACTAAAAAGTAATTTTTAATATTTAAAAACCCTATTGACTAATTCAGGAAAAACCTTAACATTTGGCATAAAGGTACATGTTAGATGAACCCTTAAAATATTAGGCCATTTCATTTTATCTTATACCCCCAATTTGAAGAGACACAAAATATACACGGTGTTTTGGATAGTCTAAAGACTTTGGAGGCTCTTCCTTTCTATTCAATTTTATCTCTATGAAAATATTAAATAGACATTGTTTAACCTATTTGGGTATTTCACTCCATTCCATTTAGTCCTTGACTTTCAATCCCAATATTTTCTTAAAAAATCTCCTTGTATTATAATTTTTTGGCTAAAATGCACATACACTCCATAAGTTTTGGGTCAGGGGCACATAGACCCCCTAAGTTTTTAAACGTTGTACATAGACCCCTTGAGTTTTCACTTTGGGGCAAAGACACCCTTCCGTTAGGGTTCCGTTAATTTTAGATGTTAAGTGTCACGTCAGCAGGACAATTTAGTAATTTCATACATAAACTTAATTACCCACTCATTTCTTGACCCACACGTTTTCTCTCTATTTTTACCCACCCATTTTCTCTCCAATAACCCACCCATTTTTTACTCCAATAACCCACCCCCAATCTGAGCATCAAAATCCCTAAATCTAATAAAAAAGAAAAGAAATTGCTCCACCATCACGCAAGGCCAGCGTCGACCACCTTTGTCCATAGCCATCGTCGACAGCCACCGTCGACCACCTTCGGAAGCCACCGCTAACCACCGTCGAAGCATTTAATCCCCAGCTGTAAGATCTGTACTTCCTCTTTTTCTCTATTGCTTTCTCTTTTTCTCACTGCCCTTGCTGATCTCTCTCTCCTAGTGATGGGTGTGAATATAACAGTAACAATAAAACTCACTGCAACAATAAATTAGTAAATTATTATCAATAAATCAGTACCAATGCACTTAGAACAAAAACTGTAAACAAAAATAAATAAATCATGAGAACAAAATTGCAAACCTCACTGCAAGGGAATGAAGGTGATTTTCGATGTTGGAGCTTCGATAGTGCTCGGTGGACCGTTCTCGGCTGGATTCACGGCTTGCTCGTTGGTTCTCGTCTTCGAAGATTTGTCTGGATTCACCGCTTGCGACGGTGCTCTCTCCTCTCTTTCAATGTGTTTGCTTGAGTTTTGCTTTGAGTGATTCGATTTTCCCTTTCCATAATGTTTGCTCGATGGGTTAGCGATTCGAATTAAACGGGTGGATCATGTCATTTGGGGTAAAAGGTTTGTGGGTCAATTAAAATGGGTGGGTTTTTATGAAATTACTTAATCACCCTTAATAATTTGACCAAGAAAGCTTGAAAACGCTGACTATTAACCATGGTTTTGAAAACCGGACCGGACCGGCCGGTCGGACCGGAAAACCGGTAAACCGCCAGCCAGTTCGGTCCGGAATAACCAATGAACCGGTCAGATATAAAACCGGTCAAAACCGGTGGTTTAGACGGTTCGACCGGTTGTTCATTTTTTTTTAAAAAAATTGTGTTGTTTATGATTTAATATTTATTGAAAATTTGTTGTGACTTGTAGTTGTAAGGATTGTTCTATTTCAGTATTTATTGTTGGGTTTATGATAAGATTTGAGACTTAAATATGTTGATCTTTGAACTTATTTGAAGAGTTTAATATGATATTGTGGTAATTTGCAACTTGTTCTATTTCTTATCATGTTTAGATCGAGATGGAAACATATAATTATGAAATATATAATTTTTTATGATATATTTTAGTATATTTAATTAAAAATATATATTTTAAATGCCACCGGTTCGACCACGGTTCAACCACGGTTCGACCATTGAACCGTGAACCAGTGCCTCGATCGGTTCAATGACCGGTCCGGTTTTAAAAACATTGCTATTAACAGAACCCTAATGGAAGGGGTATGTCTCTATCCCAAAGTGAAAACTCAGGGGGTCTATGTGCCCCTGACCCAAAACTCAGGGAGTCTCAGTGCATTTTAGCCTAATTTTTTTGAAAGAAGGGGTCCAAATATAAAATTATATCTATACCTATACATATAATTAGTAGAAGTTTAGGGGGGCCATGACCACCCTCATCCCCATTCCCTCCATCTCTGAATACTTGCATCTACTACATTTCTAGTTCCTCCACCTGCATTATGGAATATCTTTTTGGCTATTTCAAGAAGACAAAATCAAAGTTCTTTGATAGAAAGAAAACCTAATCTTCTAATAATTCGTATGTAATTATACCCAAATATATATATATATATATATATATATATATATATATATATATATATATATATTATACCTATTATAATTTGTATGTATTTTAGATTTATAAAAAAAATTACTATATATATAAAGACTTATTTGACCATGGTTCAAACATTGTTCAATACTATATATCTCTTATGAGTTATGATTAGTGATTTTTTTTGAATATTTAATGCCATTGCACACATAATAATTATTTAATAATTAATAAAATATATTATTAGAGAGAGGTGAAAGAGAGAGTAAAAAAAAAGTTGAGATAACTGATAGTTAATAAACAATTGATAAATGACAAATTATAAATAATTAGTAATTAAGAAAAAATTAAGATTATGATAGAAAAGTAATTAACAAATCACATGGAGATCAAATATTAAAAAATTATGTGGTGCCAACTTTTTAAAATATTTTTATGTTTTAAATCAACAAATTTTTAAAACTTTTTACGTATTATATTGTACTAAATATGTCTTTATAAATCATATCAAATATGTGTGCTTTGTTTTTTTTTTAAGGGAAACGGGGCTGCTTTGTTTTTCAATTAAAAGAAAAATAAACCACACACACTCATTCACTAAATGATAATTAAAATATATATTGAAAGTTTATTAAAATTATTTTACTATTTTTTATTATTTTATAAATATTTTATTACTTGAGGTTTGAACAAAACTTAAATTCTTAAAATTCTTTATCTTTATTTTATATATTTTATATATGCTTTTCATTAAAAAAAAGTTAACTTGAAAAACTAATTTTATCATTGCATATGTGAAATGACATTAAATATTCAAAAAAAGTCATTGATCATAACTCATAAAAGATATATAATATTAAACTATGTTTGAACCACGGTCGAATAAGTCCTTATATATATAGTAATTTTTTTATAAATCTAAAATAATTACATACACATTATAATAGGTATATAATATATCTTTATTATTTTTTTAAAAATTAATATTTCATTTTTGCTTCCCCTAAAATTTAAAATATATAAAATATAACATTTATTATTTTTACATACTCATAACTTCTTCGTACATTTTCTATATTTTTCTCTTATTTTCACTCACTATTTATTTACCTATTTTTTATTCTTTCTATGCCTATTTCTATTTACATGTTTTTTATTTTTCTCATACATATATTTTTTATATTTTCCATATATACATGGCTATATCTATTCATTAACTATTTTATTTTCCCTATGCATTTCTCCATTACTTTTATTTTTTCTATGTCTATCTTCTTCCAACCATTTCTTTTTCTTTCTCACTCACATTTCCTCCTCCTCCTCTTCTTCTTCTTCTTCTTTCAATCTTTCCTTTCTCTTCATCTTTCTCTTTCTCAGGTGATTATATATTTTTCTTTTTCCTTCCCATCTTATCTTCACACATTATGATTTCCTTTTTTCATTTCTCCTCCTCCTCCTCCTCCTCCTCCTCCTCCTCCTCCTCCTCCTCCTCCTCCTCCTCCTCCTCCTCCTCCTCCTCCTCCTCCTCCTCCCCTCCTCCTCCTCCTCCTCTCATTTTATTTTAGTTTTGTCAACTTATTGAAAGAATCTAGGTATATTTTTGTTTTTAAAAATTAGTGAACCATTTGTTCATCCGGTTCTCAAAGGGTCTTGTTTTATGATTTTATTAAACACATGAAATACTAGAATATATACATACTCTATAAAAAATTCAAAAGATTTATGATAATCTCTAAAGATCCTTTAAAAAATTAAGATAAAGTTTAGACTTGTTTTTTTAAGAATATGTGCATTCGTTTTTCCTAATAATTGTTTAGCTATTTAAAAATAATATAGTTGTTTTTTTAAAAAATATAATATTATTTAGGGTAAAAAACAACTCGTTTCAAACCCAAAAGAAAAATTACAAAATTTGCTTTCTTTTTGAAATAAAGAAAATTTTACATAATTTAAATTGATAATTTTATATATTTTTATCATTTATATGAAAAAAGTAAAACCGGAGTATAATTTATATTTTTGCCTACAACTATCCAATTTTTCAGTCAAATAAAAATTAATATCCACTTTTTCGTGAGCCCCAATTATAAAAATATAAATATAAATTATGATTATGATTATGTCAAGATGCATGTAGGACATTAAAAAAAAATATAGCCTAACTTAGACTAGATAATTTTCCAAAACAAAGAAGTAAAGCAGTCATGTAGCTCAGATTTTTTTTTTTTGAATCCATAGAATTAGAAATCTGTTCAGAATTTAAGAAGATTAATGATGTTATTGCCAATTGCTAAATTCTTTGACCTTTTAGCACCCTATTCCAGCCAAAACCACTTCAATACACCATTTGGGGTGGTGGACATGAATGCAATTTTGGCAACTAAAACATTTTACTGTCAAAAGAAATTTATATCACTTAGGTCATACCACTCAACTAGAGCTATCAAAGTGGGTCAATCTGGTTCATATGGATTGGAAATTCCAACCCGACCCACCTAATTTTTTTTTGAAATTTTTTTATTCTAATTTTTTTTTAAAAAAAGAAATCTATAATTTTTTTATACATTTTTTCATGAACTAAGAAATTTAATATGATAAAATGAAAGAAAAAATTTATCATTCATCATGTCACTCACAAATAGTTAAAAATAAAACAATGAAAGTATGAAACATGGTCAAAATATCACAACATTACTCATTTCCTTTCTTCTTGTCTCCTGCAAATATGGTGAAAAATGAAAATATCATAAAAAGAAAGAAACATGATTAGTAATTATGTTTTTTTTAATTTTTTTTAAGTTAGTTGTGTTACGGGCCAACCCACCTAACCCGCGAGCTAACGGTGGGTTAGGTGGGTCGGGTTCCTCCAACCCGTTTAATAAAAGGGTTGGAATTTTGCAACCCAACTCACTAAATTGGTGGGTTAAACGGGTCAACCCACCGAATTAGACCCGTTTTGACAACTCTACACTCAACTGTTAACAAGTAGTGAACCAAGCAAGATATGAGAAAAAATTACTAAATTGTCAAAGTCTTTCATTGTCACTAAACATAGCACAATCCTACATAGACAAACATTATTGGTAGGCAAATGCAAATATATGCGCAGAGTGATTACAGTGATTGCAGATATTAGTATTCCAAGTATGCTCCCAACTCAATCATCTTCAAAGTTTGGGAATAACAATATTTTTGCAAATGGGCTTTCTCGTTTAATTAGAAATTGGACCTCTAAACTTTAAATTTCTTGCAAATATGTTTTCTTTTTTAATTTCCTCCAACTGTTTCAATTCCTTTGCTATCTTAGATTCCCCAAGGGAGAGAATGAAAACTACTTTAAATATATCTATCCTAATAAGTAAGAAGACCAAACTGGAGAATGAGAGAGCTAGTGTAGTCAGGAAAAAGAATTATGAAAAAGGGCCTATTTGTTAAAATGAGAGAGGAAAAAGCCTAACCCCATATCCCAATATAGTAGGGATCTCCATGAAATTTCCAGAAAACAGAAAAAAATTTAAGCCAGCATAAGTATACATGTATATAATAGAACTTACTAATACCAAAAATGGTAGTAAGGGAAGGCACTCCCAAGTACTATCGGGTAGGGCGCCAGTGGCATGTTGGGGAGACCAACAGAGGCCCAACCCAAAGTATTATTGCACAGGCCTAAACCGCAAGCAATTTTACCCAGTCGCAGCTACTCAACTAGCCATTGGGTGGCAGTGGATCTCCCTAAGGAGAGATGCCTACCAAAGCAGGATTTTGGATGGTTTTAGGGGGATTCGAACCCTCGCCCATGAGTGAGGCGAGAACTTTCCTCCAAATCCTTAACCATTTGTGTCAATCCACTTTGACATATAATAGAACTTAAAGAGTGAAACAAAGAGCAAATTAATAAAGAAATAAACATTGACTGAGTTTGGCCCAATGACTGATCCCTTGAACATCAGTCCATAACTTTTCAATTTACACAAGTTGGATGTACTTCAAAGAAGTAAAGTAAACAACAATGCCCACAGTAGCAGAACTTTAAGGAATTGGAATAAATAAGAGCAACCAACAAAAAAAAAAATGTGTCACGTCATTAAAATATGACATATAGTAGAGAGAGTGTGTCACATAAGTATGTCACGTCATAATTTAACGGCAAAAGTTAACGGTTTTACGCTTGAGGACAAAATCGACAAAAAAAACTTTGAAGACCAACATTAAATTTCATGCAAACATTGAGGACCAAAATAATACTTTAGCCAAAAAAAATTTATATATAAGGAATACATGTGATGTTTTGTTTCTTCAGATTTCACAAGTGGGCTTTTATTATTGGGCCTTTCTAGAAAAAAATTGTGAACATTTATCAAAACCTTTTTGAGCCGAAAATGCATCTAATACAACATTCTTCATTTGGTCCCATAGTTATTCAATTTACTCCACATAAATTATATTCAATTTGGTCTCTTATAAAAAATTGTTATCAATTTAGTCCTTCTATTTAGATGAATAGACGGTTTGATGTTGATTGGGTAACATTTAAAGTCTTCTAAAAGAATTAATTAATTATTTAAATTGCATCAAAATAAAAGGGATCAAATTGATAATCATTTGTCCATTGATAGACAAAATCGATAACTATTTTGTGAGATTTCAAATTGAGAATGCAAATACGTGATATACCAAATTAAAAAATTAGTATATGTAGACCGCAAGGCACTAAATTGATAACGCAAATATATAATTATGAAGGACTAAATTAAAAATATGGACTTTGTGAAAGACTAAAATATAGTGTTATGTTATATAATGCAAATTGTTTCATTATAATTTATACTATAGCTACTTATCAAAAAAAAAAATACTATAGCTAAAGCCTAAGGTTTACACGGTAATGTAGCATTGGAATTGTGACAACTTTTGAATGCAGCACATGGGTTAGCAGCATCTTTCATAAAAACCAAATTTAACAAACATCAAAATTTGGAGAAATTTTTTTAGCAATAAAGTAGTATTGAACTTCGATACATTCTTCTAATTATAAAGTGCCATATGTTATTACTAATAGAAACTCACATTAATCAGGGTTCATTTTGAGTAGATTAGAGAACAACATATTGAAATGATATAATGAAATTTAGTACTATCGTACTACTGAACATGTTCTTAACAATTGGTCAATATGTGAATTTTAAAGTGTGAGCCAAAAAGAAAAAATTATTTTAAAGTGAAATTCAACACTCCTAGGATTTGCACATGAAAATGCACCTTTAGAAAAATATACACAAATTCAGCTACCTTTAAAAACTATCTATAAAAATATACAACTTTAAAAAAAATACCCTTAGCGAGGGCGTTTTCTTGAATTTTTGGCAAGGAAAATGCCCTCAGTGATGGCGTTTATAGAGTCAAATGGTCAACCCTATAAACGCCCTCAATAAGAACGTTTTTCTGGAATTATGTCAAATGCGATGGGGCCTATAAGACACATTGGCAGGCTACCTAGACACATACGGAGACATAAATGCCCTCACTAAGGGTGTTTTAGGGTTCAGATGGTCAAATATAGGTCAACTGAATTTTCTGGCAGAACAGGGGTTGATTTGATTGATCATGAAAACGTCCTCAATGAGGGCGTATTAGTTTAATAAAAATGGCATCACTAAAGACATTTTTAGGCTGGTAACTTGCTATATAATATTGATTTTGGGCCCATCACGTGTCTTGTAGGCCCCATCATGTTTCACCTATTCTAAGGGAAAGACGTTTACAGAGTTGACCATTTGACCCTATAAATGCCCTCATTGAGAGCGTTTTTCCTTGCCAAAAGTTCAAGAAAACGCGCGTTTTTGGTTTGTATATTTCTGTAAATAATTTTTTAAATGTGGCTGAATTTGTATATATTTTTCTAAAGGTGCATATACATGTGTAAATCCCAAAACTTCTCACAAGCTTTTAAATTGTAAACTTGAATACCTTGAAAACCCCATCTATAAATTTGGTAAAAACCAAATTTAACAAACATCCGAGTTGAGGATAAAAGTGAAATTTGATATATTTCTCTAATTATACAATGTTATTTGTTAATATTAATTGAAACTCATATTAATAAAGACTCATTTTGAATAAATTAAAAATAAACTAATTAAAAAGATGTACTAAAATTTAATACTACTGTACTACTCAACATATTGTCACGGTTGGTGGATATATGAATTTTAAAGTGAAATTCAACACTCCTCACAATATTTTAAATGGTAACCTTGACAGCAAGATAGCAAAGAAATAAAAAGAAGACCTTGAAAACCCCGTCTCCAATTTATAAACAACTAGAGTAGGAACCAGGCAAAAGTAGCACGTGATCTTCTCCCATCTTTAGTATAATAGACTTGGGACCAATTGGATTTATATTACGATTTTTTAATAAAATTGACGTCTTTGAACTAAATTAGATTAAATTTAGTACAAATAAAATAAAATTGATTAATGTTTAGTTTAGTATAATAAAAAATTAAACCAAACTGTATATATTTATATGTATATATATGTATAATATTATATTAGAATTTCAAAAAAATAAGGTTTAAAATTTATTTTTAAGAGGTTATATTTTATTTAATTAATTTAATTTTAGAACTAATTTGATTATATATTGTAAGTAAATATACGTTTTTAATATTTATATTGAAAAATTTTATATATTTTATTAATAAACTTAAATATATAAATTTAAAAACTTAAAAGTTTCATTGACATACCGCTCATTTATGGTTTGATTTAATTTAATGAGTATATATACAATTTCGTCCTTGAAAGATTCGGAAGTGGTCAATTTGGTCCCTGAAAGATCATAAATGTATAATTTGGTCCCTGAAAGATTGCATTGTTACACAAATTGGTCCTTCTGTCATCTTCAATTAGATTCTCTTAATGGACTTGCTGACGTGGCACGTTAATTGCATACTGGGGCCGTTAGTTGCTCAGTAGGACATGCTTACATGGCACAAGCTAAAATCCACCTCCAACTCAGCACAAAATGCAACGTTTTGAAGTTTCAATTTGCACACTTGCACTAAGTTGAAGGTGGATTTTGGCTTGTGTTGACAAAACGCAACACAAGCCAAAATCCACCTCTAACTTAGTGTAAGTGTGCAAATTGAAGCTTCAAAACGCTGCGTTTTGTGCTGAGTTGGAGGTGAATATTAGCTTGTGCCATGTAAGCATGTCCTATTAAGCAATGAATGGCCCTCGTCTACAATTAACATGCCACGTCAGCAAGTTCGTTTAGAGAATTTAAATGTTAATGACAGAAGGACCAATTTGTGTAATGGTGCAATCTTTCAAGGACCAAATTGTACACTTATGATCTTTCAGGGACCAAATTGACCACTTCCGAATCTTTTAGGGACGAAATTGTCTATATACTCTAATTTAATTTGACGTTATTAATTTAAATCAATAGGTGCACTAATTTTTCACTCAAAACTGTCAAAATCGTCCGCCAAACACCTAATAATTCTTTGCTTTCGGTGATATTCAAATCACACACAAAAAATAGGAAAAAACTTATGTCCATTTTCTTATGTCCATTTCCTCCAATTTCACCAATCATATATTGTATTTACACTCTCTTTCTTCTATGATTGGTCATATAAAAGGTGGTCTTCTATATTCTCTCTCTACTGTGATTGGTCATTTAAATACTTTTTGCCACGTGTCATAATTATATTGGGGAATTGGAGGAAATGGACATAAGAAAATGGACATAAGTTTTTTCCCAAAAAATATTCCACTAGTTGATTAATCCATGCCGTACACGTGGCAATCCCTCTCTAAAGTCCCTTCAATTGTCTCCTTGAAACACTGTTCCATGATTCCATCCCACCCAAGTCAACCTTAAAATCCTACCCCTCAACCACTTCCTCTGTTCCACCATAGACAGAGGGAAGAGGAGACCTTCCTCTGTTGTGGGATCAAAAACAGAGTGTGGGTGAGGCAGAGATATTGAAGAAGAAGAAGAAGAAGAAGACCCAATGAAAGAGTCAAGGATGAAATCAGAGACAATGACCTTAATACTGGTAAATCTAGCTAGTATTATGGAGAGAGCCGACGAGTCTTTGCTTCCAGCAGTTTATAAGGAAGTTGGGGCTGCCCTACACACTGATCCTACAGGTTTAGGGTCACTCACTCTGTTCCGATCCATAGTGCAATGCTCTTGCTATCCTCTCGCCGCTTACCTCTCTATGCGTTACAATCGCGCCCATGTCATCGCTCTCGGCGCTTTTCTTTGGGCCGCCGCCACATTCCTAGTCGCTATCTCCTCCACCTTCTTACAGGTACCTATTCTTCTTTCCATATTCCTATTTTCTCATCATCTATCAAACACCCATAAAACTCTAGTACTAATAGGTGGCAATATCAAGAGGATTAAATGGGATTGGACTTGCCATTGTGACTCCAGCAATTCAATCTTTGGTTGCTGATTCACCAGAAGATAGCAATCGTGGCGTAGCTTTTGGGTGGCTTCAATTCACAGGAAACTTGGGGAGCATCATTGGAGGATTTTGTTCCATTCTCATAGCCTCAACTTCATTCGCTGGCATTCCTGGTTGGAGAATATCTTTCCATTTGGTCGCATTCATTAGTATCATAGTTGGCACACTAGTTTACCTCTTCGCTAATGATCCACTCTTTTCCAACACTCATAATAATAAACACAAGAAAACCCCACACAAGTCGTTTCGTTCTGAGATGAAAGATCTAATCAAAGAAGCCAAGTCCGTAATGAGAATTCCAACATTTCAGATAATTGTGGCTCAGGGAGTGTCTGGGACATTCCCTTGGTCGGCCTTGTCTTTTGCCACGCTTTGGTTGGAACTGATTGGGTTCTCCCATTTCACAACTGCGTTGCTTTGGACATTGTTCGTGGTTGGTGGTTCGGTTGGGTCGGTGTTTGGGGGTTGGATGGGGGATAGGTTAGCACAGAGATTGCCAAACAGTGGGAGGATAATGTTGTCTCAGATAAGTGCGGGTTCTGTCATTCCTTTGGCGGCGGTTTTGCTGTTGGGTTTGCCTTATGATCCTTCCGCAACGTTTGTGTATGCGCTTGTGTTGTGCTTCATGGGATTCTCCTCTGCTTGGAATGCTCCTGCAACCAACAAGTAAGTTTTTTTTTTATTGAAACAAAACAGAATTACAAGTTCAGAGTATACAGACCTGCAGCATTAGGAATGAAGAAGTTATACTTAACAAACCTAACACTTAATAACTAATACATCTTTAATTTCATCAATTAGATTTCCTACTTCTGATCTCGCTGACTCACTAACACTTAATAACTTAAGTCTCATTGCTACTGCTGGAAGATACAGAATATAATTATCATTAATACAAGACTCTAATTTTACTAGATTTATCCATATGAATTTAACTAAACCAGTTGCTGTATGAATTCCAAGCCAACCCTTCCTACCTAGTACCAATTTTTATCTTGAAGACTGAGAAGGAAAAGCCATACTGCAGAGCATTTGTATCAACTAATTGTTGATTAAGTCTTCCTTTTCCATCCTGTCTTTCCAGAGCTGCAATAGCTTCTTTCCCTATTTCACATGCCTTTTGATAGTCTAATACTTGTCTTTGTGTTCTCTGAAGACAATCTATAGGAGAAAGAACCACAAAAAAAGATTTGCTAAACAACACCTTGTCAAAGGGGCTTTAAGTATGTGTACCTAGTCCCAAAAAAGATTTAGGGATTTAATGCTATCTATACAACACTAAAAAGTAAAAGAAAGAGAAACACAAAATGAATCACACAGGTATAATGTGAGATCCACCTTTGTTTATCTCTTTCCTTATTTTTCAATGCTATAGAGAGTATATATATGCATTCTGGTCTCTAGATATTGGTTATGTGTGATGTGTAAAAGGTGTGGAGTGTGGACAGTCCAATATTTGCAGAAATAGTGCCTGAGAGGTCCCGCACGTGCATCTATGCTTTGGATCAATCATTGGAGTCTATACTGTCTTCCTTCGCTCCTCCTATTGTTGGCATTTTGGCTCAGCGTGTCTATGCCTATAAACCAATCCCCATAGGATCATCGGACTCTATGGAGATTGAAACTGATAGGGAAAATGCAGCTTCATTGGCCAAAGCACTCTATACTGCAATCTGCATTCCCATGGTAATATGTGTCTCCATCTACTCCTTCCTCTACTGCACATACCCGAGGGACAGAGAGCGAGCTAGAATGGTGGCTTTGGTGGAATCAGAAATGCACAAGCTTGAGGAAGAAGAAGAAGAAGGAGAAGGAGAAGAGGGTGTCTCAGAGGAATGCTGTAAAATTCATGTCTTGGAATCAAATGGGGTTAATGGTGATGAAGAAGGATGCAAGCTTGACATTGATGAAAGTGATGAGAAATCTTTGTTGTCACAAAAGTTTGTTTCTTCCTCTAGTGTAGCCGAATAACACTTGAGTGGATATTGGATTCTTTCAATGAAGATGTATATTTTGATTTTTATTCTAACACGATCTTCGAGAATGTTTGGTACGGCGAGAGTACTAAAAATTCGATGCTTTTTTATTTATTATTTGTCATTTGTCAATATTAATAAAAATATTGATCATTGATTCATTTAGGATAGATCGTTAATATTGACAAGTGAAATTGAATTAATAGAGAATGTACAAAAAATCTGGATTCTTTCAGGGTGGATTTTTCCATGGAAAAGTAGATTTTTGGTCTGTTTCACCACTCACAGAAAAATAATTGTTAATGATCAAGTTAATTTGTTCGTTTATTTATCAAAATTTTTTTGATATTTTAATCTTCCTTCCTTGATTGTGGCAAGCAAAACAAAAGAAATTGAATCCGATGTAATTCGCTTTCATGCAATTATGGTGTAATTACTTCAAAATGTACATTTTTACTTCATTTGTCAAGTAATTTTAGGGACCTGCACTAATAAGGATTTACCATGAATGGATTAGGGATCAAATTTTTTTATCAATATTGGCAAATATCATCACTAAATAGCCTTGTGAGACTATTTATTAATATTAATAACAATTTGGTCCCTAATCCATTTAAGACGATGATATTTGACAATATTGAAAAAAAATTCGGTCCCTAATCTATTCATGGTTGGTTCTTATTATTGTGAGTTCCTATTAATATATACTTCACAAATGAATTAAAAATGTACATTTTAAATAATTGTACGAAAATTAATTGCACCGAATCGAATTTCTAGAAGAGAACTATAATGTAATTTATTATAATGCCATTAGTCCTTTTGTTATAAAATGCAAATTGCAGTTACAAACTTACAATTGACAAGTAAACTACAGTTTGTCCCCCAGTGGTTTGACTTAAATCCAGTTTGCCCCCCTGTGGTTTAAAATGCGACACTTAACTATCCTGTGGTTTGACTTAAAACTAATGTGCCCCCCTGTGGTTTAGAATGTGACACTTGACCCCTCTGTGGTTTGTTATATTATTGCTTAACTACCCTATATTATTTTTTTCTCAAAATTTAATATTGAATATAACTTATAAAAGAAATTACCTAAAAATAATTTAATTAAGTAATTATTTTATCTCTAAAATAATAATAAACTCTAATCTTTTACTTTCAACTCTTTCTAGCGTTTCCTTCAAACTCTTTCTTTCCTCTAATCTCTCCACTATATCCAAGAGTACTGTTATACTCCTAATCTAAGGATACTTTTCTAAGAAATTTATTGTTTATTGTTAGAGTTTCTAAGCTCAATAATGTTAACATTCAATCCATGTATGTATGTTCTGAACTTGAACAATAAAAAAACTTAAATTTAGTTATATATTTGTATTATATTATTCTTTTACAATTTTATTTTGATTGATTTATAATTCTAAAACATTAAAGATAAAAAATAACAATAAAATGAATAAATAACTAAATATAAATAATGAATGGAGTAATAAATAAATATTAAATTATTTTATTGATTTTTTAAAACTATAATTTTATTTTTATATTAATTATAATTTTTTTAAAATCTTTTATAATTTTAGAGTGTTGAATGACAAATTTTAAACATTAAAAGTATTAAATGATGATTAATTTGGCTAAAATTTGGATAGAAGATAGATGAAGGTAGTTGAGTGATAACATAACAAACCACAGAGGGGGTCAAGTGTCACACTCTAAACCATAAGGGGCATTAGTGTTAAGCTAAACCACAGGGTAATTAAGTGTCGCATTTTAAACCACAGAAAACAAACTGGATTTAGGCCAAACTAAAGGGAGCAAACTGTAGTTTACCAAAAAAATTCATTGTATATGCCAAATAGTAGTTAAATTAAATAAGCTATTCTAATAGTGATTGCATATTGCCACCAATTCTTGTATTATAGTTATAAAAAAAATGCAGATGCAGCACATGGGTTAGTAGAATCTTTTATAGAAAGGAAAATTTAACAAACATCAAGAATGATCAATATGTGAATTTAAAATTCAAATTCAACACTCCTCACAAGACAAGACTTTAAAATTTTATAGTAACCTTGATTCCAAGCAAGCAAGTGGAAGAAAATCCTATTTATAATTTATAAACATATAGGATAAGGGGTAGCACGCATAGCATAGTAATCATACTGAAAAATGTGTGTGCATTTGCCGAAGAGACAGGAAGCATGTGCGCACTGTATTCCCTCTTAAATTTGGATAACTTGAAGAGCATTTTAACTTGTGATTTAGACCGTTGATAGAGAAATATGTGATATTACTTATTCAAATCAACGGCTAAGATTGCAAGCTATCATGGAAGAGTGTTGGAATTTTTTGATTTTAAATGTGAATATTCATTAAAACGAATTTAATAACTAATTTTTTGAATAATGTAAGATTTATTATTAGGAACCACTCTTTTACCGAATAAATTTTCATATTCATTCTTTGAGGTGATGAAGAGCCGGGGTAAAAGTTTATAATTATATAAGTATTAAATTTTGATATATCGTTTTTATTATGTAAAAAATTTAATTAATAAGAATTCATTTTGAATGAATTAAAGATAAATTAATTGAAAAAATATACTAAAATTCACCCGAAAACCTTTTAAAAAAAAACCCACTTGTCCTCTTAATATGTATATTATTTGATTTTGGTGATATTCAAATTAAACACAAAAATTATTCCACTAATTGATCAATCCATGCCGTACACGTGGCAATCCCTCTCTAAAGTCCCTTCAATTGTCTCCTTGAAACACTGTTCCATGATTCCATCCCACCCAAGTCAACCTTAAAATCCTACCCCTCAACCACTTCCTCTGTTCCACCATACACAGAGGGAGGAGGAGACCTGCCTCTCTTGTGGGATCAAAAGCAGAGTGTGGGTGAGGCAGAGATATTGAAGAAGAAGAAGAAGACCCAATGAAAGAATCAAGGATGAAATCAGAGACAGTGACCTTAATACTGGTAAATCTAGCTAGTATTATGGAGAGAGCCGACGAGTCTTTGCTTCCAGCAGTTTATAAGGAAGTTGGGGCTGCCCTACACACTGACCCTACAGGTTTAGGGTCACTCACTCTGTTCCGATCCATAGTGCAATGCTCTTGCTATCCTCTCGCCGCTTACCTCTCTATGCGTTACAATCGCGCCCATGTCATTGCTCTCGGCGCTTTTCTTTGGGCCGCCGCCACATTCCTAGTCGCTATCTCCTCCACCTTCTTACAGGTATCTATTCTTCTTTCCATATTCCTATTTTCTCATCATCTATCAAACACCCATAAAATTCCAGTATTATGATTTAATCCTTCTATTCATTCAATGAGATTTGTTAATAGGAGCCAATTTGACATATCACAAAAAGTGGACATAAAGAGTATTAAATGTTGAGGCAAAATACTATTTAGTCCTTGAATTTGGCAAAAATATTATTTAGCCTCTGAATTTGTAACTCTGTCAACTATTTAGTCCCCGAATTTGCAACTCTGTCAACTATTTAGTCCCTGAATTTGACAAAAATACTATTCAATCTCCAAATTTGCAACTCTATCAACTATTTAGTCCCCTAACTGTTACCCGTTAGATAACCAGCTGACATGCCATTAAATATTGATGTGTCATATGAGATAGCATGTGCCCAGGCTGGCAGACACTTAACGGTGCCACATAAGCTGGTGCCTCGTTATCTAACAGGTAACGATCAGAGCACAAAATTGTAAACAGAGTTGCAAATTCGGGACTAAATAGTATTTTGTCAAATTTGGAGACTAAATAATTGACAGAGTTGCAAATTCGGAGACTAAATAGTATTTTTGCCAAATTCAGGAACTAAAGAGTTGACAGAGTTACAAATTTGGGGACTAAATAGTATTTTTGCCAAATTCGACGACTAAATAGTAGTTTGACCAACAATTCAGGAACTAAATAGTATTTTGCCTCTTAAATTTTTAATACTCTTGTAATATCGAACATTTGCTTAGGATATGACACGACATAAAAGTACATTTTACGTCGTAAAATTTTATATTAATTTTTAATTTTTTTTTTTTTTTGCGGTCAAATTTTGTCTCAAAAATTTTAAATTACACTCAATTTTTTTTTTTTTTTTTTTTTTTTTTGCAGTTTTAAATTTTATCCTAACAGCAAGAATCGTTGAAAGTGTATTTATAACATGACATGAGATTATATATCAATGTCCTGTCATATGTAAAACTGCTATTTTATACCTTGGTTGATAAGATGAATGATCTAATAGGTGGCGATATCAAGAGGATTAAATGGGATTGGACTTGCCATTGTGACTCCAGCAATTCAATCTTTGGTTGCTGATTCAACAGAAGATAGCAATCGTGGCGTAGCTTTTGGGTGGCTTCAACTCACAGGAAACTTTGGGAGCATCATTGGAGGATTTTGTTCCATTCTCATAGCTTCAACTTCATTCGCTGGCATACCTGGTTGGAGAATATCTTTCCATTTGGTCGCATTCATTAGTATCATAGTTGGAACTCTAGTTTATCTCTTCGCCAATGACCCACGCTTTTCCAAGAGTGATCATAAACATGAAAAAACCCCACACAAATCATCATCCTTTTACTCTGAAATGAAAGATCTAATCAAAGAAGCCAAGTCCGTGATGAGAATTCCAACATTTCAGATAATTGTGGCTCAGGGAGTGTCTGGATCATTCCCTTGGTCGGCCCTGTCTTTTGCCACGCTTTGGTTGGAACTGATTGGGTTCTCCCATTTCACAACTGCGTTGCTTTGGACATTGTTTGTGATTTCTGGTTCATTTGGGTCTCTGTTTGGAGGATGGTTTGGGGATACAATGGCACAGAGGTTTCCTAATTCGGGGAGAATAATGTTGTCACAAATAAGTGCAGGTTCTGTCATTCCTTTAGCGGCGGTTTTGCTTTTGGGTTTGCCTGATGATCCTTCTACGACATTCTTGCATGGTCTTGTCTTGTCAATCATGGGATTCTCCTCTGCTTGGAATGCTCCTGCAACCAACAAGTAAGTATATAGATATATTCATGCATGATTGTTTGTTATGACTTGTTTCATTTTTGTTAGAAATTACTACTATACAATTGTGCTGGTCTAGAAGTTGATAATACATAATGAGTTTATTTTCTAAAGCAGCTTAATAAACACCAATATGAATTAACAACATTTCACCATGGAATGAATTTATTTGAATCACTCCTGATGATTTCAAACAAATGCTAAGACAAAATTAATGCTTGATTTAAGGGTAATCTAAAAGTACATGTTGTACTACAAGGAAAATGAGCATTTTCTACAATCTATATTTCGACGGCCACTTGATTGTTGAAAAAATGACACTCTTTCCAACAATCAAATTTTCATAAGTTATAAGGACTAAATTGAAACAAATTACATCTTTCAGAGACTAAATTAAGACATATTACATGTTTCAGGGATTGAAATAATAATTTACTCATATATATATATATATAAGAGTAAATTATTATTGAAATTCTGTCTATACTTGCATAGCCCGTCTCAAGCCAGATAAAAGATGAGAGTTGTGTTAGGTAATCAATAGTAATCAACATAAAACTTTGTTGAATCTTTATGAATATTAGCCCACCCACCTAGTAGGGAAATACTTAGGGCACGTTTGGTTCGCTGTTTGTCTATGTAATCGTAGACGTAATCCCTTTATTTTCTTTCAACCAAACAAACCCCACTTTTTGCAATGTATTGAAATTATATTTTTACCCTTATTTTTTTACCCACTTTATTCCATTCTCACTTTTAATATAAGGGTAAAATAGTCATTTTACCTATTTTTATTCCATTCACATCACATTCACGTGATATTTTCATTCCCTCCAACATTCTTGCATTGCAATCCCATTCCCATTCCCTCAAACATTCCACAAACCAAACATACCTTAGATTGTTGTATATATATCCAAGTATATGAAGTTAATTCTCTGATGTCATTTCACACCAAACAGAAGAGAAATCATCCACACCCATCAGTATAATGTGTTCCATAAAATGTGATGAACAAGTGTTAGTTGTATCATGTATGTAATATAGTACTATATAGTACATATTCAGTCTAGCCTAATATTAACATTAGAGGTATAGATATGTGTTGGTTTAATTTTTTGTGATATTTAAACCGTGGTGAGTGTGGACACTGGACAGTCCAATATTTGCAGAAATTGTGCCTGAGAGATCCCGCACGTGTGTCTATGCTTTGGATCGATCTTTCGAGACTGTTCTGGCATCCTTTGCTCCTCCTATTGTTGGGATTTTGGCTCAGCATGTTTATGGTTATAAACCAATCTCAAAAGCATCATCATCGGACTCTTTGGAGATTGAAACAGATAGGGAAAATGGTGCTTCATTGGCCAAAGCACTCTATACTGCAATCTGCATTCCCATGGTAATATGTGTCTCCATCTACTCCTTCCTCTACTGCACATACCCGAGGGACAGAGAGCGAGCTAGAATGGTGGCTTTGGTGGAATCAGAAATGCACAAGCTTGAGGAAGAAGAAGAAGAAGAAGAAGGAGAAGAGGGTGTCTCAGAGGAATGCTGTAAAATTCATGTCTTGGAATCAAATGGGGTTAATGGTGATGAAGAAGGATGCAAGCTTGACATTGATGAAAGTGATGAGAAATCTTTGTTGTCACAAAAGTTTGTTTCTTCCTCTAGTGTAGCTGAATAACACTTGAGTGGATATTGGATTCTTTCAATGAAGATGTATATTTTGATTTTTATTCTAACACGATCTTCGAGAATGTTTGGTACGGCGAGAGTACTAAAAATTCGATGCTTTTTTATTTATTATTTGTCATTTGTCAATATTAATAAAAATATTGATCATTGATTCATTTAGGATAGATAGTTAACATTAAATTAATAGAGAATGTACAAAAATTCTGAATTCTTTCAGGGTAGATTTTTCAATAGAAAAATAGATTTTTGATCTGTTTCACCACTCACAGAAAAATAATTGTTAATGATCGAGTTAATTTGTTCGTTTATTTTAGACAGAATAATCATAGTATATTTTTCTACAAAGTCTTAGAATCAGGAATGTTACTCTACAGCATCATCTAATTAACCTTGTATTATTTTTTTAATTATTAAATACGGTAAAAATGTAAAGAGATATCCATTTAACTTTTAAAACTAGTAATCAGAGCCTTAAGTTTTGCATTTTGGGAGAGGCATATTGCTTTGTCCAATTTTCTTCCTGTTGTGCTAATTTATTTGCTCGTGAAGGGACTGCTACAATGTAAAATATAGTTTAGGTAACGATTGATTGTAGGAAAGTTATTTTGGTGGAAAAGGAAAGTTGAAGTGGAATTAAGTGGGAAAGAAGTGAAATAAGATTTAAAAAGTGTGTATAGTATGTAGAAAAATAAAATTAGATTATATAAAAAGTAAAATTGAAAATAACAAATACATAAAATGTACCTTTTCTAAATTTACTAACATTGAAGCAATGAATTAGGTAAATAAGAGTGACAATTCCATAATTCAAGTGCTAGGATACACTACAATCCTAGGAGCTTACTTCCATTCACACTTATCGTTTAGCTTTGTGTTTCGAGTTAAAATTTGCTAGTTTGTTACGTTGAATTGAACACTTGATTTCAAGAATTTTAAAGTAAATTTTATTCCCAATATCAAGCTGATTTTTTTTTTTGAAAAGGAAACTTGATCCAGGATGAAAGTTTGAGGCCTACGTACCCTCTGAGAGAGATCAAAATTCATGGAGACAAAAGTCTCTCAAAACACCTATCTAAGATGCGGATGATGTATACATAGGTTTGTGTCGATACATAGAGGAACAGGCCTCTCGGTATGACATATGAGTTCATGGAGAAGGGTTTGGGAGTGCTTTGACCATTTTGTCCTCTTATTACATTCCATCATCACTACCAAAATTTAATTACAGGGACAAATTAGTCATTATACTTTCTTTTTTTTTTTTTTTACATTCTTATGGCATGTTTGTTAACTGGGAATGAAGGAGAGAATGTTACATTGCAATGTTTGTTATCAAGAATGCCAATACCAAAGGCTTCCAACATCCCCATTTTGATAGGTTTAGTTTAGCAAACCCTTGGTAGTTGGTGGCAATGAGGGAAGACCATGGGAATGGAGTGGAAATTTTTCATTTTGTCCTTGGAAGCTCACTGTCTTTTAGTTTTTTTCTTAATTTTTTAATATAAGTGTAAAATGGTCATTCTATACAACTTTCATTCATTTTTTATTTTCATTCCCTACTACCAAACGTAGTCTTAAACATTCTCATTCTTATTCTTTCTGGCTACTAAACGAGCCCTTACTCTCAATCTCATTTCCACATTTTTATCTTATACCAAATGTGGTTTTAAGCATTGTTATTCTCATTTTTATTCTTATTCGTATTCTCATTCCCATTCTTATTTCTATTTTTATTCTCATTTCCATACCCATTCCCATTTAAATTTAGAAATGAACCTGTTCTTTTCTACAGTCATGGGATGGTGGCGCAGTTGGCTAGCGCGTAGGTCTCATAGCTTCTGAGTTATCCTGAGGTCGAGAGTTCGAGCCTCTCTCACCCCATTCTTTTTTTATTTCCCAATATTAACAGTTGACACATGGCCTTTAATCTAATATTAGTTACTACTTATTTAGACTAACATTTGTTCCATTTATCACAAAACATATCTACGAACTCTAGACAAAAACAGATCGTTTATATATATCACTTATTTATTTTGCAATTCCTAATGAACCAAATGAAAAGGAAAAGAATATATCTAATATTAGTTGATACATCGTCTTTAACAGTTGACTACAAAAACACCTATTTTACTTTTCTTCATACTTCATACGATTTTAATTCAGGAAAAAAAATTAAAGACAAAATCACATTAGAGGCCAAGAAATTTGCTAAAGTTTTATATCCAATGCAGGAATTTTTACCCTATAAATGAAAGTCAAGTTCACATTATTAGCATTTCATTTCTTACTTCTAAGCTAATGCATTTAATTAAATAAATTGAATTTAATATTGCAAGTAGCAAAAAATATTCCAGATTCCAGACTGTATTAGTCACATGCTCATGGCTATTGGCTATGAACTGGAATACGCTTTCTCTGACTTGAAGCTTTTCTATTTCTTTTCTTTGATAGTTGAATACATACTAATAAAATACGATTTCAATTCTTTCCTTTTTTTTACGAGTTAAAATATTATTTAGTCCCTAAATTGTTAGTTAAATTACTATTTAGTCCTTGAATTTATCAAAACGACTATTTAGTTCTCGAAATCTGTAACTATGTCAACTATTTAGTCCCCGAATTTGACAAAAAATATTATTTAGTCCCCAAACTTGACAAAAATACTATTTAATCACCGAATTTACAACTCTGTCAACTATTTAATCTCCTGACTGTTACCCGTTAGAGTTGACAGAGTTGTAAATTCGGGAATTAAATAGTATTTTTGTCAAGTTTGGAGACTAAATAGTTGACATAGTTACAAATTCGGGGACTAAATAGTTGACATAGTTGCACATTTGAGGGACTAAATAGTATTTTTGATAGGATAAAACTTATGTCCATTTCATCCAATTCCCCAATATAATTATGACACGTGGCAAAAAGTGTTTAAATGACCAATCACAGTAGAGAGAGAATATAGAAGATCACCTTTTATATGACCAATCATAGAAGAAAGAGAGTGTAAATACAATATATGATTGGTGGAATTGGAGGAAATGGACATAAGTTTTTTCCTTTTTGATAAATTCGGAAACTAAATAGTAGTTTGACCAACAATTTAGGGAGTAAATAATATTTTGCCTCTTTTTAATTTAATGATTTATTAATCCTCACCGTACACGTGGAAATCCTACACCTAATTAAATCCCTTGTAAAAGTCAAGAAATATCCTATCCAAGTCAACACTTAAAGTCCTATAATCCATGGTCCATAATCCACCCTCTGTTCCACCACAAACAGAGGGGATGCACTTTCTTCTTATCTGAAATCTCCAATTTCCAGAGAGCCATTGAAGAAGAAGAAGAAGAAGATGAAATCAGAGGCAGTGACCTTAGTGTTGGTGAATCTGGCCGGTATCATGAAGCAGGCCGATGAGTCATTACTGCCAGGTGTCTACAAAGAAGTTGGGAAGGCCCTACACACTGACCCTACGGGTTTAGGGTCACTCACCCTCTTCCGATCCCTTGTGGAATCTTCTTGCTATCCACTCGCTGCTTACCTCTCTTTGCGTTACAATCGCGCCCACATCATCGCCCTCGGTGCTTTCCTTTGGGCGGCCGCCACATTCCTCGTCGCCATCTCCTCCACCTTCTTACAGGTACAATTCTTTTCCTATTTTGCCCTTCCACTTTTTTATTGGAGCTATGGAGCTCCATTGGGTCGGGTCGGGTCAAACATTTTAACTTGTATTTTGTTTAAAAAAAACATATTTCCTAATTAAATTAGGTGTTTTTATTTTTTAAGAATTAAAACATATTTCCTAATTAAATTAGGTGTTTTTATTTTTTAAGAATTAAAACATATTTCCTAATTAAATTAGGTGTTTTTATTTTTTAAAACTTTCTTATGTTCATTTCATCTAATTCCCCAATATAATTATGACACGTGGCAAAAAGTGTTTAAATGACCAATCACAGTAGAGAGAGAATATAGAAGACCACCTTTTATATGACCAATCATAGAAGAAAGAGAGTGTAAATACAATATATGATTGGTAGAATTGGATGAAATGGACATAAGGAAATGGACCTAAGTTTTTTCCATAATTTATATCTTTTAGGATTAAATTAGTAATTCTCTCTATTTTTTTATGAATTTAATTTGTATTATTGGTTTAGTAATGAGCTATGAAGCACGGGTACTTCTAAAATCAAGTCGTACCCGTACCGGATACGTACCCGGTACTCGTATCTTTTGGGTACTCTTGGGTACTTCAAAATATGTGTGGTGTAGTATTTTTTTGAAGAAAAAAATTTGATTTTAGTATTTAGTGAAAAAATTATAAGTATGTCTATAAAATTTTACCTTTGTAGTCTTACAGATTAGATAATTATAAGAAACAGACAAATATACACCTCAATATCATATAATATCATAACTAATTATATTAGTTCTATAAATTTTAAGAAACTTATGTTATTATTTTGATTGGTTATGAATGATTAAAGGAGCATTACATATATTTATTACATTTAAAATTGTTATATATTATAAATTTTATTTATTTATTTAGTATATATTGCCGTACCCGTATCCTATTTTTTAAAAATTTGCCGTACCCCATACTCGTATCCTATTTATTTTAGTATTTAGTGAAAAAATTATAAGTATGTCTATAAAATTTTACCTTTGTAGTCTTACAGATTAGATAATTATAAGAAACAGACAAATATACACCTCAATATCATATAATATCATAACTAATTATATTAGTTCTATAAATTTTAAGAAACTTATGTTATTATTTTGATTGGTTATGAATGATTAAAGGAGCATTACATATATTTATTACATTTAAAATTGTTATATATTATAAATTTTATTTATTTATTTAGTATATATTGCCGTACCCGTATCCTATTTTTTAAAAATTTGCCGTACCCCATACTCGTACCCGCACCCGTACTCGTACCTGTACCTGCACCCGTATTCATGCAACATAGGTAATGAGTCTGCAAAATTTTAACCCAAAATAATCCACTGCCTTTTTTTTCAATCTACATTAATATGATTTTTTTGACTTTTTTGTTGTTATAAAATATTTATTTTATAAATAAAAAATATAAAATAAAATATATGATGGAAGGATGTGGGAGAGAGATAAAAAAAGAAAGAGGGTGAGAACTGGGAAGTAAAAATTACAAAATATTTACTTTATTATTCTTTTTTAATATAATAATAACTATAATTTTATATTATAATTTTTAAAGATTAAAAATTAAGTTACATACATATATATATATATATATATATATATATATATATATATATATATATATATATATATATATCTTCATGCAAAACTTCTGATTTTTTATATTGTATTGAATGATATTTAAGGTAATGTTTCATTGTTTAATTAGTTATTTCCTGATAAATTGGGAGTTTTTATTTATTTATTTTTATTTAGTTTATGTATATGTTATAATTGATACTTAACCAATTATTAATGTACATGTTTCTTTTTCTGATAAAACGTATTAAAATGTAGTGTCATAAAGTTAAATTCTAATTAAAATATTTTGTCATCTCTATTTATGTGTTGTGTAAAGAAATTTTTTTGTGTATATATATATTGTGTTTCGTCATTTATCTATTAATAAATAATAAGATTAGTATAATTCTTTCCATTTAAGGTCAAAATTTTAAATTGGTCATTTATATTTCAAAAAGTTTAAATTGATCATTTATGTTTGCAAGAAGTTCCAAATTGGTCCTTCCGTCCACTTTCGTCAATTTCTTAAGTTAAGTGCTGACGTGACGTGCTGACGTGTCCATTTAAGCTGACATGTCATGCCACATCAGTTTTACGTCATTGTCACATTAGCGCAACGTCATCACATATGATAGTAGATGATGACGTGGCATGACACGTCAGCTTAAATGGATACGTAGGAGAGCTGATATATACACCTCAGCACTTAATGAAAGAAATAAACGGACTTGGACGAAAGGACCAATTTGAAACTTCTTGCAAATATAAAGGACCAATTTAAATTTTTTGAAACACCAATATAAAATTAAACTTGGTGCAAAAATAAGTAACCAATTTGAGGTTTTGACCAAAATAAAATAACCATAATCGAAATAAGTTAACACATTGAATTGGGATTGGATTGATTCCATTTTACCACTCAAATTTCTCTCAACTCAACCCAATCCACTGTGAAACCAATGAACTAATAGGTGGCAATATCAAGAGGCCTAAATGGGATTGGTCTGGCCATTGTGACCCCAGCAATTCAATCTTTGGTGGCCGATTCAACAAACGAAACCAATCGAGGCATGGCCTTTGGGTGGCTCCAACTCACCGGAAACTTGGGAAGCATCATCGGAGGCCTCTCTTCCGTTCTCATAGCCTCAACTTCCTTCGCCGGCATTCCTGGCTGGAGACTCTCCTTCCATCTAGTCGCACTCATTAGCGTCCTCGTCGGCACACTAGTTTACCTCTTCGCCAACGATCCCCTCTATTCCGACACTCGTAACGAGAAAACCCCACAACACAAGCCGACGACGTCGTTTTGTTCCGAAATGAGAAATCTGATGAAACAAGCGAAGTCGGTGGTGGGGATCCCGACGTTCCAGATAATTGTCGTCCAGGGAGTGCCGGGGTCGTTTCCGGGGTTCGCATTGTCGTTTGCGCCTCTGTGGTTGGAACTGAGTGGGTTCTCCCATGTAACGACGGGGTTGCTCTGGACGCTCTTTGTGCTTGCGCTGTCGTTTGGGTCGCTGTTCGGAGGGTGGTTGGGGGATAAGTTTGCAAAACGACTGCCGAGTTGTGGGAGGATCGTGCTTGCGCAAATAAGTGCTGGCTCTATGATTCCTTTGGCTGCGATTTTGCTGTTGGGTTTGCGTGCTGATCCTTCCACGACGTTCTTGCATGGTCTTGTGTTGATCGTCATGGGATTAACCACATCGTGGTGTGCTCCAGCAACTAACAAGTAAGTGTGTGTATATATATGTTCATGATTGTCGTTTTCTAAAATAATTCAGTTTTCATCTGAAATTTTGAATTTAAATGCAAATTAGAAACTCTAAATCACATGACAACAAATGATTTCAGACCAATTTGTTGAGAGTGATTAATTTCTTTTGGGTCTAAATTAAAGAATGGTCAAGTCATTCTCGTCTTTCCATCCAATTGGGACTCAATTACAAAATTTTAAACTACAACCATTTATTTAAAATCGAGTCAAACTATAGAGACCATAAGAATAATTTAACATTAAAGAAACTATTTGAAGGTCAAAATTTTCATTTTTCTTTAAAGTAAATTATTATTTTGGTCTTGGAAAGATGCAATCTATCTTAATTTAGTACTTGAAAGATAAAAATGTTAAATTTAGTCCCTTACAAATAGGGATGATCATAGTAGGGTTTGGGTAGAGTAATATATTCCTCGTCCCAGACCCGGACTTGAGCAGGTATCAAAATCAATCCTCATTCCCAGACCTTACGAATAGTCAAATCCCCATACCCGGACTCAGATCTATAAAAATTTTACATAAATTATTATTTTATTTATATAAAACTTACTTTTATTAATTTTTTTATCTATAATCACTAAAAATAAAAAAAAATTAAAACATAAATATAAATGTACTATTAAATTACTTTAATATGTATAAAATATTTAATATTTTTTCTTAGCATTATATATTTTCTCAACACAAAAAATTTAAAACACTACTTTTTATATATAAAAATAAATAATTACTATTGCGGGTAGGGTACGAGTAGAATACCTTCTTACTCGTCCTCGGACCCATTGACCTCATACCCGGTCCATACCCAAACTCATAGGGTAAAATTTCAGGATACCCATTGGGTATGGATATATTTTGATCATCCCTACTTACAGATGCAACTATCTCAATTTAATACCTAAAAGATGAAAATCTCGAACTTAATCCCTAAAAGATACAATTTATTTCAATTTAGTTCCTACAAATATCTTCATCAATTATGTTCACGGAGATTCTCAAAAATCAAATTGAAGCAAATTTAATCTTTTAATGACTAAATTGAGATATTACGTATTTATATCACGAATGTTTACTTTCATTTTCATTGTATACCCCACCGAAAGAAATCACCCCCATGTATTAATCAATATATCACAAACTAGAGATAGATAGGTGTTGGATTTTTGTGTGATATTTAAGAAGTGTAGAGTGTGTACAGTCCAATATTTGCAGAAATAGTGCCCGAGAAGTCCCGAACGTGCATCTACGCTTTGGATCGATTTTTCGAGACGATGCTGGCGTCATTTGCTCCTCCCGTAGTGGGAATTCTAGCCCAGCATGTTTATGGTTATAAACCGATCCCAAAAGGGTCATCCAACACTCAGGAGATTGAAACTGATAGGGAGAATGCTGCTTCATTGGCCAAAGCACTATACACTGCAATCTGCATTCCCAGGGCAATGTGTGTCTTCTTGTATTCCTTTCTTTACTGCACTTACACGAGGGACAAAGAGCGAGCAAGAATGGTTTCGATGGTGGAATCGGAAATGCAGAAGCTCAAGGTAGAAGAAGAAGAAGAAGGAGAGGGTGTGAGGGAATTATCTGAGGAATGCTGTAAATTTCATGATTCGGAACCCAATGGGGTGAATGCTGGAGAAGGTATCATGTTTGACGGCATTGATGACAGTGATGAGAAATCTTTGCTGTCCAGCGGATTGGTTCGGTGAGGATTGGATTGGATTGAATTAGTGGGCCTGACTACTGTCCGGCCCATAAAGAGAGAAGTCTCTCGAGTAAATTCTTTTTACTTTTATCTTTTTCAACCTCAAATACAGGAGAGGATGGTCAAGAGATATAAAGTGCGTGGATCCTCTGTTGTTCAAAGTTGTGCTATCTGATTTAGTCACGATTATAACTATGGCTAACCGGTCAAAAAATTGTGGCTAAAAATTTGGCTACAGTTATTGATCAGTTAGCCACGGTTATAACCGTGACTAAATCTGACAGCATAACTTTGAACAGCAGAGGATCCGAAGTCAAATATAGACCCCTTCTATACATGTCAATCCACGGATTTTTATAGCCTCTCCTTTTGTTATACGGATATCTCACACATATATCATAAGATATATTCATATTTCAGTATAATTTAGTATCAAAATGAAATTATCTTATCTCAATCAATTATATATTTTTGTTAATATTGTCATATCAAAATGAATTTATATTAGCTCAAAATTATATTTTATATTTGTTATTTATCTTTTTTAGAAGTTTTATATTGGTCATTTATGTTTTATTAAAGTTTCATATTGGTCCTCTCAGTATTGTTTCATTTTTTGCTTAAACAGCATCTATCGTTTGGGTAGTTTTGGTGTGTCTAAGGCCACATAAGCTTTCTGATACATGAATGAGAGATTATGAGACCACCTCGGCACGGCACGTCAGCAGTTAACGGAAGAAATGGATGAAATTGGATGGAATAACTAATATAAAAATTCTGAAAAAGATAAAGGACTAATATAACACTTATAAAAAGTAAAGGACCAATATAAAATTTAGGTGAAAGATAAATAAAATTTTGACCGTTATATTATACAAGGACTTGATCGTTACTTACAAGGTTAGCAATACATACGAATTGTTCAATATTTGATCTTGATGCTTGTTTGGAGTGAAAAATGTTTTTGTAAAGGCTTTAGATAGGTTTACATATACTAAAAGTATAAATAAATAAATAAATTATTTTATTAATTAAAAATATAATTATTATACACTTTAGGAATTATGAGCATAAATATAAAAAATTTCAAATATTAGAAGTATATTATTATAAAATTTTTGGGTAAGAACATAAAAAATTTATAAAAATTAAAAGTAAAATTAGTATAATGTCAATATTTTTTACAAAATGCTTATTCTTTTTTTTTTAAAAAAAAAAAAACTCATTTTAAAATTTTAAAGTGTTTAGGTAGCTTCTAAAATGTTTTCAACTAAACAATTTTTTATTTTGGGGTAGGTCGAATGTTTATTTTGATTCTCTATGTTTCACTCAATTTTTAAATTAGTCCTTTATGTTTCAAAAGTTTCAAAATGGTCCTTCCGTTCTGTTAGGTGCTGACGTGGCGTGTTGAGGTGGATATATCATTTCTCATACATGTCTATTTAAGCTGACATGTCACTCCATGTTATCTTCTATTCATCATATGTGATGACATGGCGATGATGTAGCATGACACGTCAGCACACCACGTCAGCAATTAACTTAAGAAATTGACGGAAGTGGATGGAAGGACCAATTTGGAACTTCTGTGCAACATAAAGGACCAATTTAAAACTTTTGAAACATAAAGAACTAATTTAGAACTTGGGTGAAATATAGAGGACCAAAATAAATCTTTGACCTTTAGAGTATAAGTTAAAAATTAAAACTTTGGTTTTTAGTAAACAATAGAAGCTACATTTGTTCACCTAACCTAAACCTAACCAATCATATTTCTTATTAGCTTCACTTTGTTTTTAGCAAACAATAGAAGCTACATTTGTTTACCTAACCTAAATCTCAAATCTTAATCCCTGCTACCACTATGTGTTGAGAGCACTAGAAACTCTAGCAGACCGTGAGGCGTCAAATTAAATAATACATTTATATTGTTTTTGGATAAAATAATATATTTATATTTATATTAACTAGTTTATCGCAACTCATCGCAATTCGAAAGGTTGACCAAATTGATTGAATTAATATACAATATAACAGTGTAATCTGGATCGTATTCATTCAAGGAACCTTTATCTAAGATTCTAGGCTAAATTAAGTATAAAAGAAAAGCAATTAACAAATTAAAGTGATGTTTTGGATTTTTAAGTTATCTATTAAATGAGAAATGCAATGAAAATAAACTTAAATGTAAATAAAAAAAACCTAAATTATTATTTTTGGTATATTTTTTAATGGGTTAATTAAAAAGAAGTTGAATTAATATTGAAAATGGAATTATAACTATCTTAGTTCAAATAAATGTGGGAGTTAATTGAATTCTTCATTAAGTCTTAAGGAAAAACCTTAATTAAGTTACTACTTAAGTCTTGTGTTCTTTCTTAGTAATTACTCTTACTATCATAGCTAGTAATTACTCTAAAAGGCACAATTAAAAATTACTTGGTGTATGATCAAAATTAGACAAAACAACTTGTTCAATTCTTTATGTTGTTTGGATGATCGTCCCAAACTTAGATGAATTAATATGCTATGATTCCTACTAACAAAGATTACCATAACAACATCAATCACCATCATATGCTCAATTGGTTCATACCTACTTCCTTATGTTCTTTGGAATACCATCACAAATATAGATGCATTAATTAATCATGAATCCTAGGCTATTATAATAAAATTAATCATCATATGCACAAATAGGTAATAAAGTTGTAATATCCAAACTAAACCATTTAAAAATAAATCCTAAAACTAGGAAATCAAATATACAATTTAAAAATAAATATTAAGATAAAATAACTCTCTTTTGTAGATTAAAAATCAAGCCATAGACTCAACTCTAAGAAGAAAATTACTAACCACACATGGAGAACAAAATGTAGAAATCCTTCATTTTAATCATGTTACAAGAAATGAAAATGTGATGATGATTATGGTTGATGTGGCATGAAAACAGAGAAGAAAATTGGAGTGAGTGAGGCGTGAATCAAACAAAAGGAAAAAAAAAAAGGAAGAGGAAGATATGGAATGAGACGTGATAATAATGAGTGGAGTATATATAGGGTGAGTTGGAGAAGGTGTGAGAAATGTTGGAATGGAATGGAATGGAAGGAGGTGAGATGAATGATGGGATGGAAGAAGGGTTGGAGAGATGCTTCTCCATGTTTGGTGCATGGTGTTCTTGCTAGAGAATGAGAGTGGGAGAACTATAGACATGTTTGATAGGAGTTTAATAAATTGAAGGGTTTGAATATAGTCCTCATTTTCAGAAGCAAGGGTGGTTTGGAGTAGGTTAGGAGGGATTAATATATGAAGAGACAAAATTGCCCTTCAATAAAATAAATTTTGATTTTTTTTTAATTTAATATTTTTTGAATGAAGATTAAAATTGTCATTTTATTTCAAATATCATTCCTTTTACAATTTTCATTTTATCTTATACCAACTATAACAATATCATTTCCATTCTCATTCTCTTAAAATAAATTCACTACCAAACAGGGGTTTATTTCAAAAATTAGGGATTTTGGGATTGTGTCTTCCTTCTTTAAAATAGTGTGAACCATCATGATGGGTTTGGATCTTCATGGAGTTTGGGTCTTGAATCTTGAGCTTCATTTTTTTGACTCCTTTCTTCTTAAAACAACTTACAAAATAAAATTAAGTCCAATATAAAATAATATATCTCAAAAATTTTAATTAAAAAGCAATCACAAATTTGTAATAATTTAATTCTTTTTAATATTATTTTCATGTAATTACTCTTTAATAAAAATTTTCACAATTAATGTAATTAAGTCCAATAACTTAAAAAAATCCAATAAAATATAATAAAAACTTTAAAATAAAATAAAAAATATTATACAAAATTGAAACTTATCACGATATGAAATTTTTTTTATTTCCATTTTTGTTTTCTTTCACATTTCCAGGGTAAAAGAGAATAAAAATTAAATTGTCGTCTTTCTAGTTGTTGTCACTGGTCCTTCCCCTCTCTTTTACCATCACTTTGTTTTACTTCTTTTCCTTATACTACACACGATTTTGATTCAGGAAAAATAAAAAAATCTGATAAAAAAATTTCAATCCAACGCAAGAATTTCAATCATCGTTTCTAATTGCAATTAAGAAAACGAAACACTAAATGGAAGTCAAGTTCATGTTAATTATTGGCAATGCATTCCTAATTAACTACTAATTAAGCCAACGAATTAATTAATTATTTAAATTGAATTTGATATTGCAAGTAGCAAACGTCAACTCTTTGGTCAGATATATATATATATATATATAGATCATAGATATTAATTAGGAAATTTAAATTTTCAGACCCCTCTGATTCCAGACTTTGTTAAGTTTACTTTGGAGTTTTTTAGAGTTTTAAAATTGTGATTAGACTCTGTATGAACTTGACTTGTGTGAACTTGACTTCTCACCCTCTGACTTACTGAGTTCTTGGAACTTTTATATTTCCGTCCTTTGATTCTTCAATTACTTATTAATAATTGTTAGAGTTGGAAAATTCTGAATCAAGTTGTATAGTGGAATATTAATTTATATTGTTCAACTTTGAATATAAGTTTGTACATATAGAATGGGATTGATATAAGAGTTAGATTTTTAATCTCAGGAATCCTAATTCTGTGAATGTGATTTCTAGAATTAGGATTCCGGGAATATTAGAATAATTTTTTGGTTCAACTTTCATAATTCTGAAATTATTTTACAAGATGGTTAATAAATAATGCTTAATAAATAGGGCAAGGGTAATTTAGTAAAAATATGTATTGAAAAATAATCTTATCCCATGAGATTATCATAATCCCACCCCCTTAAGTGGGATTAAGAACATGAAGAAACATGTGATAAAAATAATCCCGGGAATGTAAGATTCCCGAGATTAATTTTTTAAACCTTGTACCAAACACGGGATTACAAGATGCCGGAGAAATAATTCTGGGATTATTTTTCTAAACTTTATACCAAACGCACCCATAATTTTTAAGAATCGTACCTGTCATTGAATTGAAAAACCTGTTAGATTATGGGCTGATGAATTATTGTAGTCGAATTAGATGATATTATAAATATAAAAATATTAATAATTAAATGATTTTAATATCAATAATATTTCATAGATTGCAAAAAATTGTATTTTCACTCATGACTTTTAAATATAATAAGTAATTTATATAATTTATGAAAAAATAAATAGGCTCAAATCATATTAATTTAAGCACTATATTTAGGGTATGTTTGGTATAAATGCACGGATGTAAAGTACAGAGTAAAGTACTGTAGAATAAAAAAAAAAGTACTGTAGAGAAAAATAAGGAGAGAGATAGAGAGAAAAATCAAGAGAGAGAAAAAGTATGATAAAAAGTGTGTTTGGTATGTATAAAATATGATATAAAATTTTTTTGGGAATCGTGAAACACTGCGCTTTTACTGTTTGAATTTTACACCAAACATACCCTAAAATTGTTCCATAAATCATATAAATTTGAAATTCTATTATTAACAATGCATATAGTTAAATATGTTTCTAATTTTTTCTCGAGTTGTTCAATTTTGATCGGTCCAAATTGATTTGATTGATAGTCTAAGTCTTTGATAAATACTAGACTAAACAGTTGAACGATCAGTGACTTAATTGATTTAACTAGTCCGATCTAACTGTTAAAACATGGTATGTATGTAATGATGCTTTAATTTATATTTAAAAAATCTAAGGGATTATAAGCTAACATTGTGAGTTTGTGACACTATATATATATATATAGGCGCCCTTAAACTTGTCTTATCTTGCTTATACGAAACTTTCTTTTCACATTTTCATCAATAATAGAATACCAATAATAAGGGATCCATTTCAAACTAATGAAATTCCTTCTTTAACTAAAAACCAAGAATTCAGTTCATAATCACTACCTGTAAAAGAAAAATTGCATTCCAACAAAGCTAAACATTTTTTTCCCAAAGAATGAAATGAGACAAAATCCTTTTAAAAGAGGATATATATATATATATATATATATATATATATATATAAAATTAATTTATCTAGCCATATAAAAAATACAAAAAATTCATTTAAACATTTTTCAATTTAAAAAATACAAAAAATTCATTTATCTACCTATATAATTAATGAAGAACCAATGTTCATCTTCTCAGCCCAAGATGGAAAATAGTTGGTGGTTAATCATCAAGATAAATGTTTTTTTTTATTTTCTTCTTTTAGGAGGGGACCATATATATAACCTATGAATATGATTAATTATTTAATTTGGATATGTTATTTGTCGAAAAATAAAGAAACAGCAAAAACGTGCAAGTTGATCTCTATAAGTCAGAATAGAAGTGTCCACTATTTGTCTATACAAACCAAAAGAAAATATAAAAATATATAGAAATTAGAAGAGTCAGTATGAAATGCTCGACTCTCCAACTATCTTTTTATTTTATTAGTGTCTGACTTCACTCTTGATAAATTATTTGTTAACATTCGCATATTCATAAATGCTTTTAAAAAATTGTTCCTCGCTTTATGAGTAATTAAAGAGACCAATAATGAAATTAGCAACAAACTGAACAAGAAGAGCTACTTAGATCTATTGAAGTTGGGATTTTTTAAATTTTTTCAAGTTTTTTTCTATATGTATAAACTAGATTGCAGCTCGTGCTATGCAAGGATTCAAATTATTTTAAAAGTTAAAAAAAATTATTACTTAATAATTATATTTAATTTTTAATCATATAAATATAACAAAAATTCAAATAATAAACAATATTTTAATCAAAATTTTGGTCTATTTAAAATCATCTAATTTAATTTTAGAAATAAATAATTTATTAATAAAAAAGTGTAATAATAAAGTTTGTATTAAAGAAAAAAATAAGAATAAAAGTGTGAGGAAACAAACTAAAATCAAATATATACCTTACTCTTATTCTCATTATCTCTGTCATATATGTATTGTGGGGCAATTTTTTGGTGGTCTGCTCTCAAGTGAAAGCAAACAATACATACCGAGTGATATTGTAGTAGTTTTCATCATACAAACTAAATTAATAAGGTTAAACAACTTTTTTTATGGAAGCTAAGATTCAACAACTTGAATAATTGTCTTATCAATCTTTTTTATCAAACCATCCACTCAACACTAATGTAGATTATATAATGTACATTTTTCATTAAAATATTGTTGCAAACTATAAAGAAAATAGAAATGTGAAAACTATTTGAAATTTTTTATTAATATATTATTACTTTACAAATTTAAAATATTTTGTAGATTATATAATGTACATTTTTCATTAAAATATTGTTGTAAACTATAAAGAAAATATAAATGTGAAAACTATTCGAAATTTTTTATTAATATATTATTACTTTACTACTCAAAATTATCTAATCATTTTGATTTTTTTCTGCAATTACATGATTCATTATAAACAATTATAAAAAATAAAATGTTGGGGACATAATTGATGGTATCACACCATGTAAGCTCTAATGGTGTCACTCAATGTAAACCACAACTGTTATCTATTTTAATTGTGTTAGTGAAAAAAAGAAAAATTGCTTGAAAAATGAAATTTTTGAGACATAACTTATGGCAGTGAAACGTGAGGACATATTTGACCAAAGACTCAAAAGCTGGGGGTATTAAAAGTATACTTTACACAATAAATATAAAAAAAATTTATAATGAGTAAAAATACAAATAAAAAAATAAAAGAAGTTACACTGCTCCAATAATAAATGCTGAGTTATTATAGCACAAGATCAACAAAATTAAAAAAATTATTAAAATAAATTAACTGAAGATTAATTAGTCATGTTAATTTGAATTAATTATAGTATGTAATAAATATCAAAATTGCAAAGTGGGTTTCAAAATTTTATTTTGTTGTGTGAAATGAATATAAAGTAAATAAATATTGGTAGTATAAGAAAAGGAAAAAAACTTATGTGTTGTTGCTTATATGCTTTTGGTAAGATTAACCAATTAAAAAAAGATATGTGTCACATGTAAGCATTTCGAGAAAAAACATGTAAGCAACAACATATAAGTTTTGTCTATAAAAAAAAATATATTATCTGAACTCTTGTCCTTGCTGGCTTTCTTAACATTATATATTATTAAAAAAAGAAAAAGTAAAATAATGGTGCACATTTTTAAAAAAAAAACTTATTAAATTAATGAAATATAAATGTGAATAAAAGATAAAAAAATAATTTAAAAAACAAAAATTACCACAAAGTGACATGTGGCAAGTAGTGGTTTTTGTTTTATAATATATAATAGATTATACTTTTGTTTTAAATTTTTTCTTTTTTCATTTTTCTAAAATTGTGGACCAATAAAAAATTAATATTATATATATACTTCAGAAACTTTAAGAGATTTAGATTCGTGAGGAAGACTAAGCCAGCTCACATGAGTTAGCTCACCACAGGTTGAGAGTTATAAACAGGTTGAAATTTTTAACGAGTCATAAAATGTCAACTCTGCTTAGCTAGTCCACCTAATTTTATTTTTTTAGATTTTAAATTTCTTATATTTAAATTGTTCTTTTATTTTGATGATTAACTCATATATAAACATTACATTAATATTACATTAGAAGTACATAAACAATGTATAAAAACAAAAACTTCATAAAAATAATTAATTGAGGTTACAGTTTTTTAAAATAATTAAGTGATTAAAAGATACATAAATAGGCCAACTCACTTAAAGGTTAACGCGGATTAAGGTGGCGTTTGGTATCCGGTGAGTACTTTAGTGGGGAGTGGAAGTGAAAATGGAAATGAAAGTGAAAGTATGTTTGGTATACAGGAAAATGAGAGTGGAATATAAAATTAAAGTAAATTTGTTTGGTATTGTGGGAAGAAGATATGGAAACAGAAGATAAAAATATGGAATACTTTTTCTGCCCTTACTTTTTTAAAAGCCACAAATTTTTTAAAAGCATTTTGGTCTTTAAACCTCACCTCAGTACAACTTCCCTCTTCTCACCCATGGCACTTACCGTGTAGCAAACAAGCTCATGAATGATGAGAACATTCACCTCTCCTAACTTCCATCCTACCAAACTAGGCCTAAGTGAGCGAATTTTTTTTTATCCATTTATAAAATGAGCCTAAATCTTTCTAATTTAACCCACAATTAGTATATGAGTAAAACTGACTAATTTACCGAGTTTGAACCGTTTTGACACCTAAGAGTATTGAATTTGGTCATATGTTAATACTAAAGACTTAGTTGGGATGATAGTTTGAGAGTTGTATGAGGTAGTTTGAATTTATAAACCATTAGTTATGTGTTTAAGTGAGTAATTAGGTACCTTAAAAGTGATTATTTTTAATATTAATAAATAGCAACGAACAAGAAGAACTGAAATTTAAAAACAAAAAAACAAAAAATCTACCTCCTCGGACGTAGCTCATAATGCATTTACTCAACCCCACACCCTATTGAGATGGGTCATTCATAAATGATAAACCATCATCTCCATCTGACTGGGTCTCAACTCTCAACACCTTTTCCTGTGCTTTTAATTTCTTCCATCCTTTAGTAATCCACTTCCACTACTGGCCCTACGCTTTTTATCCAAATTCTTTTTGGTCTTCGTACCGATGTTTTAAAAATCGGATTGTTGATTAAATGGAAAAAACTTTTTAAATTATGAGTTAATCAGTTTAATCGGTTAAATTAGTGATCGAATCAGTTGATATTATGTATATAAAAAAATAATAATATTTGAATAATTTTTATATCAATATATATATTTTATATTACAAAAATTATATTTTTATACATGAATTTAAAATATAATGAATAATTTATATTATTTAATTATATATGAGAAAAATAATAAGCTCAAATAATATCAATTAAAATATTTATATCATTTACACATTATATTAGTTGTTTTATAATCATAGAAGATTTAAAAATGTAAGATACACAATGCATGTGACAGTTTAGTCCAAAATGTTAAGCGCAACTTCCAAAAAATTTTAGGTCAATCAAAATTGGTTTGGATCACTGGTTTTGATCGGTCCAATCCGGATCAACTCAAAATTAGATTTTTGGTTAACTCCAGACCGAATGTACGACCGATACAGTTCGAGTTTTAAAACATTGCTTCGTACATTTGCTTATCTTTTTTTCTTATTAAAATAAAATAAGTTTTTAACAAAAAGGATAATGATATTAGAGTTATGTTGAGCTTTTAACTTACTCTAAATTTTAATTATTGAATCTATTTCGAGATTTGCGTCATTTTAAATTTTTTTTAAAAATTTTTTGACATAAATATTAAAACAGATTTAGTGACTAATAACTGGAACCAAAACTCGCAAAACCTCCATACTATTATCCTAACAAAAATTGAGCTCACACCTAAACTAAAATATTTAAGGGAGTATAAGTTTTGGCTCATCAATTCTTAGTCATTGAATATATTTTGAGATCTATATCATCTTAATATTTTTTTTAAAAAAAAATTTAATATTAATCTCGCAACATATTTAATAATTAAGAATTAGTGACCAGTGAACTCATCATAATTTTTTTTGGTTTCCCAAGGTATCCCCCAGTCCGATAGGCTAAGGACTAATTCTCTGCGGATCTGAGCTCCATTTAAGGGTTTACCGTTGGCCAATTAATTACTGTATACACAAGGTGGAATTCGAATGCCTAACACTTACTTAAACGACCTAGTGACCAATGAACTCACCATAATTTTAAAACATTATCCTGATCTCCGGTAAGTTTGCAACTTTAAAGGAACCTAGTCTTGAATTTCCGTGAAGTGGATTTGGATTTGGACCTACCTACTCAAAATGGTTTTTATATTGCAATCCCATAGAAAATATTGCAAGAGAGCGGAAATTCAGAAATGGTAGCAATTAAGTCAACTTTTTCGAGCCATCTAACTCACTTGCTTAGCCTCCCATAACCAAATGTCAGAATAGTTTAATACAAGCACTATAGAGAATCAAAAGTCAAAGATGCAATGTTCTTGCCTAATTTACCATTATTTATAGAGATTTACACTAATTAAAGTTATATTTAACTCATTGATCAAATTTTTATATATTAAAAACTATTATTTGTGTTGATTTTTTTATACATTTTAAATTATTAAATATTTTGTCCAAAAAAAATGTTAACCTATATTTAAAGGATAAGATTAACAAAAACTTAAGACATTCCAAAGATTATTAGACAAATGGTTAGTAAAATGTTATTGTTTGAATTGGGGATTAAGGAAAAAAAAAAAGAAGGGGAGAGAATTAAGATATCTTTCCTTTGTTTGAGAAGATAAAAATTGAAAAAGAAGATGATGGAAGATGATCAATCCTTAATCCTTCATTATCCTCCCCCTTAATAAATTCAAGATATCCCAAATTGGAGTATTTTGGAGGAGATATCAACACCCAAATAAGGGTAGAACATATGGAAGATTAACCTTCCATTCCCTTCCCCTTCCCTCCCTTCTCCTCTAATCACTCCCCTTCCCTTTCCCATTTAATTCCCAAACAAACCCTAACAAAACTCTAATATAAAAAATTAATATACATAATCACATGAATTTTCTCTAGTTATATTATTCAATTAGTCCTTAAGTGTTGATAATTAGTTTTCTTAAAACAGGGAAGGTGAGGTTTAGGCCAATACTTTGCACGTTTGGTATAACAATACACAGGAAAAGTGAGGTTAAGTTTCTCTCTGCACAGGGAAGCTTCCTTCCCTCAGGTTGAGGAAAGAAGTGAAGGGAATGTGAGGTGAGGTAAAGTTTAAAGACCAAAATGTTCTTAAAAAATTTGTGACTTTTAAAAAAGTAAGGGCAAAAAAGGTATTTCATACTTTTATATTATATTTTTCTATCTTCTTCCTACCATACCAAACAATATTACTTTTACATTCCACTTCCATTTTCCTAAATACTAAACATACTTTTTATCACTGACTTCTATTTTTACTTCTCACTAAAATACTCACCAGATACCAAAAGCTTTGAGTATATGTTTTTTTTTTTTGAGAACAAGTGTATGTGTTAAACACTTAAATCACATCATTTATATATTATTCAATAATATTTATTTATTTTTATTCTTTTATGATAAGAACTCTCCACTCTGAAAATTTAAAAAATTATATGAAATCCAACATATCCCCCTAAATTTTTTTTTTTAAAAAAAAATGCCTACTATACAGGATTTTAAATAATTTAAGAGAATTCAAAGCTGAATCAGGGGTGAAATGAAAATTTCCCTCGGAGTCTCACTGACTGTGCCAACCCATATATAAAAAACGCTTACTCAAACGGCATGTCAAAATACAAAGTAGATCTATTCCACTAATTACAGTGTCGGTTAGGCGGTTCTGGTCTTTTCATAATTAATAGTCAACAAACTAAGGAATTTTTAATGACAACAAAGAAATTAGATGCCATTCCATTTACCAATTTGGGATACCATTACTGACAGAAATTATTGACGTGTGAGGTCATTGTGTGAGCACAATTAATAATTAATACTTATTACACTTACAATTGAAAGCACTTCTTAGAATATAATATATATACACTCACACACACACACAATGGATGCCCCATTGAGCACACCACATCTCACATTATTGCTCATAGAGATCAGAAAAGAGAGCAACGCGCGGGGCCGCCAAAACCGCGTCGTTTCACAATTTTGCACTGTCTTCACTCTTCATGCGCCATGTGATAGGCCCCCTCTTGTAATAAAGGCTCCCTTCATTCTTCCTTCTTCCTTCTTCATTCCATTACTTGACAGTTGACACTATCAAATCCTTCATTACTACTATTCATAGTGTTAAGTATTGTATTAACCTTCCAATGGCTCCACTTATGTACTTGAGTTGCAGAAGGGTACTACTTGTGTTCTCTCTTCTTTTTCTTCTTTTTGTTTCTGTTTGTTTCAGTACAGAGTCGTCTGAGCTTGGTAGGAGGAGAATGTTGGAAGATGGAGATCATGAAGTTGAAGTTGAAGACCTGCCTTTGAAAAAGAAGACCACTACTATCCAATCTGCCAAAAACAAGACCAAGCTAATCAAGCCTAGTAGCCAATCTCCTAAAAACCAAACCAAAACCATCAAATCCAACCTCTCCTCCAAAAATCAAACCAAGCTTATCCTCACCGAGACTGCGCTGATCAAGAAGCTCAATTCCACCTCCAAGAACAAGAAGCTCAATTCCACATCAAAAGCCTCCACAACAACCAAATCAACCGGCGAAAAGCAGAAATCGGATCTCCTCCTTAAAGAAAACAGCACCGCCAAGAACAATAAGACCACGAAATCCACCAAAAGCACAAAAACAGATCAAAAGTTCGTCATCAGTGAAGAGCTTGAATCTGAGAAGAAGCCGAGCAAGAATAATCAGAGCACGGAGAAGAAATCCGGCCAACAGAAATCCAAGAAACCACAAACGAAGCCGAGCTGGATCGAGCCCGACGACGACGACGATTTCGTCTCGGATTTGAAAGATCTGCCTACCAAATTCCAGCAAACGATCATCCCGGACCTGGAGAGAATCTCAACCACATCGAAGATCTACATTACCAAAGCAAACAAAGAAATCACGAAAGGGCTCAAACCCTACGTTCGCAACAAATACGCTCCCACCATCGCCACCTTACTCTCCTGCGCCTTCCTCGTCATCCCTCTGCTTCTAGTCTCCCTCATTTTCAACCGAATCAAAGCCTACTTCTCTCTCCAGAAGCTTCTCATCTTCATCCAAGTCTACCTCTCCATCTACTTCTCCATCCTCTGCTTCTCCTCCCTCATCTCCGGCCTCGAGCCTCTCAAGTTTTTATACGCTACATCGCAGACCACGTATGTGTGTCTGCAAGTGCTTCAAACCCTGGGTTACGTGTTGTATCTGCTTATGCTTTTGATGTACTTGATCCTAGTGTTCTCGACGGAATGTGGGCCTGGGTCGAGAATGGTGGGCCTGGCCCAAACGTTTGTGGGGTTCGCTGTTGGGTTACATTACTACGTGACGGTGTTTCATAGGGTTGTGCTGCGGCAACCGCCGAAGATGAATTGGAAGATTCACGGGATTTACGCCACGTGTTTTCTTCTGAGCTGCGTGATTGCTAAGGCCGATAGGAGAAAGAAGGCTTATATGGAAGATGGAGGAGAAGAAGGCAAGAAGAATTAATTAAAATCTCTTTCAAGAAACAAAATGTTCTTATATATTGTTCATGTAATGTAATGCCGCAAGGCCCATCATGCATGCTTCTTTAGTCCTTTTACAAATTTTACAAATCAGCATTGAGATTGGTTCTATAAATAAGGTCATTTAATTTGGCTCTTCTTTTTCTTCTCAGGTATACATAAATTAATACTTGATTTCTTTCCTCATTTCGTCCACTGATGAGTTTGTTTTAATCTTCTTTTGATCTTTCTTTGGATGGTTCAGAAATTGTAAAACGAAATTTGATATTTTCGTTTCTGTTTTTGGTGTTAGGATAGTCAAAACAACTTCATTAGGTTGGACGTCGTTTTCATACTATAAAAACTTAACATGCATTTCACGAGCGAGCCTATCAGGCAATCATCATTTTGTGATCGGGAATGATTTGTAACGGCAGTGATTCGAGATTGCAGCCGCTTTTGGAAATTATTACAGTAGTGTTTTTTATATTTTTAGGGTGGGAACATTATTAAGAAAATGCAAAATATTTTTTAATCGTTAGTCAAATTATTATTTAATCTCTGAATTTTGAAAAAAAATACTATTTAGTCGTTGAATTTATAATTCTATCAATTATTTAGTTTTTTAGCTGTTAGATAACCTAGTGACATGGTCGTTAACTGCTGATATGACGCCGTTAATAACAATGATGCGAATGTTGCCGCTGACGTAGGAGAGGGGCTTGTTGTGAGAACGAGGCATGATGTGGCTATCATAGCTGCACATCAAGCAAAGCTTGGCTCCGAGAACAGGGAGTCATCGACCAAATTTTCGAGGAGGAGTGAGGAGAGGAGTCCGGTCACGTCAGCAGTTAATGGCCGTGAGTGGCAATGGATACAGGTATTCGGGTATCCGTGGATACCCCTCCGAAAAAATATCCGATATCCATCGAATATCAGATATCGGGTATTTCGAATATCGGATATTAGAAATACTCATCGGATATTTGTCGGATTAGGATATTAGCCTTGGATACCCTATATCCGTCCGATTGAATGGGCGGATAGGGTATCCGATATCCGTTTTTATATAATATATTAATTAAATATAATATTTTATATATATTAATTTTTTTAATATATTATATATATATATTTAAATATAAAATAATATATATATTATAAATTATAATATTAAATATATTTTATTAAATAAAATTTTATGGTCCAATTAATAAAATTAGTATTGTTAATTTTAATTTATAAAAATTATCTTTATTTTTTAGAAAATTTAAATTTTTTTATAGTAATTTATTTAGTGGATGTATATTGGGTAATGGCCGTTATTTTTTCGGGTATTTCGGATATCGGGTATTTCGGGTATCGGGTAGTTTCGGATATGGATATTGAAAATGTAATTCTTTTTCGGATTCGGGTATTGAGTATAATGGGCGGATTCGGATAGTGAAAAAATGAGCGGATACCCGCCCATTGCCACCCCTAATGTCACTCGGTTATCTAACGGGTGACGTCCAAGGGACTGCATAATTAATAGAGTTGTAAATTCAAGAACTAAATAGTATTTTTGTTAAATTTAAGGACTAAATAATAGTTTGACAAACTATTCAGACACTAAAAAATAATTCGTCTCTGTTAAGAGAACATATCATGCAGATGTGTCAAAACCTTTCAATACAACGATTTTAGATCCCATGCTGTATTTTATTGTACAGCATGAGGAGAGAGATGAAATAGAGGGTGGGTCCCACACCTCATGCTGTACCCACACGTGTGGGACCCACCCTCTATTTCATCTCTCTCCTCATGTTGTACTTTAAAGTACATATGATCCTCTTCCCAATACAACATATTATAAATAGGACAAAACTTATATATTGTTGCTTACATGTTTTTGGTAAGGTTAATCAATTAAAAAAAGACATGTGTCAACTTTCTTCTCAAAATTGACACATGTCTTTTTTTAATTGGTTAACCTTACCAAAAGCATGTAAGCAACAGCGGGAGTGGATCCTCTGCCATTATTTTTCTCTGTCATTCTCTACAATTAGCTTAAAATAATACTTTTTAATAGTTTTTTTACAATAAAACAATTTAGGTGCTTCAAAATATATTTGAGATGAATAAATTTTGGAGCTCAAGTCGTCTAAATTTGAAAAATGACAAACTTTTCTAAAATATGAAATAGATACAAATAAAAGTGTAGTCCCTAAACCATTCATGGTTAGTCCTAATTAATGTAGGGTATTCAATTTTTTTTATTTATATAACTCTCATACTTTTGAGAAATGATAAATTTGAGGCACTTAAAACTTTTAATTGTACAAAAAAATATTAAAATATAATGTTTTAGACTAATGGTAGAGAATGACAGAGAAAACAATGACAGATGATCTATTCTCAAGCAACAACACATAAGTTTTTTCCTTATAAATATTATTAAGCTTGAATACAATTTTTGATTGGAGGTAATTTTATTCGAGTTAGAGAAGATCTCATAACGAGGATAGAGTTTGTTTGAATGCATCCTTTAATTTCCTCCCCTTGAAATTGAATTTTCACATGTATCCTTATATATATATATATATATATATATATATATAAGATGGTGAATGGTTGGATGTTATAATAGCATAAGCAGAAGATAGAGCCACCCAGGAAGGGAATGGAAGGGTTATGGGTAGTGCACAGGTAGAGGGTATTACCGTCATTTCAGCAAAACACCGACTTTTGTCGGTGCGATGTAACTGAATGTTGTTGACTCTCATAGTGTGGGCGTGTGGCAGCTAGCAGCAGCTAACCTTGACTCCTTAATTTCCATTGTTCTTCCTTTTTTTTTCAACATTTTATCTTTAATAGTTATTTTTTTGGCCAAATGACTCTTTTGGTTCTCAACGTTTGCACCAAGTTTAATATTGGTCCTCAACGTTTCAAAAAGTTATTTTTGGTCCTCAACGTTTTATTTTGGTCAAAATTGGTCTTCCAGCATAACTCCGTCTGATTTTTTTTGTTAAATGCTGATGTGGAAGGCTTATGTGGCACACCCCCTCTCCTACGTGTCATATTTGGATGATATGACACCCTCTCTCATTCCAACTCAGCAAAACGACGCCGTTTTACTGAGTTGGAGTGAGAGAGAAGTGATGCAAAACGGCGTCGTTTTGTTGAATTGGAGTGAAAGATGGTGTCATATCATCCAAATATGACACGTAGGAGAGAGGGTGTGTCACATAAGCCTTCCACGTCAGCATTTAACAAAAAAAACCAGACGGAGTTATGCTGGATGACCAATTTTGACCAAAATAAAAACGTTGAGGACCAAAAATAACTTTTTGAAACGTTGAGGACCAAAAGAGTCATTTGTTCGTTGTTTTTTTTGGACTGAATTTATCTTTAATAGTTAATTCTAAGAATTTGACCATAAGTAGTATTGTTAAACTGGCATGCTCAATTCACTTATTTAATCCATTAAATAAGAACAATTTGGCTATTGCCAAAATTTAAAATATTAAGAGAAATTAATTTAAAATAAATATATAACGTTTTGTATGATTTTATGTTGAAGATTTTTGGGCATACTTGGATGTCGGATTCAAGTAGCTACGCCCGATCCGAATAGACTATGATGATAATACACAACAAATGTACATTGTTTTGGGGAGAAAAGAAGAGAGACCAAAGGAATTGCTAGTTTTCTTATTGTAAAAGGAGAATAATACAATTTTGCATATACTCATATTTTTATATATGCCCTAGTAACAATTTTCACCTTTTTTAAATAAATATAAATTTTACACTCTATAAATCCATAAGTTTATGATATTTACATAAAAGTTTCAATCTCAAATGGGTTTGGGTCCAATCCACCAAGGGTAGACTGACCCATTTTTCTACGTATGTATTACATAATTATTTTATTCTTTAAATGTAAATAAAAAAAATCAATTAAGGAAATAATTAGACAAAAAATTATGTTAAAGTGAAGATATAATATTAATTTTAAAATAAATACATTAATTTAGATATATTATTTTTATCATAATAATTTTAATTATTTGATGATATGACACGTAGGAGAGAGGGTGTACCACATAAGCCTTCAACGTCAGCATTTAACAAAATAAACCAGACGGAGTTACACTGGATGACTAATTTTGACAAAAAAAAAACATTGAGGACCTAAAATAACTTTTTGAAACGTTGAAGATTAATATTAAACTTCGTGCAAACGTTGAGAACCAAATGAGTAATTTGACCATTAAAAAAATACTCATATAACAAAGTATTTGTTAACATTGTAAAATTCTATTAAAAAATGAACGAAAATTTTTCAAAATAAATTTTATACGTTCAATTGGATTACAAGCACTTTAGATTAACCTTAAAACTAAGGGACATCCCATTCTTTTTAAGCTTCAAAATATTTGATAGAAACAAAATTTGTCTATGAATGAAAGTGAGGGTTTGATCCTAATGGGTGACATCGCCATCCAGTTAGATAGCCGTCGCTTTCTGTGGGAGTGAGTGTTGGTACACTATGGTTCCATCCCTCCTTACATGATTTCAATCCTCTTGGATTATTCATATCTTTCTGATTAAATTATAAAAGTTCAGTAATATCGTATTATTGAATTTTAGTGTATTTTTTTAATTATGTAATGTTATTTGTTAATATTAATAAAAATTAATATTATATGACTCACCTTAAATAGATTAGGAACTAATTGATTGGAGGGATATACAGTACTACTATACTATTAAACATATGTTCTTAAACCTAATTAAAAACACATAATAAGGGTCTTTCTATTTTCTAAACCAAACTCTGACCAGTGAGTGAGTAGCTAGTTAGGTGAGATATCACATTCATAAATAAGTGACACTTAATTATCAATTTATAATTTTAATACTTTTTTATTACTGTTTATGTTTAGACTAGTTACCCAATTGGAAGATAATTTATAACTAAGGGTAGGCAAGGAAAGAAATTAAATTATTATAATGGATCCATATTTAACCTTAAATAATTTATCTATAAAAAATGAGCTCTTATTAAGGTCTTTGACTAAAATATCTAGAACTCGTTATTGGAGTAGAATAAAATTAAAAGTTAAAAATTTTTAAAGATGAAATTTAGAATCAATAACATTTGGGGATAAAAAAAAAGAATAAAAGAAAGTTATAGAATATTTAATAGAATCAACAATCATATAAAATGCCACATCAACAACATGGTAACCATCTCAGCAACATCTGAATTGAGAAGCTTGATTATTTGAGAAATTATAGGATAAAATAAAATATGAAAAATATTATGCAATGCTTGGAATTTAAGAGGTTAAATCCCTTTTATGGGATCCGGCTCAAGACAAATTAATCTGAGGACAATAGAAAATATCTTCAATAATACTATATTTTAGTATATTCCTTTGTCTTCTTGTTCTTTAATCTATTTAAAGTAAATTTTTATTAATGTAGATTTCTAATAATATTAAAAAATAACATTAAATTATTAGATGAATGTATTAAAATTTAGTACTCCGATAATACTAAATTTTTATTCCTAAATACATTATAATTTTATTAAAAAAAATATGGTTTGCTCAAAGTTAAGGGGATTATTAATTTAAATTTTAAAACAAAATTAAAAGATAAAATACTAACTCAACCAACTATTATGTAATTATAAAAAAAACTATTATGTAATGATTTCATAAATACGTTCTTCAAGAACAAATGTCAAAGTTTCATCTGATTTGTCAATAGATTATTTAATGACTTGATATATGTGAATAATTTTCATAAAAAATAATTTTTAATATTTAAAAATTCTATTAACCAATCATGTGCAATCTTAACATCTGTCTAAAGATACATGTTAGACAAACCCATAAACAAAAGGACAAAACTTATATGCTATTGCTTATATGCTTTTGTTGATTTTTAAAAAAAAATTTAAATAGAGTTTATTTAAAAGTATCGTGGAAGAGAAACCGTTCGTTTGAAAAAATTGAATTGAAAAATTGTATAGAAAAATGTTTTTGATTGTAAAACTACTAAGAAAGGCATATATAAATTAAGATGTTATTAATTAATTTTTTTTGGCCTGTATTAATTAATGTTATTAAATAGATAAATGTATATAAATATTAAATTTGTTAAATTGTATTAAACAAATAAATATAAAATATTAATTAGTTTATTAAAATATTAAATAAATAAATTATTAATTCTAATTAATATAATTTTGTTATCTATGATTAGTTTTGTATTAATAATATCTGTTAATTATAAATATTATTTTTTGATAATCACATAAATGTATTCAAATACTTACATAAATTAACATGCTTCACAATAATATAGCAATAATGAAAAATACAAAATTTCATTAAGGGTAATTTTGTCATAAAATGTTTAAAACTTCAACTATTAGTTAGAAATAATTACAATTTCTAGCTGCTGTTTAAAGTTAAAAAAATAAATATGCTACTACTAAAAATCATTTCTTTCATGAAAATAAGCATGTACAAACAACACAATTTTTTTAAAATAAATAATTATTAAAAACTAAATATTTTTTTTATATGTATGACAATGACTTAATTAATAGTGTTAAGAAAGAAAACAACTTCTAACAATATTCCCATAATTTAATAATTTGCTTTTGAAGTTCGAGTAAGCTTTCATTACAGCACATGGCGATGGCACTGCCTGCTTCCTACACCATGACACAAACTTTAGAAAAAAGTCAAGATTCTAAATATGAGAGGGAATTTTTTTTTTTTTGATAACGAGAGAATTATTAAATTAAAGCATAAATTTTATTAATAACTTCAAGTGCAAACCCAATAAATTTTATTGAAGAGCTTCCATTTCCTCTCGAACTGAAGAAAAATACATAGGATCCTCTGCATGCAAACAAAATATGATGCAAATGGCAAAAACAATAACATAATGTTTTTCCTTTTGAAGTTTTGGATCTACTTAATTTAATTAAGCTCAATTCTAAATGAAATATATTTTTATGTTTTTATTATCATATTTCTTAATATAAAAAAATAAAAATTTAAAAATAACCATGAAGTGCTAAATTGTAAAAACAACTTTTATTTATCAATTCTTTAATTAAAGTGCTACAGATCTCGAGACAGACAGATCTAATGACTAAGAGTTTGTTTGTGTATGCTTATTTTTAGAAAAGAAGCACTTATTTTTTTTAATAATCACTTCTTTTAAAAAAGTGTCTTGTTTGTGCATGCTTATTTCATAAAATAAGTGATTCTTAGTTGTAGCAGAATGCACTTTTTTAGCTTTAAGCAGAAGCTAGAAATTGGAGCTTCTTTTTCTAGCTAGTAGCAGAAGCTAAAATGTAAATAATTTAGGACAAAAATACCCTTATTAGAATTTAATATTTTCCATTATATCCTTTATTATTTTAAACCTATAGCTTTAACCTATACAATCTCACACTTTACAATCAGTCCAAGTTCTTCTATTCATCTTCTTCCTCATAAAATTATATTAATTAAAATTAATAATTATTTAATTAACATTTTAATATATTATTAAATAAATTAACATTATTTATTTATTTAATAAGAATTAATTAATTAAATGTTGATATCCATTTATCTATTTAACAATATTAATAACATCATAATTTATATATGCCCTTCTTGATAATTTACAGTCAAAAGCACTTATTTATATAATTTTACCAAACACAAATTGTTTTCTAGCTACTAATAAAAGCAATGTTGTAAGAACCGGACCGGACCGGACGGTCCGACCGGTTCAACTGCCAACCGAATACAAAGGCGAGTCGGTTGGACCAAAAACCGTTTTTGCAGTTGGACCGGATTTAACCGGAGTTGGACCAGTCAATCGGTGGTCCAACCGGTCCAATTTTATTTTTTTAAAAAAATTAAAAAATAAAAAGGAAAATAACATAAAAAAAAGTTAGAGAAATCTTAAAAATTAAAATTAGAAAAGTCTTAAAAATTAAAATTTAAAAGTTATGATTATCAATAATTTAATATTTGGTTTGATTAAGTTCTTTCAAAGCTTAACAAATCTTAAAAATTAAAACTTTGAGAAGTTATGTAATTTAAAACTATAAAATTATGTATATTGAAACCTATAATTGAGTGATGTCATTTTATATATTAAAATATTTATTATTTATTATTTATTGCGTCATCCGGTTCGACCGGTTAAACCGATCAAACTATGAACCGAACACTTGTCCGAGTCTTTGTCCGGTTCGGTTCTTACAAACATTGAATAAAAGTACTTCTCAACTCAATTTGCCAAACACAAACTGCTACTCATTCACAGCACTTTTAAAGAAACTCCATTTAAAAAGAAATCATTTGAAAATCAACAATTTTTATAAGCATGCACAAACGGCCCTAAGAGCTGGCTCCCTATAACATTATGTCATTATCCCAATTTAATAACTTGCTTTTGAAGTTCGAGTAAGCTTTCATTTCAGTTCAATTTTAGGTATTCACCATTTAGACTTTTAATTTGGGGGTCACCAAATCCAAATCGATTGTTCGATCTGACCCATTTTTGCAAAACAAAATATATTTTAATATATATAATTAATAATTTTTTCTCTTCAATTTTAGTGAAAAAAAAGTAAAAATAATATTTTTAACCATAAATTAAAATTAAGATTGCAATACAAGATAAAAAACCATAAATATTAGTAAAAAAATTTCATATTTTAATTAATATATAAATATATATTTTGAATATTTTAAAAAAATTAATCGATTAGTTCAATTAAGATGGGATTGGTCTTCAATCAAATAGAACTAAATCGATTAGGCTAAAAAAATTCAACTAATTCAATTATATGGTCAATTTTGATTAATTTTGGTCGGTTCAATTTATATCAGTTCGGTTTGGATTGGATTTATCCACTCCTAATTTTATCCAATTTTTGGATCTGAAATATAAGATTTTATCCACAAGTGAGAATATTTTCCTTTATCTTTTACCTATTCACACTTGTGGATAAAATTAATCGATTACAAAGAATCGGATGTCATTAAACAGATGCCATTGCATTCAGTTAAGTTCATAACATAATTTTTTTGCCACATGTATAATTTTTATTGAAGAACTTGATAGCAAACACCTAATGAACTTCATCTTAGTTTAGTCCTTTGTGAAATTACATCACAAGGTTGCATTGGTGATGATACCAAACAGAGCCTAATATTAAAGGCTTAAAGCGAAGGCTCAGATTTTATAAAACTAACACCATCTAACGACTAACCCTTACATTCTTTTGAGTTTTGAGCATTCGGCTTACGGCTAGAGCTAGAGTCATGCAAATGGGCCAGATTGGGTCAAGTTGGGCTTAATGTATTTAGGTTAACATCCAAGTTCATATAACTTGTGACGTTTTATTATAGACCAAGTATTACTTAAAATCATGGCTTAATTACATATGTTAAATTGTTAATTGAGCCAAATTATTGTGATGAATGTAAATAGACTAAAGGCTTGAGTCATTTTACAGGTAAAGCATGCCATATATTTGTTGTTAACGGCTAATAACTCAGGGACTAACTAGTTAATTGATATAATCTTTCCAAGACAAAAAAGTATATTATGATCCCTGTAGGGATTAAATTGTAATATTGTCTAATTTTAGGGGGGGGGGGGGGGAAATAGGTTTTACCATTAGCTTAACGTTATATAATATGATTATGGCTGGACCACAATACTTACAATGGGAGTAGATTAAGATAATGTCACTAATCTCTCTTTCATTCTCTTGATTCAGAAAACTTTCTCAGCCACTCCAAGTATCTTTTAGAGAAAGAAATGGCAATTTCATATACTAAATGTGGATCCACCTTATCATAATCTCTCTTTACTCTTTCTTCGGGGTTTTCGAGTTTTTCTCTTCTCAACTTTATCCTTATAATAAATATTAAAAAATAAGGATAAATAACATAATTTTATCACGTTGTAAAAAGTAAGTCATATTTGGTACCGACAATTTTCAAGGGAATGTTAGTTGCAAATTCGACTAGACAAATAAGGCCTTAATGCAATGTTATTTCATTGCTAAAATTGGAGTAAGTCTGAATTGTTTCATTTTCTCTTTTTCTTTCGTTTTCATTTGTGGGAGAGGGGGCATGGCATTCAACTAATTTTTTTGATCCCTATTGTTTGAATAAGATAGGACGTAAAGCCAGGGGTAGTTCCTTCACACGTCGTGGTTCCATGACCTACATCATCATTTTTCAATTGCATGCTAAAGAAAGATGTCACAAAGCAAAAGTATAAATGGGTTGAAGAATAAGGGACTAAAATAAAAATTGAGATTGAAGGAATAAAATATAGTTTTTATAAAAGTTCAACATGCCACAATATTATTTACTGAAAAGAATAGAGGGTATTACACAAAAGAACTAATTTAAACAAATTACATAGATAGATGACTGAATTAAACTTTTGAAAGATAAAACACCATTATAAAACTAATGAAAAAAAAATAAAAGGCCAAAATGAGTATTTGGCGGAAAAATATTCTTACTGAACATATATTTTTCTCTTTTCCTCTGCTATACTTTTAACATGCAAGAGATCCATCTATGATTCACAGAAGTTTGATTCCATAAAATCAGTCAATTTTAATGCCTACACTTCCATTGCAAGTCAATGCATAGTCAAATATGATGCTTCTTGATCTCAAGTGGGTGAGTATCATGAACATAATCAGTGTTATCACACTTCATCCACCAAGTCTCAAGCAATGTTTAGATAATGGTCACACACAGTCCCTTCCAATCAAAACATATGGAGTTCAGACGAATTCATACTGTCATAAAATGCCTACACATTAATTAAGTTATTATAACTTAAGTTAAACCAACGCGATGCTGCTTTCGCCGCCGGGGGGGGTCTACGGGCACCGCGTAGGCAGTCTCTGTTTTCTGCCTTTCCGTCAGCAAAAATGTTGCTGCCAGTCATTTCTCTCAGTTTAGCTCTACTCAGAGGCTTTTCTGCTGATCCTGGAGCACCATCTCCATTGAAAATGTTATTCCCTGTAAGCTCATGAAACTTCTGCTCATGTATCTTCTTTGTTGTCTTTGCTGGTTCTTCGCCAAATAAGATCTTACTTTGCCCACCCGCAGGCTACAGAAAGTTATGGAAACAGGAGTCAAATGCAGTTGAAACTTGTAAGTGGTAACCATATAATGAGCACACAGTTAGAGTAGGTAGTGATTAACCAGTTCCACATTGGATAGATGAAGGGTGGAAATAGTATTTATAACTTATATGACCTATATATAACTTATTTGACTAATAGTCAACAATTAATTAACTAACTAATGTGTTCTTGAGATAATATAATTTTCTTGAGCATAATATTTGGCTAGTAAAATCGGGAGGATTTCTGCCATAACAACCCAGCAGCAATAAGTATTGGGAGCATGATTTCCTTAAAGATAGTGGTGACACTATCAAAGCCAGGAAAAGTTTTCTAACACACTATTTCCTTAATCATATCAAAGCTGAAATGCAACTAGATCAATTATGAATAGAAGAAAATAAAAGAATGCAATGTCGAGCTCAAGATGCTGCCTCATTGCTTGAGTCAGGAATATGGAAAAAGCACATGACAGAACAGCTTACTATTTGAAAATAACCACTGTCCCAATACTAGCCATTCATTCAATATGAAATGAAAATATGATTTTTTTTCCATGTACATGCAAATGGCAGAAGATACTTACATTGGAAACTTTAACTGATGTGCGCACATTTCGTGGAGCTGGTTCTCCCATATCTTACTTTCCTTTGACTCCAAACTGCGCACAGCAGCTCAATGAACGAGGCACAATTTCTGGCGGAGGACCAAATAGTCATGTCCACTGAGTTTCCTTGGTCTTGGCATTTGATATTGCTTCTTAGTTCTTTAAGTCCGAGTCGCTTGTTCAGTGTCCCACTCAGTTCACGCTGCTTTGCTACCTCAGGTATCGTGGTAGGCTTCTTAGGAGAAATACTTTCTTCGGTTACTGAATGATATCTGACTAATTCCATTTATTGCTTGCTGAGATGCAATTGCAGCAACGGCAAAACATCATAACTACTCTATTGTTCAATCATATACCAGAACAAGGAAGTCACTAACATACCTGATACATGCGCAGGCCTGTTTTGTTATTTGAATTTGCAGATTTGGCTTCTGAAGCACTATTTTCAGCAGCATTTGGCTGAAAATATGCCACTTCCAGTCATCTCTTTCATTTTATACCCTGAGCTAGGTTTCCTGAGAGTAGCACATACAAGATTATCAATCAGACAGCAGATTAGACAATATGAACTTCCAAAACTGAACAGGAAGGCAACATATCTACTTCATATGTATGATTTATAGGACCAAAAATTTCAGTGACTGATATATATATCTGTACCATGCATGCACATTAATTAAAAAGACTTTCTGTAAAAGGCTAGTAATGGTACAACCGTACAAGGCTTACAGTACATCAAAGGAAGAAAATAACTGTAATCCCAAACAAGAAAAAGGCAAACTCACCACCATCTTGTGCAACCCTATTGCTCTAAATTGTTAAGACAAGGGAATTCAGTTATTCCACAAAGAAAACAGAGAAATCTGGTTTAAATGGTGTTGCAAAAAATTAAAAATCCTGGACCATCACGAGGGAGATAAAGATGAGAAATAGCCTCCTAATTTACAAAGAAAAGTAGAATCGGCGATGGAATTTTATCAACATTTATTTGTACAAACTTGCAGATGCCATGAGGCTATAGTATAACCTACCCATACAACCTTCCACCTTCACAGAATAAAATGGAATAAATATAAACCCAATCATAGCCTCAGAGAAGACATAGAACTTAACGTTTACCTAATTACCGACTAGATCGGTACAACAAAGGAAGTTATAAAATGGTCACCAAGCTCATAGCCCCGAAATGGGAGCAATCAAACCAAAAATTAATCAGATCAAAGAACAAGAAAAGAAAAAGAAAATACAAGCAACACTAGATCCACACAAAATGCCTATAATGGATCTTACTTCTTCTCAAGGCTCTGTGCTTCTTCCTCGGTGACCTGCCCGCCGTGAAGCACCTTGCCGATTTTATCCGACGGCTGTGAACGAATGCGAAGGGAGGATTAAAGAACAAACTCAACATAAATAGCTCCAACGAGACGAAGTACTTCAAAGAAGCAAACAATTCTAAATAAGTTAATCAATGGTATAACCTGGCGAGATCGGTAGCCGGAGCCGGAGACGGTGGCGCTGCGGCGGCGGGGGAATCGGCCGGAGGAGGAGCTTCAGACCACGTTAGGAGATCTGAAGTGTTGGTGTGAGACTTCCTCACAGGCGTGCTTCTCTGCATTTTCTTCTCTGAGCTGAATCTGAGACTGCGAGAATGAGAGAGGGAGTGAGTATTGGTAGTATAGTGGTGGGTGGGCGAGTTTGATATATAAGATTTGAAAATGTTTTTAAACTTTAAAACGATAAGTTTTTTCTTTATTCTTGTTTTTTTATGGAAATGAGAAAACTAAAGCTATAAAGATCTTTGAATTTCGTACCGAAATGAAACAATGTCTGGAGTGGAGGGAGAGAAGAGATTAGACACCTGGAAACTTGGTGCACATGGTGGACACGTGTCATTCAGTTACGATAATAACGACGACTTCTAGAAAGAGAAGTTGAAGTTAACTGGAGAACAAAACTACAAAAGAAAAGGGAAAAATATCTCAAATCAAGAACTAATCAGATTCATTCATAATTTCCTATTTATCTATATCTATCTCAAAAAATCGGATATTAACGTATTCTAATGACGCGTACGTTTGTCCAAAGAGGTCATTATAAAATGATTTTAGATTATAATTGAACTTCATGATGAAGATGTTGACACTTTTCTCCTCGCAGAAATTTAAATTCAAGTCAACGAACCTTCAAGTATACGTAGGAATCAGGAAGTTTGGTTTTTGAAAACTTACTTTTTTTTGTCAATTTATTTATTTAATCTTTGAAAAATAAAATTAGATTCCCAAATATTGAAAACCTTTTGATTAAATTTAGGAGACAATTCAACTTTATTTTAGAGAATCTTAAAATATATTTAATCCCACTTTGAAAATGGTGTTTTTGTCTTATTTTTGCTTTTTTTTAAATTTTTCTTCTCAAGATAACGTGGTAATGTAACATAATAACATGGTTGTAAGTAAATGGTAACACATTAGTATTTAATGGTTATATCACCCGATTAGATAATAGTTAAAAAATTTAGGGACTAAATAGTAAATTAATCAACAATTTAAGGACCAAAAAAGGTTTCCTGTTAGTTTTAAGAGTAAATTAACACTTTGGTCCCTAAAAGATATAATTTGCCTCAATTGAATTTCTAAAGAATTGAAATATCTAATTTAGACCTTAAAAATTACAATTTATCTCAGTTTAATTTCTAAAAGGTATCACGGCCACATGGGCTGGCCCGACCTGTCACGAGCTCATTCTTAAACAGGTTAAGACTCGTTGACTAGTTTATAAACGAACTATTCTTTAATGTCCATGCTATCTATGTTGGACGGCGGGCTTAACAAGTTAGCCCGTTTTTTTTTAATTCTTTTTATTAAAATATGTAAAATAATATTTATATAAAAATAAAAATAAATTTCATAAATTATGAGTTATATCATAATTTTTAGTATAACTATAGTAATTATATTATTTTATATTATAACATAAAATAATTTATAAAACTATTTTTATTTCTGAAAACTGATTTATTTATAAAATTATACTTTAAAAGGAAAATAATATATTAAATAGTTAACAACAAATATTTACAAAAATATATTTATAAACTTTAAAATAATCAATACAATTAATGAAAAAAAAAAGAAAGTCACCTCGTTTAGGCTTGTTTATAAATGATTCTATTTTGATCTTTTTAGGTTTGTCCATTTAACAGGCGGACCGATCCGAACCACGGGCTTAAGCCCGTTTTGGCAATACTGCTAAAAATTAGAAATGTCAAATTTAATCCCCAAAATATACAGTTTGTTTCAATTTAGTCCTTGTTAATCTACATTAACATAAATGACAAAAAAATTTATAAGGACTAAATTGAGAAAAACGTAATCTTTCAATTACTAAATTTAACAATTATATCCTTTAAAGACTGAACTGAAATAAACTGCATCTTTCAGAAACTAAATTCGACATTTCTATTTTTTATGGACTAAGTTAAGACCAATTACATATTTCAATGGCCAAAATATCAATGTACTCTAACTTTTAAAATTTGGCTAGGAAAGATTTTGTTTAGAAATTTCCCTAACAAACAATTGTCACTGTCAAAAAGAATAGTATTAGAATATTAGTTGAACAATAATTTTCTGGACATAAATGTCATGCTCACTATATTATGTATGTTATGTGACTGGAAATTAAATAATTCAATGAAAAAATGTTTAATTTAAATAAAATTTCTTTTTTCATAATTTTAGAATTGTTTTCAACTTCATTTCTATTTTTTTGTTTTAAATTTTCTTTATTGCTTTTGATGCTCACTATATTATGTATTCAATATTGCTTCTATTTTTAAGAGTGCAGGTATGAGTTTTCTTTGTATAATGTATGAGCTTTACAACTATAACTCTTGAATTGGTCTCATTGCCTTTGTCCTTTGACAAAAATATATAAAGTCTCAGCCTAAATGATATAGCATAATACATGCACTTTTCTGAACCTTCACATGTAGGTAAAAGAGCTAAATTTGATCATATAATAATATATCCATATATAATCACTAACATTATTTAATTAATCTCTTTTACTTATAAGACCATAGCACCTTCAAATGTAAAAGAGTTAGGGTGCATTTGGTTAGACCATTTCCTGTTTTTATTTTCACAAAAAATAGAAAATAACTAAAAAATGCATTTGAATTATGAGCTTGTTGAATATGTAAGTAGCATGGGAAGTGACAATGCCTGCATTTATATGTTTGATGAATTCTAGCTAGCTAAATTTTAAGACTGGTAGTTTAGGAAATTTTCTTCAGTAGCAATTGATGTAAGGAAATTGTACGTTATGATTTTCTTGAGTCAATTTGACAGAGAACAATTGATTTGAATTGAGTAAATTTTTAAGACTCTAAATTTAGTAAATTTCTCATTCTTGTTATGCTGTATCAGTGTGTTTCTTCTAGACTTCAATGTTGTTAATTGAATAAATTTTGATATATGTTCGTCGATTAATTTAGAACAGGTAAAGAACGTTTCTTAACTTGTTAACATGGAAGAAACTCAATAATTGTTTAAATGATAATTATTGTGCTTGATGTGTTATAAATGGATATAATTTAAGTCGATGAACAACTCATAATTGGTTCTGGAAATTGACGTCTCTGGTTAGAAATCTTCTCTGCAGGTTTTCTCTACTCCATTTTACTTTTGCAAACTTAGGCATGCCAACGCTTAATTTCATTGTACGATTAGTTCAATTTTATTTTAGCCTATCAATATCAAAACCTCTTTTTATTTATTGCTTTGTACGTTGATTCTTTTCAACTTATTCATATTTATTTAAACGAAATTGAGTCACCAATTCCAATTCCAGTAGATTCAATCCTGCTCACACTATACTCAAATTTAATTGCTAGAGCAGAAAATTTATTTTGTTAATTTCGACAACCCAATAATACTACATTTTTTTTAGTACTGACATACTAGAAACATATCTGACATCAACCAATGATCTTTCACAACAATTACGGTAGCTAATACTTGAAGAAATAAGCCAACAAAATCGTTCGTTTTGATGGAAATACTTCAATTTAATATATAAAATAGGTTTACAGTTACAGATAATATAAAATCACCCAGGATTAATGTCGAAACACATTATTCAAAACAAGATACCTCCTCATCAAGTATCAGAATTCAAAATCAACAAAGCACACATCCACCAAATTATTACAGCGTCTAGACATCACTCATCACCTTCACCAATCAGTGCAAGAAGCATTTTCTCGTAGTCACCAGAAGTGTCCTTCACTATTGCATTGCCCAGAGGAATGCTGTTTCTTTTTTGGTATTCTTCTTTGATACGCTGCATGTCAACCTCAGCTCTAGTAGCCACCACTCTAGTAAGAGCCCATTCATCAGTTCCCATCTTGTTTATAGCCAGCCTCAAAAGCTTCTCGAAGTATTTCTCAGGGTTGGTCAAGCACTTAATTGTTGCCCTCAATAATTTCAGATATTCATCTTGTGGATCAGCTTTCAGATCCTGCAGCCAGGATCATTATATACCACAAAGTGACTGAATCATCCTATCACTGCCTAGTCACAATCTTAGATGTTAACTCAGTTAAATTAATCTATTGGTTCTATAGTTTACTTCAATTTTCAATCAAATCCCTGTTATTTCTTTTTTTTTTTTTTTGGGTATTTGAGTCCCTAACTTGCGTATCATTTGTAATTAAATTATTGCCGTTAAACTCCTTTCAATTGAGATTGTTTTCTACTTAAATGGATTCAACCCAATATCTTAACACAATCAACATCTCAGTCAAGTTTACTGCTACAAGGAAATTAGCCATTGAATAAATGGAATTCGTAGATTCATTAGAGAAGACAAGAACGGTACAAAATTAAGTGTATGTTTGGCAACTAAGAAGAGAGAGCTTGAAAGGGAGAAGGGAAGAGGAGGGAAGATTAATCTCCTCTGTCTCTCCTTATTTGGATACCCCAAATTAGGGTATTTTGAAATTGTAAAGGATAGGAATAATGAGGGATTAAAGATTAATCCTCCATTATTTTTCCCTTGAATTTCTAACTTACGAAACAAGGAGATGTTCTACTTCTCTCCCCTTCATTCCCCTTCTCTTTCTTAATATCCAATCCAAACATACCATAAGGTCTATTTCTTTTCCTTTCAGTTCAATCACAGTATGAAAAGATTTTCAGCAGCCATGTGTAGTGTGTGATTAAGATGCTGATGGTGGAGCCTAATCATCAATCTTCAACCATATAAGCATAAATTAAATGGCAGTTAGCTCAAAATTATAATGGCAAGGATTTCATTACAAATGACAGGTAAGTATAGGGATTCAATAACCAAAATGAAAACTATAGGGACCTAATTAAACATTTGTGTAAACTAAGGGACCAATGAAATAATTTAACCTATTATTTCACTAACACAGACACTGAAGTATTGTCCTTTCAAGAAACAGTTTAAGATTAATCTACAAGACAGGCAATCTCCATAAGTTAAATTGCTTCTCTAGGTTTGATGCCCCAAGTTGAAATGACAGACATAAGAATATTTCCAGAATTACTAGTGTTTCAAACAAGTGTTAACAAATAATAAGGCTTCACTTTATAACTTTATATAATATAATCATTATACCTTGTTTATGGCATTCCCAAACTCATTGTTGTAGTGATTCAGTGTTGCATTTAACTGTGCTTTACTCCTTGTTGTTACAATCCTGATCAAGTCCTCATCATTGTAGGCCTTCTCAGCTATCTTCTCATGAAGCAATTTAGCCTCTGATTTAGCCAATGTCATGTTGACCTCATCTCCCTCATAACGAAATGTACTTACAAGAGGAACCAGCAGCTGTTATAGAGCACCAGGATAAAGTTTAATCATCGAACACATAAAGATCTAGCACGAAAGAAATTTGAAGGGAAGTGTGATATAAATGCCTGATTACAAACAAAGGATCTCCTTAAAGCCAAGAAAGGTCAAAACTTTTGGAGGATGTTGGCTGTCCTTAAAGGGATTACACTTATGAATATGTAACATTTTCAAAGCAAGAAAACTAAATTACTTCAGAAGTTTCAGGTTTTACCTTGCGGAAGTCCCCAGATGTATGATAGGCAACGTCCTCTTCAAGGGATTTCTTATAACGAGCTTGATATGCTTGCTTTGCCTTAAACAGATCAAGTGAAGATCTGGTGGAAGCAATTTCCATAAGAACCAAATTGCTTGAAGTCAACTTCTTAGTAGCTTCATTAGCTAAAAAGGCATCACGCACAGCAGGTTCCAACGTCCACAACAGCACAATTCGCTATTAAATCCAATATACAAACATTAGGCAGCATAATAACCAGGCCTATGAAAAAGATAACTTTGAGAATTGACAGTAACATAGAAATTTCTGACAAATCAAATGGCATTCAAAGTCAAGACTAGAACAAAGAAGCTAGACATCAAAAGATTCAAACTGACCTCAAAGTCACTTGAAAGTTCCTTATCTAAAGCTTTAAGAAGTTCTTCTCCATGAGTTGCAGCATAAGTTTCACAAATCAACTTCCGCTGAGAAGCATTTCTATGACCCAGGATCGATATTCAAAGATTCATTAGTTCCCCATCCTGCAATTATATTTCACACTGAGCAACAATTGACAGACCCGAGACATGAAAGAAAAACTTTGAAAGCTAGAATTGAGTAAGGAGTGGTAAATGGATCTTACACTCCATGGCTTTAACATACTAGAAGCTAAAAGCAATAATGCAAAAATCCAATATTGGATGAATGGGACTCTATTTACTTCAAACAGTTAGAAAATATCATAGTTGGGTAATTACAAGCTTATTACTGAAATTTCTCATATTAATCCATGCTTCCACGAGTAATGGAGAGCTACGTAAGCAACTATAGTTTCGTTTATGAGATTCCATGCAATAAAAGGATATGAAAATAAAGAGAAAGAAAAAGATATAAGAAACAGAACACTCCAGTAAGAGCATTATTCATCAAGAAATTAAGAAACTGACAGACACTTATCTGATCGCCAATAGACTTATCTTATTAAAACTGTAAAATTACCAGGAAGAAGACTCCAAATAGTAATTTTTTCATTTGCTTTATAAAAGACTCTAAAATGATGCTGAAAATTAAGGCTCCCAAAAGGAATATATTTCAACTAAAGGCTTCTGCTCCTGAAACCGAAAAGACGGAAGAGGAAAAAATTCCTCCCGGTGTCCCAAATGTATATTCCGATTCGGTACTTTAAAACGAAGATACTACTTTTCAAAAGTACATAAAACATAATGCATAATCCGAACAGAGATATCACATGAATGTAAGCAGCAAGTCAGCAAGATCACATATCGTCCAACAAAAAAAGAAATCAGTAATTCTGATCAGATGCAATATAACAAATTCAAGAACGATTCAGGAAAAACATCAGAGTCATCAGTTCACACAATCCGATCACGATCACGAGAAATTCCAGACAGATCACAAAAATAAAGTTCAGAACAGATCAACGATCAGATAACATATACAATCAAATCCATTCGTTTCAGCGATCGTAAGACGAAGTGAGGAGTGAGGACCTTGAAATGCTTTTCTCAACTCCTCAGCATCCTCGGCCGCAGAAGGAATTTGAGAAGGAACCTTCAGAGTCGACATTGTCACTCGCTTACTGTTAGTCGATCTGATCGATTTGTGATGGAAATTGGGAGGTAGAAAATCGAAAGAGATGTGACGAATAATTTCGAGGCCAGCGTTTTTATAGGATCATGAGTACGATTTCCCCGATCTTGTCTTTACAATAAATTAAGTTATTTGTTTTTTTTAAGCAAAAATACGGTTTTGTTACATTTTGGTCGAATGTTTTCATTTTTGTTCTTATAATTTTCCTTAAATCCAAAATTAAATGAGTAAAAATAGGGTAATTTTAATATTTGTCCTTACATATATATATATTTTAAGGACTTTTCTATTATACAAATCGGTGGGTGGTCTCGGTGGGCCGATGGATAATTTGTGTAAATTTGTACAAACTGTCACTTGTCGCGTTCTAGTTGAGCCACGTGATCCGCCACATGTCATAAGTCCTGAAAATTGCAATGAAACATCTTCGAAATTGCATTGAAGCCCTTCTCCGACCCAAAATTATCTCATTTATATTATTATTATTATTTTATTTTTATTATTTCTTTCTTGTTCTCTTTCTCTCTTTCTTTCCTTTCTCTCTCCTTTCCTTTTTCTTTTGCTTTCTCGTAAGTTCCTTTTATTCTCGTTTTACAATCTTCTTCTCTTCCTTTCCTTTCACAAATACACTCCCACTTGGGTTTCTGTCGGAATTGTCGCTGGAGCCACTGTCAACCACCATCATCGTTGCCGACAGAGACTCGTTGCCAGTCAGTCCACAAGAACACCCTTTTGTCTTCTTTTGTCTCTTTTCTACTCTTCTATCCTGTGGTGCTTCAAAAATGGTGGAAGATGTGAGTTGAACTCCATTTTTTTGTGCTTTTGAAGCTTCATTCTTCTTTTTACTCTCATTTGAACTCCATTTTTGAAGAAAAACTATACTGCAAAATCCAAGAGATGAGGGACTAACAAAGCAATAAGTGAATCTCACCTCCATACACGTGACGCATTCTAGGCCGTTCACCAGATTTGCACAGGTTTGTAAAAGATCCCAATTTTCACAGCAGAAGCTTCCATTTTTTTAAACAAATACAATATATTCAAATGAGAGTTTACTACCACAAAAAAAAAAAAGAAGAATTTACTATAGAATCCAATCCATCAAATTATTACTTTTATTTAAAATTTTGAATTATATTATTAACTTTTTCAAAATAAATATGAAAATAAAACACATTATTATATTCCTTGGTTAAGTATGTGACAACGTGTTAAAATTTTTACACTCCTTCACTATTTATAGGGGTGTGTGAGTTAAATTAGGTATGATTTGAAGGATGAGTAAAACCATTCCAATTAAACAATGACAAGTTGGCTTGGTTTAGTTTTTCCCAATGATAAGTCGAACTCAACTTTTTTTCCTTTTCATTTTTCACATTTTTTTTAGTTTTAGATTATAATTTTTTTTCTTGTTTACTCTTAGTATTTATATTAATTATCAATTGTTATTAATTTTACACATAATATAAAATTAAACGATATAATTACTCTTACCAATGCAAACCCCTAACTATTATATGAGTTTTATTTCATCCCACCTTCTAAACTAAGAGAGTGGGGACTTTTAAGTTTTAAGGAATCCCACGTAACATTTAAATTTAAAATATATAAAAAAATATTTATTATATATATATATATATATAATATATTATATTATATATATATATTATGTATATGTATATGTATATGTATATGAAGCTTCCATTTTTTTAAACAAATACAATATATTCAAATGAGAGTTTACTACCACAAAAAAAAAGAAGAATTTACTATAGAATCCAATCCATCAAATTATTACTTTTATTTAAAATTTTGAATTATATTATTAACTTTTTCAAAAATAAATATGAAAATAAAAACACATTATTATATTCCTTGGTTAAGTATGTGACAACGTGTTAAAATTTTTTACACTCCTTCACTATTTATAGGGGTGTGTGAGTTAAATTAGGTATGATTTGAAGGATGAGTAAAACCATTCCAATTAAACAATGACAAGTTGGCTTGGTTTAGTTTTTCCCAATGATAAGTCGAACTCAACTTTTTTCCTTTTCATTTTTCACATTTTTTTTAGTTTTAGATTATAATTTTTTTTTCTTGTTTACTCTTAGTATTTATAAATTATCAATTGTTATTAATTTTACACATAATATAAAATTAAACGATATAATTACTCTTACCAATGCAAACCCCTAACTATTTATATGAGTTTTATTTCATCCCACCTTCTAAACTAATAAGAGATGTGGGACTTTTAAGTTTTAAGGAATCCCACGTAACATTTAAATTTAAAATAATAAAAATATTTATATATATATATATAATATATATTATATATATATATATATATATTATATATATTTATCTATATGTATATGTATATAAATATACATATACATTACATATATATATACATATATATATGTATATATATATATATTACATATATTTGGCATACTCAATAATGATGTAATTATATTTTATACTCTATTATTAAATGTATAAAACCTTGTTTTTTTTAATATTAAATAATTTTTTTAAAAAAAGTTAATGCATAACATTAAATATTTAAATAATGTAAAAGTTTTATAATATATACATGATAATTATGAGTAAGTTAATTTTTAAAATATATTAAATATTCAATTCAAATGATGTGGAAGATTTTAAAAGTAACATATATACATTTTTTTTAGAACAACATATATTATACTAAAATAAGGTTAATAGTATTAAAAATTAAATCAATGGCTGAACTATACTACTTTTAAATTAATGCATGCAAACACATGTGAATTGATACCCATCTATATTCATCTTAAAATAATTACTCCATAATTAATGCATGTTTTTTTATGAGATTTTAAAAATCACATATTAATTTTTTTAAAGGTTTAAATGTCACTTATTTACCATATCTCGTTTGTCATATACATCTTGAGATCTTTGAATATTCCTCTATATTCATAGCACAATAAAATAATTTAATGGGTTTTTTTTGTCAGAAGTTAATAGGCTTTTTATTTAATAAACTAGACTTCTTCTTATCTGTTTCACTCTACTCCTTTTTTGGTTTTGGTTCCTTGACTCCATCAACCTCCTTAGTGATCTCTATAGGTCCATCTTCGATAATATTTCACACATCTTCATCTAATGTTTGGATAAAGATAATGATTCTATTTTTTCAGTACCCATAGTTCTTTTCATCAAATAGAGAAGGAAGTTGAAAGAACTGTCCTTCTCCAAGAACTATTTGATTATCCATACTTTGACTAGGACCTTTGTTCTAAGGTTGTTAGACTTGTAATAATTTGTTAGACACCTTCCTTCTGATACCAAGTGAAAGTCAGGAGTTGTACCTAGGAGGGGGTGAATTGGGTATAATAAAAAATTAAGCTTATTTTCGAAAATTCTTTTCTACTTCCTTAGGAGAAAGTTAGGTTCCTTTAGTTCCTTGAAACTTTGTACTTTAATTGGTTTTAAGCAAGGAGTGAGAGACAAATCACTTTTGCTAGAGAGGTTCACAGTTCAAGTTTCTTTGAATGCTACGTCTTCTCTTCTTCTAACTAATTAATTAAAAGATTTCTTATAACATTGTACCAAGTTACAACCCAACAACCCTCACAAGTGTAAGCACAATTGCTTTTATGCTACTTACAAAAACCAGGAATCAAGTCCTCAAAACCAATAACTTAATACAAGAAGTTCTTCTTGCAACCTTGACTTCGTTCAAGGATCAGCCCCTTGGCTTTTACCATAAAGACACTTCAAACATTAAGGCCCTGTTTGGTTTTGAGAATTGAGATGATGGAATGGTAATGGTGGTAGGTGGAGTCAGTCAAATGTGTTTGGTTTGAGAAATTGTAATGGGAGACGGATTGCCTTGGTCATAATGGAAGGAATGCATGTTCATGGGAATGAGGATTGAAATGTCTAAGTTACTTCTACATTTTCCCTTGAACCCACATCTCTTGATTTGAAGATCTATGCAACCTCACCTCATTCCTCGCCCTCGACCTCGACCGTTCATCTTTTCTGGCAAAGAAGAAGAAGAAAAAAGTGATTTACCTCCATTTTCTGTGTCCCACTCTCGTTCCATTTGTCTTCTCTGACGAAGAAGGAAAAGAACAATGATGGACTTGACCTCCTTTTTTGTTTCTCACTCCCACTCTGTTCGTCTTCTCCAGCAAAGAATAATGTAGATTTTTTTTTCCGTTCATCTTCTCCGACAAAGAAGAATAAAAAAGTGATGGACTCGAACCTCCATTTTCTATTTCCCACACCTACTCTGTTCTCTTCTATGGCGAAGAACAAGGCGGATCTGTCATTTTCCGTTCGTCTTCTTCGGCGAAGAAGAACAATGATGGTGTTGGATGATGAGTGGAGAAGAAAAAGATGAGTACACTCGCCATTATGGATTTTTCGATGACTGATCGACCTCTTCAATGGCGGTGGTGGTGCTGCCGGTGCTTGATTTGATGATGAGTGGGAAAGAAGATGAGGAGTTAGGGTCTTGGAAAGAAGTGTGGATGAGAGAAATGCGAGAGAGAGAGAGAGAGATTGAAGCCAAAATTAATTACATTTGAGACAAATGAGAGAGAGAGTAAATAAGTGTTTTTTCTTAATTTTTGTATTTTTTAATTATAAGGGTAAAATTGTCATTTTATCATATTCTCATTCCCATTCCTTATCCCAATTATATCATACCAAACATAATTATATCATTGCCTTTTCCATTCTCTTTCCTACTCTCTTTCCTATTCCCTTCCTCATTTCCATTCGTTCAAAATAATTCCGCAAACCAAACGGGGCCTAATTTCTTCACCAAACTAAGTAAAGATAGATATGTTTGTAGCCACTAAGACTCAAATCACAAAGATATAAATATCACTTAGAAACAACTCCTCACTAATAACTTTCTATATGGGTAGAAACCTATCCCATACGTGGCGCAGCTTAGTAATGAGGATGAAAGTTCTTTTGCCAAATATCTATATGTGGATCAGTGATTTCAAAGAAACATCGATTTGGGTGGATCCTTGGATTCTAAGGGTGCAACCATGTCAGGTTAGACAAGAAGTTCCGTATTGGAGGCTAGCGAGTGCGGTATGTGATTTAAAATAGAACAGCAAATCTATTGGGATGCTAATATGATTTATGCGACTTTTCCACACCATATTTGTCAAAAAATCCGTAGTTTACCTCTGAATCATTTGCATCATGGTGACAAGTGGGCATATAGAGGGGATCCTAAAGGTGTATTTTCTGTAAAGTCTTGTTAGGACCATGTTGGGTGTAAGATGGAGCCAGATCGAAGTTCTTCAAGAACCGAAACCCTTTGTTGACTCCAAATTTTGGAAGGGGCTGTGGAGACTTCTGATTTTACCAAGGTACTGTTAAATAAATCACCGACTTCTCTCTCTAGAAGTTACTAGATTTTGTAGAATGTTTATTCTAGAAATTGTGTGCAGTGTGGCAGTGGAAATGTCTAGAGAAAACTAGGAAATATGAAATAATATTTTAAGTGAGGCGGTGAAGAAAAGCAACTGACTTTAGTACCAATAAATATGTGTGTGTAGCGTTATGTGTGTGTTCAGAAGTGAGAAACAAAAGTGTGTGTTGAGTGAGTTGAGAAGTTGTGAGTGTAGAGTGAAAAATAGTGTGTGCGTGAGAGTGTTGAGAGTAAAGTGAGTAAGAGTGTAAGTGTGGCAGTGATGTGAGGTGTGTGGCAGAGTATAAGTAAGAGAGTGTGAAAGAGTGAGAATTATAATTGTGTCTTGTGAAATATAGAAGTCATTTCAGTTTATTCCCACTTCAGATCTTCTCAAATTCTACAAGTGGTATCAGAGCCTGGTTCGTGTGGTCGCCACTCGGTGTTGGAGTAAGCAGGTACGTGTTTGTGTATACGATCGGGAATTGCTGTACGAGGAGATTCTGCCGGAATACAGTCAGGGATTGTAAAGATACTTGATCAGGGATAAAGAAGTCTTGACGAAAGTGCAGGGCACGGTCAAGAGGATGGCAGACATGGGAAGCAGCGTTAACGGTATGGAAAAATTAAACAGTAATAATTTAATACTTGGAATACGCGTATGAGATTTTACCTGCTTAGTCAAGATTTATGGAGTCTTGTCGAAGGGGAAGAAACCCAACCTCCAACTGAAGGAGAAGATCTTAAGAAGTGGAAGGTTAGAGCGGGCAAGGCGATGTATGTGCTGTCGGTGACGGTATAAGACGACATACTGCAACACATTAAGGAAGCAAAGACGCCCAAAGAAGCATGGGACACTCTCACAGGTTTGTATGCACGCACGCACAAATGACGCTAAGCTCCAGCACTTGGAAAATGAGTTGCCATCAATGTCGCAACAAAATATGACAATTGGTGAGTACTTTACCAAGGTTAAATCAATATGCCAAGAAATTTTTAAATTAGATCCTCAAAATCCTATAACGGAAACAAGGATGAGGAAGATTATAGTGCACGGGCTACGCCCTGAATTTCTTGGCTTGATTACGGCTACTCGAGGTTGGGCAAAGGAACTAACCTTGATTGAGTTACAAATATCTTGGCGAATCAGGAGGCTTTAGATAAACAAATATCTAAAGCATTTGTTCAAGAGGAAGATAAAGCCCTATTCAGTAGTAAAGGGGCTAAGGAGGGTCACAAAGAGTAATGTGACCGAGGAAACGTCCAGGGACGAGGTGGTTGGCGTGGTAGCCAACAAAGGTGGAGCTCAAAGCCAGGGGGAGCTCAGCGAAGCCAAGATCATGAAAGCCGTAATGAGAGAGAGAAGTGTCGACAAGAAAGTAGATGTTACAACTACGGGAGAAATGGCCACTTTGCCCGAGAGTGCTGGAGGCCAAAGCGTATGGAAGGGAATGCGGTGACGTCTACACAACAAAACAGTGAAGAAGAAAGGGATTTTCGGCTATCTAAAGGGTCAGAAGAGATCGCGGCATCGTGCATCGAGGAAAAAAAATGATGGCGTTGGTCAGTGTGAACAATAACTCTGTCAACTACAAAGAGATTGGATCATAGACTCAGCGTGTTCCAATCATATGACAGGTGATAGTGGTAAGCTTTCGGAAGTGGAAGAGTATAAAGTAAGTCGAGTTGTAGTAACGGCTAACAACTCGAGACTGCTAATAGCACACGTTGGCAGTACTACTGTGGTCCCCCGATATAGTTCAGAGCAGGTAAAGTTGCAGAATGTCTACCATGTACCGGGGATGAAGAAAAATCTCTTATCGGTGTCACAGCTCACATCAGAAGGGAACTTTTTTGTGTTTGGGCCGAAGGACGTCAAAGTATATAGAAGTATCAATCCCACCAGTACACCGATTATGGAGGGAAGACGAGTCGAGTCGGTCTACGTGATGTCAGCACAGGAAGCATACGTAGACAAGACAAGAAAGAATGAAACAGCGGACTTATGTCATGCAAGACTCGGTCATGTTGGCTATCACAAATTAAAGGTGGTGATGAACAAGCAGATGCTCAAGGGATTGCCTCAGATGGAGGTTCGAGATAATGTCGTGTGTGCTGGATGCCAATACGGTAAAGCGCATCAGTTACCGTATGAAGAATCCAATTTTAGAGCGAAGGCACCATTCAAGCTTGTGCATTCGGATGTCTTTGGACCGGTGAAGCAATCATCAGTCAGTGGATATCGGTACATGATCACATTCATAGATGATTACTCCAGGTACGTGTGGGTAGATTTTATGAAAGAGAAATCAGAGGCATTATCTAAGTTTAAAATCTTCAAAGAGAAGAATGAAGGAGAAGTGGGTCATAAGATATTGTGCCTACGTACGGACAACGGGGGAGAGTATATATCAAAAGAATTTTCAGAGTATCTGAGACAGAATAAGATTCGGAGACAGTTGACTTGTCCAGGAACACCGCAGCCGAATGGAGTTGCCGAACGGAAGAATCGACATTTGGCAGAAATATGTAGGAGCATGTTGCACGCAAAGAACGTGCTGCCACAGTTCTGGGCAGAGTGCATAAAGACGACTGTCCATATCATCAACAGGCTACCTCAAGCAAAGCTGGGCTTTGTGTCGCCTAATGAGAAGCTCTGGCAAGTCAAACCTACGGTAAGCAACTTCCGGGTATTTGGCTGTGTATGTTACGCGTTCATACCTGATCATTTGCGGAGTAAGTTCGATAAGAAGGCAGTACAGTGCATATTCGTTGGCTATGATAATGAACGAAAGGGTTAGAGATATTGCGATCCGACGATTGGACGATGTTATGTGAGTAGAAATGTGGTTTTGATGAAGCGTCATCATGGTGGTCACCGCAAGTCACAGTGCTACCTTATTCGAAGGAGATCGAAGAGAAGTTACAAGAGCAAGCAAGTGGTAGTAAGGATGATGAAAGACAGGAATAAGTCTTGTTAATGCTGGTGATAATCATGCAAGAGAGAAGAGTCCATGGAAGACTGTGTTCACGTTACGGCAGAAGATGCGAGTCCCAGTCAATTTGAGGAACCCGAAGAAATTAGAGAAGAGACTCATCCACTGCAACAAGAGTTAAGAAGGTCAACAAGACAAAGGAAACCAAATCTGAAATATGCTAATATAGCATTAGTGGAAGATGGAAGAGGCAATGAGCTAGCAAGGAAGCATCAGAGGACGAAGACGGGAAGAACAACATTTAGAGAGATAAGTCGTTGAGGGGGAGTGTTAAATAAATCACCGATTTCTCTCTCTAGGAGTTACTAGATTTTGTAGAATGTTTATTCTAGGAATTGTGTGCAGTGTGGCGGTGGAAATAGGGGTGATCACCGGGTCGGGTTAACCCGCCAACCCGCTCAATCCAATCCAACCCGCTAATTTGGGTTGGATTGGTTCGGGTTGGCAGGTTGGTTTGGGTTCAAAATTTCAACCCGCTCATTGATTGGTTCGGTTAGCGGATTTGGAAATTATGAACCCGCCCAACCCGAACCAACCCCCAACCCGCACTAGTATATATTATTATCAGAAAAAGAATTTATATCACATTAAAATATTAAATCATTAATACATAAGCAACAAATACAAATTATTCATATCTTGAATATGTCAATTTTAGTTTATTTCAAGTTCTTGACTTTTTTCTAAATGAAAATAAGTCTTTTTCATGAAGGTAAGTAATTTAAAAGTAAAAAATAAAATAAAAAAATGTAAAAAAAATAAGAAAAATAATAAAAATAAAGTTGACGGGTTGAACCCGAACCAACTCAACCAACCCGCCCATTGGCGGGTTGGTTCGGTTCGGGTTCAACATTCTTTTTTTTTTTCAAACCCGACCCAACTCAACCTGCCAAACTTTGATCGGGTTGGTTCCAATTTTTCTTCAAACTCGAACCAAACCAACCCGCGACCACTCCTAGGTGAAAATGTCTAGAGAAAACTAAGAAATATGAAATAATATTTTAAGTGAGGCGGTGAAGAAAAGCAACCGATTTTAGTACCTATAAATATGTTGTGTAGCGTTATATGTGTGTTCAGAAGTGAGAAACACAAGTGTGTGTTGAGTGAGTTGAGAAGTTGTGAGTGTAGAGTGAAAAATAGTGTGTGGGTGAGAGTGTTGAGAGCAAAGTGAGTAAGAGTGTAAGTGTGGCAGAGTGTAAGTAAGAGTGTGAGAGTAAAAATTGTAATTGTATCTTGTGAAATATAAAATTCATTTCAGTTTAGTCCCACTTCAGGTACAAGATGTGTCTTGAAATTTTGCCACGGTAGTAACACTGTGCAATAGAGGAGTTAGTGTGACTGATAAATTCATTTTCTGTGAGAGAAGAGGAGGATGTCTTTCACATATTGGTAACGTGCTTGGCTTTGGAAGAGGTTTGGCAAGCTACAGGTCTTGATGACTTTGGCAGTAGACGATTTCATAATTCCTTGCTGGGTTGGATGGCGAAAGAAGGACAAGATTTGGATTAGGAGAAAATGGGTTTGCTGGCCATCTTTCTATGTTTGGTCTAGGATATATGAGAGCAATGCAAGGAAGTTTAGACAAGAATCCCAAAACTTGTCTCGGTTATGGCTTAAAGCTAGAATGGTATGTGACGAAGAAGAAAGAGGTATGGGAGAGACTTGTGATGTGGGCAAATCCACCGATGAACAGGTGTAAGCTGAACGTGGATACAACAACTCAACTTCCCGGTAGAGGTTCGATCGGCAGGCTGATCAGGAACAAAGAAAGGGTGTGTGGTAGTAACATTTGCAGATAAAGTTGCTTTCTTTGATGACCCAATGACACTTGAAGCAATGGTAATGGCGAGAGGTATTTGTGGACTAGTAATATTTTTACTTGGTACTTCTTTGATGTCTAGTCTTACATATGTTTTTGGCTATGTTATTCTGATGTAATGATATTTCTTTTACTGTTTATGTCCAGTACAGTATGCCATACCATTAGGTGTGTAGTTGGTAAGAGTTTTGTTGACTTCTATGTCTTCTAATTTTATGTATGTGTCAGTTTGCTTCTGCTAATGAATACAGACATTCCATTCCATCTGTTTTCTGTTTTTGGCTCTCTTTTCGGCTTTCTACTTTCTTCTTCCAACACTGGTATCAGAGCAGGGTTCTTAAAGGCCCTGTGAGTGAGATAGTGAGTGAACTCTTTCTTGTGAGTGTTTGTAAGGTGAGAGATCAAACACCGTGAGGAGTGGGAGAGATGGCTTCCAGCAGCTCACTAGGGACGGGTCCTCCAATGTTTACAGGAGAGAATTACCATATTTGGGCAATCAAGATGAAAGCATACTTGAAGGCTCAGAGTTTATGGGATGTGGTGGAAACAGATATTGAACCACCAGTATTAAGGGCAAATCCAACTTTAGCTAAAATGAGGAAGCATGAAGATGTTGCAAGAAAGCCAAAAGCCTTAACTTGCTTGCATTTAGCCTTGTCTGATGTGATCTTCACAAGAATTATGGCTTGTGATTCTCCAAAGGAAGCATGGGAGAAACTTAAGGCAGAATTTGAAGGGAGTGAAAGAGTGAAGTCTATAAAGCTCCTTACACTCAAAAGGGAGTTTGAAATGCTGAAGATGAAGGAGGAAGACTCAGTTAAGGAGTACTCTTCTAAACTTCTAGAAGTGGTAAACAGAATTAGGCTCTTGGGTGAAGATTTCTCAGATCAAAAGGTGGTTGAGAAGATGCTAATCAGCTTACCTGCTAGGTTTGAGGCCAAGGTTTCAGCTATAGAAGAGTCTTGTGATCTCAAACTTTTGACGGTAGCTGAACTGATTAGTAAATTACAAGCTCAAGAACACAGAACCAGAATGAGGGATGTTGAAGGAGTTGAAGGAGCCTTTTTTATGAAGCATAAAGGAAAGAAAGGGTCCAGTAATGCAAAACAGAATTATACAGATAGAAGAGGAAAGTAGAACAGTGGGAAGAATGCTGAAAAGAAAGAAAAATTTGCACCTTGTGGTATATGTCAAAGGGAAAACCACTTGGAGAAGAACTGTTGGTATAAGGGAAAAGGTCCTATTCAATGTAGATTTTGCAAGATGATGGGGCACATTGAGAAGAATTGTAGAAAGAAGCAAGGACAAACCAACCAGCAGCAAGCAAATTGTGTAGAGGATGGAGAAGAGCCATCTGAGTCTCTCTTTATGGTGTCACAAGGAAGCTGTAGCTATGATGGAGGCATTTGGCTAGTAGACAGTGGATGTACCAGCCATATGTGCAAGGAGGAAAAGATGTTTTGTGACTTAGACAAAACTGTAAAGATTAGAGTGACTCTTGGGAATGGTGAAGTGATGCAGTCTCAAGGGAAAGGCTCAGTGACAGTGGCGACAAGGCAAGGCACTAGAACTATCCACAATGTTCTGTTTGTGCCAGGTTTATCTCAAAACTTGCTTAGTGTTGCACAAATGATTTCACATGGCTACACTGTTATGTTTAAGAAGAAAATCTGCTTCATATATGATTTAAAAGGAAAATTGTTAGCTGAAGTAGAAATGACCAACAATACTTTTCCTTTACATTGGTATAAATGCTATGATGTGGCTATGCATGTAACCAGTGATGAATCATTCTTATGGCACAGACGTTTCGGGCATTTCAACTTTAGTGCACTCAAACTTATGAGTAGTCGTGGTTATATCAAAGATTTACCACTTATCAATGATGGTGTGGATGTATGCAAATCTTGTTGCTTAGGAAAGATGCACAGAAAGGGTTTTCCACAGATGACTAGTTGGAGAGCTAAGACTAAGCTGGAACTAGTGTACACAGATGTTTGTGGACCCATGAACACCAAATCCTTAAATAATAGTCTATACTTTTTGTATTCATTGATGACTACTCAAGGATGACCTGGGTGTACTTTATGAGTAAGAAGAGTCAAGTGTTGGCTTGTTTACCTGAATTCAAAGCTATGCAGAATTGCAAAGTGGACTGAGGCTCAAGACCCTGAGATCAGATAATGGTGGGGATGTAATACTTCAAAGGAGTTTGAAGCTTTTTGCAAGGAAAATGGAATTATGATCAACTAACAGTGCCTTATTCACCTTAACAAAATGGTGTTTGTGAGAGGAAGAACAGGACAGTAGTTGAAATGGCAAGGGCATTTTGAGTGACAAAGGTCTTCCATGGAGCTTTTGGGCAGAGGCTGTGAAACTTCTGTATACTTACTAAATCGTTTAGCTACAAAGGCTGTAACTAATATGACTCCTATTGAAGCATGGGTGGTCTGAAACCTTCAACTCATCACTTGAAGATTTTCGGATGCATTTGTTATTACACATACCAGCTGTTAAGAGGACTAAGCTCAGTGAAAAGGCTCAATTGGGCATCTTTCTGGGGTATGCAGCAACCTCTAAAAGGGTACAGAGTTTATGTCATTCAAGAGAAGGGTGTTGTGGTGAGCAGAGATGTAGTGTTTTTGGAGGATGCCTACTGGAATTGGGAGAAAAACCAAGTAGAAAAAAGAAACCTCAAACAAGGTCTCTCAAAATAATACTTCTCTATTGCAGCCAAATTCAGAACCTCAGATGGTGAAGAAGAGACTGAGTTCAGGGATTCAACAGATGCTGGTGAAGGACAAAGTCCTGAAGTTGAGTCTCCACCTGACTCACCTGTGAGAAAGTATAAGTCTCTAACAGATGTGTATGAAAGATGCAACCTAGTCATGCTTGAACCTGTAAAATATGCAGAAGCTGCTGCTTCACCAGAGTGGCACCAAGCTATGCTAGATGAAATCAATTCCATTGAAAGAAATGGAACCTGGAAGCTGTGAAAAGACCAGAATCTAGAAATGTCATTGGTGTGAAATGGGTATTCAAAACTAAGTTGAAATCCAGATGGCACGGTCTTTAAGTATAAGGCAAGATTGGTTGTGAAAGGGTACTCTCAGCTGCCTGGTGTGGATTATGGAGATACATTTGCTCCTGTGGCAAGACTAGAGACAATTAGAATGGTACTTGCCCTAGCTGCACAGAATGCGTGGAATGTACATCATCTTGATGTTAAGTCAGCCTTCTTGAATGGTGAATTAGAGGAGGAGATATTTGTAGAGCAACCTGAAGGTTTTGTGGTACCAGGAAAAGAGGATCATGTGTATAAGGCTGCACAAAGCCTTGTATGGCTTAAAACAAGCTCCACGGGCTTGGTATAGCAAGATTGATTCTCATCTTACAGGCTGCAAGTTCACTAAAAGTAGCAGTGAATCCACTATGTATGTCAAACAAGTAGAAAAGAAGAAGCTTATTGTGTCTTGTATGTTGATGATTTATTAGTGACTGGTGATGATGCTGCATTGCTCAAAGATTTCACAAAGGAAATGGAAGGGACTTTTGAGATGACAGATTTAGGGAAAATGAGTTATTTTCTGGGTATGGAAATTTCATCAATGCAACTTGGGAATTTTTGTTTCTCAGAAAAAGTTTGCTACTGACTTGCTAAAGAAGTTAAGCTAGACAACTGCAATCAGTTCCTACTCCTTGATCCCTAATAGGAAGCTGTCTAAACCTAAGGGAAGATGAGAAAGTAGATGGTTCAATCTATAGAAGTCTTGTTGGCAGCCTGCTCTACTTGACTGCAACTAGACCAGATTTGATGTTTGCTGCTAGTTTGCTGTCTAGGTACATGCAAGCTCCTGGAGAAGTTCATATGGGAGTTGCAAGGCGTGTCTTAAGGTACATTAAAGGCACTAAGGGGTATGGACTTGGTATACTAAAGGTGAAGGAGATGAAGTTCTTGCTGGATACTCAGACAGTGATTGGGGAGGTTGTAGTGATGATTGTAAAAGCACCTCAGGCTACCTGTTCTTGTTTTGGTTCAGGTGCTTTCTCATGGATGACCAAGAAGCAAGATATTGTGGCCCAATCCACTGCAGAAGCAGAATATGTAGCACTTGCAGCAGCCACAAATCAGGTTGTTTGGTTGAGGAAGGTGTTGAGTGATCTTCACTTTGCACAGAAGGATCCTACTATGTTGTTTGTAGACAACAAGTCTGCAATTTCTATAGCTCATAATCCAGTTCTACATGGGAGAACTAAGCACATCAACATCAAATTTCATGCTGTAAGGGAGGCAGAGAAGGAAGGTGAAGTCAAGATCCTGCATTGTCCTACAGATGAGCAAACTTGCGGATATCTTCACCAAGCCAACTTCCTAGGAGGAAGTTTTGTGTTCTAAGGGCTTGCTCTTGGAGTCTCAAGTAAAAATCTTAAGGAGGAAAATGTGGACTAGTAATATTTTTACTTGGTACTTCTTTGATGTCTAGTCTTACATATGTTTTTGGCTATGTTATTCTGATGTAATGATCTTTCTTTTACTGTTATGTCCAGTACAGTATGCCATACCATTAGGTGTGTAGTTGGTAAGAGTTTTGTTGACTTCTATGTCTTCTAATTTTATGTATGTGTATCAGTTTGCTTCTGCTAATGATACAGACATTCCATTCCATCTGTTTTCTGTTTTGGCTCTCTTTTCGGCTTTCTACCTTTCTTCTTCCAACAGTATTGAGCTTGCTGTGGAAAGAGGCGTGGAGCACTTGATTGTGTGGAAGGAGACGTAAAGATAGTTTTCGACCATCTGATGGGTTAGAACTTAGAAGAATGAGCCATCTATTTTGAGTCTTAGCTGCTGGTGCCATAGAATTCATTTTGTTAGTTACTCTTGGAGTATTATTTCATTTTCTTGAGTGTTTAGAAACCGTAATAAGGCAACCCATCATTTAGCTTGTTTTGTCAAGGGCTCACCTACTTTGATTTGATGGAATAATTCTATACCTATTTTTCTTCCTGATGTATTGAGTTTTGAAAGTTATTAATGCATCAAGTCAATATTAATTTTTTAAAAAAATTATGAAGTAAAATATTATTTAGTCCGTTGGTCAAACTACTATTTAGTTTCTGAATTTATCAAAAATACTATTTAGTCCCCGAAATGTTTAACTATGTCAACTATTTAGTCCCTGAATTTTTAACTATGTCAACTATTTAGTCTCCAAACTTGGCAAAAATACTATTTAATCATCGAATTTGCAATTTTGTCAACTATTTAGTCTCCTTTCTGTTACCCATTATAGTTGACAGAGTTGCAAATTCGGTGATTAAATAGTATTTTTGCCAAATTTGAGGATTAAATAGTTGATATAGTTACAAATTCGGGGACTAAATAGTATTTTGTCAAATTCGAGGACTAAATAATTGACATAGTTAAACATTTCGGAGACTAAATAGTATTTTTGATAAATTCGAGGACTAAATAGTAATTTGACCAATAATTCGGAGACTAAATAGTGTTTTGCCTAAAATATTATTAAATTACTCATTTTTTAATAACTATCATTATTCTCTTTTTAAAATAAAACTAAATTCATCCTTATTTTTTTCACATTATATATATATATTCTTTGTATGATTATAAAATAATTATTTTGATAACCACTTACCAGAATACCAAAGCCATATTTGTTTTTTTATGGAATAAATATGATTGTTTAAAGGACAAAACTTATATGCTATTGCTTACATGTTTTTTTAAGGTTAACTAATTAAAAAAAACGGTAAGTAACAGTATATTTTGATAACCACTTGTACTCTTTTTTTAATTGTTTAACTTTAAAAAAAGGGTAAAGTACCTTTGGTACCCCCAACGTTTACGCCTTCGGTCAAATATGCCCCAAACGTTTTATCGCGATCAAATATGCCCTCAACGTTTTAATTTTTGGGCAATCTTACCCTTTTCACTAACACCGTTAAAATGGTTAACGGTTTTTTCTTACTAGGCGTAACATGTGGCATTAATATCTGACTGGGATCAATTTTTTCTATTTCATATTTTATTTTAAAAAAAAGAAAAAAAAACGTGCTTCTTCAAAACCTAAACCTAAACGATTTTTTTTTCTTTGAAATAAAATATGAAATAGAAAAAATTGATCCCAGCCAGATATTAATGCTACATGTTATGTCTAGTCAGCAAAAACCATTAACTATTTTAACGGTGTTAGTGAAAAGGGTAAGATTGCCCAAAAATTGAAACGTTCGGAGTATATTTGACAGCAATCAAATGTTTGGGGTATATATGACCGAACGCGCAAACGTTGGGGGTACTAAAGATACTTTACCCTTGAAAAAAACATGTAAGCAACAGTATATAAGTTTTGTTGTTGTATAAATTAAAGAAATGATAAAATATAATTTAAGATGGATAGAGGATGTGTACAAGCCGATCAATATAACACGGAGCGACATTGCTGCAGGCGTAGGCCGTAGTGGCTGACACACAACAAATAGAAAGCGCTACACCAACAACACAAAACTATTACTTCACCATTACTCTCGTCTTCTTCGGCGCTGCTTCCTTTGCTCTTACATTTACTTAAGATTACCCAATCCAAAGAAAAAAGTGGAGGAAAATGAAGATCACAGATATTATAGTTGGTGCTTAATTTTATCCATGAAGCAGAAGTGGAAGATGGAATATCGGAATCTCTGTCTTGAGGCTGAGACCTTATGTTCGCAATAGAAGCTTTTGTGGTGGAAATTGATCGCAATACAAATGGGAAGGAAGCAATCTCTGCGGAGCAAAGCAGCTCACCTTGTGTCGGATCTCACCACTGTACTGCTCAATCCCATCTCCGATAAACCCGCTAAGCCCCGTCCGCCTCCTCCTTCAGTAAGTTCTTGCTTTTCGCTTTCTCTCTCTCTCTCTTGCTCTTCACCCTTGTAATTTGGAGTTGAAGAATTAGCTGATGGATCAATTCGTTGACCATTCCTCCAAATCGATCATAATTGATGAACTGATTGTTTATGCCCCTTTTTTCCATTGGTGTAATTCTTTTTGTTTCTCTTCTTTTTCATTTGATTTTTGGTTAAGACGGCCTATACCATATATGTCGGTTATGGGAATTGTTGTTTCAGGGCTTGCTTTTGTTTCTTACCCTTTCATTGAATTATGCATGATAAGGTTGGTACGCCTTACAATACAATTATTTATGAATAGGGTTCGTGCCTTCGTGGCTACTTACTGTTTGTTTCATTTATGTTAAGGAATTTTGTTCTAAACTGGAATCAAGAGGTATCTCCAGCTAAAATCTGTCTGACAATTGTTTGCTCAGGAAGAAGAAGTGGGTGTATCAAATGTAAGTGATTCAGAGTCAGCTAGTCGTGAGGGTGGCCAGAAGTTAATTGATGGGCCTGATACTTCGTCCTTCACTGCATTCCTCTATTCGTTTTTGGCATCCTCAGATTCTGGAGATAATGCAAACTCAGATAGGCAAAATGACAATAAAAATGGAATTGATATCCCTCCATCAGACTCAGCCATAAAGGAAAATAGTGGAAAGAAAAGTCTGTTTTCTAGGGGTAAGCAATCACTTGGGAGAGCTATCAGCCAAGCTGTGAGAATCAGCGGATTGCGCCATCAAGAGCGCAAGGATGATTTTGAAAAGAAATTGGATGATGGACATGGTTCGAAATTATCTGGCGTTGAGATGAGGCATATTCAACCTGTGGAAGAGCCCATGCCTTTGGTTGATTTGCCTGAAATTTCTGAACCTTCAGTGCTTCTTTCAGAGAAAACAAGAACTGTTCTCTATACTTCACTTCCAGCTCTTATCCATGGGAGGAAATGGATGCTGCTATACAGGTATATAAGGATGAAGATTTATTGGAGTAAACAAAATTCTATCCAACTTTCAGTTCCAAGATGTACGTAATTATCATTAAGTCTTTTTATCACCACTCATTTCCTGCAGTACGTGGAGGCATGGTATATCACTTTCAACTCTGTACAGGAGGAGCATGCTTTGGCCTGGCTTGAGTTTGCTGGTATAGTTTATTTATCCCTGAGCTATATAAATCTTAAGTATGTTCATCTAATCCCGATCTACTATAGAAATAAAAAAGATAAAGAAGCAAACAGACACCGCAATTCTTTTTCCAGAGTTAAAAACTAATATGTTTTGTATTACACTGAAGCTAAGTTCTGCATCATGGTCAATTCTTATTTACTTTATATGTTCAGTTATTTCAAATTATTATTTAAATATTTGTATCATCATTGGGTACCATACCATCACACTAAGAGACACGAGTTACAGATTTGATACAAGAACCGACTAAGAAAATAATTATGTTTGGTGGTGATGGAAGCTTTTCTTACTTAGATTATTTTGGAGTAAGGGGATACTATTGTTTCTTGTTACCTAAATATAATAGCTCTCTTTGACAAGTTGAGTGATAAATGTAAATAAATGCTTGATAATTTTTTGTTACAAGTATTTTGTTGTTGGTTTTTACTGTTAATACTAGATTGTGTTGTTTTCTGGTAGTTTTTAATGTATTGAAATATGTCATTTCCTATTATTGACCTTGATAACTTAATTTTATAGCGTTACGAACTATTCTGGGAGTCCTTTTTCATTGATGTCTGATGATCACGGCATAGTTTTGTGTAATAAGATGGAGTTTTTCCATAAAAATGGTTAAGAGTAGCATGCTGTAGTTTACTGTACCTGTTACTGTCTCATGCTTGTAAGCTTTCAGGCTTAAAAAGTTCATGCTGTTCATCTATAAAGCCATTCTGCATTATTAACTTGATCTAGGAATCATAGTGCTTTAGTATGGATCAAAACGCTGATCCTTTTATTTTTCTAACTTAACAAATATATAGCATTCTTGAGTCCTTTTGTATAGATAGGTTCTTCACTTACCTGAAAATTAAGCTAATCTTCTCCAGGTTGTTGGAGATCGTAAAGGAGCAGTTTTTGGTGGCCTGGTTGAAGCACCATTAAGACCATCCAACAAGAGAAAATACCAGGTCATGCCGAAACTATTTTACCCTATGGGCTATCATGTACTATCTGGTTTATCAGCATTACCGTTACATGTTATATCTTGTTGACATCATATTTTGTACAGGGAACAAATAATACATTTGTTTTCACAAACACCGTGGGTCATCCTACTGTGTATCGTCCAACAGGTATCTAATTCTGATTGATTAATAAATGATAGTCTTTCATTTTATTTTTTTCGATTCCAGCATCAGTATACACTTTTGCTAGCAAAAAACAAAAAATTACAGATTAATTTGGTCTTCTTGGTGCCATCTGTTAGTTTTGTCTACCCCAATCTTAGACTGTGAGGTACTTTTTTATCTTATAGAACATACTATTTTGACCATCACGGAACAACCTGGCTATCTTGTGACCCTTTTTCTTTCAACTATTGTTTAAAAGGAAAAATTTATGAATTGCCATAAGTTTATGTAAAATCTACCGAAGAAATCTGACTTTGAACCAATTGAGCAGGTTCTACTTGTCCTGAAAAAATTCTATTATGACTTCCTCAGAACAATCTGGCAATCTTACAGGCCTTTATCTTCCAAATTTTGTTTAAAAGGCCCATGAATTACCAAGTGTTTATGTTATGTTGAATCTACTGAAGAAATCTTATTTTTGAAGACTAATAGAACCAATTACCATATAGGAATGCTTGATTTTCTAAGTTACAAAAAGGCAATAAAATGTGTCACCTCCCCAGTCTAAACAGCTGGAGACACCTGTTTATGATCTTAACACTTTATCCACTTGATAAAATTAAGGAATAATGTTTAAGAGGTTATGTCCTTATTCCTAGGGCGGGATTCCAAGCCTCCTTCTATTAACTAGATATGTTCAAACTAACCAAAATATTGCAGGAGTAAACCGGTATTTCACACTGTGCACCACTGACTTTCTAGCTATAGGCGGGGGAAGTCATTTTGCAATTTATTTGGATGGTGACCTGTAAGAATCCTGTCCTTTCGTAGTGTAATCTTTTATATTTTGCATCTTAAAATTTAGAGTAACTCCCTGAGAAATACCCCTCACCCTTGACAGATAAGAAAATTTACAATTTCATTCATTTTGACCAAAATATCTTTATGTTTATTATTTATATAATTAAATATATATTTGAATAATATAAAAAAATATTTAAAAAAATTTAAAATAGAATAAAATAACTAATTTTTAATTCAAAATAGATAATAGTGAAATAACTATTTTAAAATATATTTTTTTACAAAAAAGTTATAATCATTTTAGAAAATTAATAATGCCATTAAAGGTATTTTAGTTAAAAAAGGTGAAATGGTAGGTTTTTTTACCCTTTCAAAAGAGGGGAGTATAGATTTTCAAAAAAGAAGGGAGGGAACTTCAATTTTGACACCTCTCAAAGAAGGAAAATGTAATTTACCCTAAAATTTATTAGCCTGCCTTTCGTTAATACCATTGATGATCTGAGTGATTTTTATGTTTTTCAGATTGAACGGGTCTAGTGCAGTCTCAGAAACTTATGGGAATCCTTGCCTTGCTCATTCTCAGGACTTTGAAGTAAAGGAAGTAGAGGTAGGTGCACATAAAATTCCCTCACTTGGACAAATCTATTGACAGTAATGAAACATTTTACCCAAAAATTAATTAGCGAAATGCTCACTCATCCATGCAGTTATGGGGCTTTGTTTATGCTTCCAAGTATGAAGAAATCTTAGAATTGAGCAGAACAGAAGCACCTGGGATCTGTCGTTGGTAGTTAACTCTGGATAAGTGTCTGGTGTGAAATACTACTACCTTTGCGAGAGTAGATTTTCTAGAGTAATTTTTTGCATTTTTTTAATAGAGTTATGAGAGAGATAGAAAGAAAAAAAATTAAGAAAGAGAAAATTTTCTTTCTCTCTTTCTCTCATAACTCCATCAAAGAATACAGAGAATTACTCTAGAGTATCTACTCTCATACCTTGCAGCTTGTATTGTATATAGATGTCAAGGAGTGCCAAAATCCGGACAATTTATAGCTTGTAAGGATGCCAAGTTGACGGATAATATAAGTATATAACACGTTTTATCGCAATGAAAGATGTGTAAATACTAAATGCTTACCAGCCTGTATATATGGAGTTAATTCATATGTTCAAATTGCCAATTTTGTTGAGATTACATATCCAGATAACGTTATATTAGTGTTTGCATACCAAATGAAGGCAAAAGAATGAAAGATCTAGATATATAAGGTGGCTTTGGGACAATAATATAAGATGCAATCATACTTCTCTGCCGTACAGTACTGAAGTAATTTGTTAACTAAAATTCTATTTTTGTCTCTTTCTCAATTTTATCTTTAATAAATATTCTTAAATTTTTTTGGTTGGTTTTTGCCCAGTCTTCGAGGCATTATTCCGATTAATTCGAATTCAATCCGTGTCGCGCATTTAACTATAGTGAGAAAGTTTCTTAATGGGAATTACTGATTTACAAGGTTTTAAATTTGTACATTTCTTAAACGATATCAAGTTGCTTATCACTTGAACTTTGTTAATTTTTCATAGATATGTTTTAAAAAAAAATCCTTATTGACAAGTCATTCAAAGACTAAATATGGCAAATATTTTTTTTATAAAAAGTATTAAACCTCCATTATATTATAAAAAGAATCAAACGACACTTACAATAATTTAAAAAATTTCAATCTAATAATACTGAAGAATAAACTCTAACAATTATTGAACTAAGTAAACAAAGCGTAAGCTCAGCTAATCCTATTTCTTCAGAATGAAAAATCTTATCGTCCTTGGTGTTGCCAACAGAGTTGTTACTCTTGTACTCTCCTGCATATTAGATATGAAGTAATCTTCAAAGTTGAAATTGTCGTAAGCTTTTTCAACAAATGATGAACGTGTGAAATTTTTTTAACAGATGATTTGTAGATTTTAGATATGATTATAACAAACCTTGAATCCAGAATTACTTGATTGTCAAAAAAATTCACAAAAGAAAACAAATACACAAAAAAAATAAAACAAGCTCTACTTACCAAATTTGAATCAATTTAACAATGGGAGACTACACTCTCACAAAGGAGGACTAAAAAACTCAGAAGAAAATCACCACAAATATTGGGGGGACTGAATATCTACCTTATTTATGAAACGTAATGACGATAACAAAAGAAGAAAAATATAGGCAACCCCTCCGGTTAGATCTGTAAGAAAAAATTGGTTGAAGAACGAACACAAAGAGAAAAGAGAAAGCGACTGCTAGAGTTTTCTAATCAACCACGTTTTAAAATGTTTAGGGTTTATTAATAGAAAAAGGCAAAAGTACATTTTCTACCCCCAACGTTTGGGGGTCCTGTCACTTTCGCTCCTAACGTTTATTCGCTGTCAATTATACCCCTAACGTTTTGTGTTTCTCCCAATGTCAGGCTTTTAGCTAACACCGTCTTTGGATGATTTTTTATGACGTGGCATCCCATGTGGCCAACAATTCTGACTGGACTTAATTTTTTTCACATTAGCGGTCAATAATACTAAGTTTTTGGGGTCCATTTTAATGATGTAATGAGTATTTTGGTGCACTGAATTTACTGATGTACTAAGTTTTTGGGGTCCATTATACCCCTAAAATGGATAACTGATGTGAAAAAAATTAAGTCCAGTCAGAATTGTTGGCCACATAGGATGCCACGTCATAAAAAACTGTCTAAAAATTGACGGTGTTAGCTAAAAGCCTAACATTGGGAGAAACACAAAACGTTAGGGGTACAATTGACAGCAAAAAACATTAGGAGCAAAAGTGACAGGACCCCAAACGTTGGGGGCAAGAAAGGTAAAAAAATTATCCAATAAAATTATTTCTTTTTTTTTTTTCCTTTATTACATTAGTGAACTATCATACATGACAACAAACTGTGTCTGTCATGCAAAATCAACACCGTAATGTAATTGGCTTGTTGCATCCCACCTTTCCAATGATATCAAAATTAAAGATTTTACCTCTTATAAACTGAACGGATAATGAACATTTACAAAAGAACAAATTGAAAAATACTTTATGTGACAATACAATAGGGTTTTACTCCTTATTTGTCCGTAGAACAAGCTTTTTAACTCAATATTCAAGAAAGAAACAAGTCTTTACCTTATAGTTTCATCACCTTACATCAAAATATACAGGGTCTACCTCTTGCAATTAACAGATTTCAAAGGCTACAGGTGCTGTTCAGACTATCATAAAATACCAAGCTCTTAAACTCAAAGACTAGGCTACACAACTGTTGCATAATTTCTTTGCCCACAACTTTTACTGAGATCCATTGACAGGTTTGGCACCTTTTGCTTCCACTGCTTTGTCATCGTATGCCGCTTCATGAACACCGATCGCAGCACGACCAGAAGGATCGGGATTTTTTGACCATGCAGCATCCCATTCCACAGCTTTTGCAGTACTGCATGCTACACTTGGCCCTCCTGGAACTGTTGATCTAGCAGCATTCTGTTCCAATGGTTGAACATAGTGATATTAGGATTGTGTTTGGCCAGTATTAATCTTGTAAGCAAATGAGTACATAAGGTTCTGAAAAACAAGTAAAAAGAAATCAGTGAATCCACCTTCGGAAAGAACTTCTCAAAAATTGCCCTGTAGTAGTATCCTTCTTTCGTGGTAGGAGTGTTTTCTGGGTAGACAAAGCTTGCATTCATCAACATTGCATCTGTTACCTGGCAAGTTATCAAAAAGAAAAGAAAAGAAACGTCTATTAAAATTAAAATACCTGATGCAACATTAAACTGATGGATTCCAAGTGACTTGGAGTCGTCCCTCAAAAGCTAGCTGTTAAGAGGGAAGAATCAAGCCACTTAAGTATCCCATTGAGCATATCATATTATATTACCCAATGTGGGACTTGGATAGCCCATACTACCTTAGGACATCTCACACTATCCCTATCCCTATCCCCATATACCAAATGATAGAATCCAAGTGACTTAGGGAATCCTCCCTCAAATAATAGTTATTGAGGGGGAAAAACCAAGCTACTTGATATCCCATATTACCTGATACGAGACTTGGGTAACCTATACTATCCTAGGGTCATCTCATACAATCCCCATCCCCATCACAAACTACAAAAGAATGAACCATAACATTCCAAGCCAGACACTTACTTGACTGCTGGCATGCTCCTTCAAGCCATCAATCCAGCTGTACCCAACACCGTCACTGAACTGTTCTTTCTGCCTGTACAATATGTGCTGCAATTCCACCCAAAAAGAAAATTCAGTAACTCCTCTGAAGTCATGCAAGTTCATCAATATGCCACCAAAAGAAAATATCTTCTTGAAGATTACCAAAATGAAGCAATGATACATGTCAAGAGTTTAAGTGGATAAGCATAATAAATTTATACAAACCTTTGGTAAATATGGCTTCTGATCATCATCAAATGCATTGCGTATAACCCACTTCTCTATCCTTCCAAGATCAGACCTTATCTGTGCAATGTGATATAATTTTATAACATGATTAAAAAAGATTAACTGATTAAGTGAATAATTTAATTTCATATGCTCAATAAAATCAATATGGACAACTTCACAACTGTCCATAGAAACATCTTATACCGAAGATAAGATAATTGCCCCACGCTCCCACCTAAGAGTATATTGTTTAAAATTTATACTTGGAAATGAAAGCAAAATAATTTCATCCAGTCTCATACACATATGAGAAGAAATTTTCAGAATCACATCAACTGACGCTAACAACACACTTTAATGTATTTCTAGCAAAGTACAAATCTCATTCAAAAATAAAGGCACTCAAATCACTGGACAGAATTGAGCAGGCTCTGAAGATTGATAAGAGGAACAAACGTAAAACGAAAGGTAAAATAAATACCATTTTCCACTCTGGATCCATGCCCATAGCTAAGTTCACAAATTCTTTATCCAAGAATGGAACACGTGCCTCTAAACCCCAAGCTGAAGTCGATTTATTGGCTCTTAGGCAGTCATATAGATGTAGAGCTTTAATCTGTAAATTCATAAAAGCCACCAAAAACTCAAATCATCAAGGTCATAACGATGAATTGATGAAGAATCAAATGGGATAAGAACTAATTTTGGCAAAATAAAATACTTAAAAACAGGATATAATGTATGTACTTTTCGACATGTTTCTTGGTGAAACTCTTCCTTGTTAGGAGCCTTGTGGAAATACAGGTAACCTCCAAATATTTCATCTGAACCTTCTCCAGAAAGAACCATTTTCACTCCCAAGGATTTAATTTTTCGAGACATAAGAAACATAGGAGTGCTTGCTCTGATAGTCGTTACATCATATGTTTCAACATGGTAGATAACTTCTTCTAGTGCATCTATGCCTTCCTGACATAGCAAAGAGAAAAATTTACTCCCGTAAGTAAAAGAAAAATGTATTCTTAAATTGAAAAAAAGTTAAGACAATGAAAAACAGTCGCCACCTGAACAGTGAAATGAAATTCATGGTGACGAGTACCAAGATAATCTGCTACCTCTCTAGCAGCTTTCAAATCGGGAGAGCCCTGAGTATTGGAGATGTTAAAACTTCATGCATATAGATTGGCAGAAACTGGACAGTATTCTGACAAGGCCACAATTTTCACCTAAAATGAGAGAAGTGTTCTAAAATCTAACCTTCAAACCAACAGAGAAGGTATGTAACTGTGATCCCCACTGACGAGCAGCTTCAGATTCAGCCAAACGACGGGAGGCAACAGCAGCAACAAGCGATGAGTCCAGTCCACCAGACAAAAGAACTCCAAACGGTACATCCGTCATAAGTCTCTTAACTACAGCCTGTATGATATAACAGTAAAACCAAGAAAAAAAGGAACAGCCAGACTATCAGTCAGTATATGAATCCCTAATATACAAGAGGTAGTCATCAAACAAGCACTAGCAAAAGGAACCAAAAACTACTATTCTCAGTCACAGACTAGCATAGATAATTAATAAATACCACCCTCACTTCCAGAACAACTATTCCCCCACACCCCATACATCATTATTTAGTATACCAAAAAATTTTACTGCATGCAAGTGCAAACCAAACATCTCCCCAGCTAAAACTTCATAGCCAACCTATTTGGTCCCTGCCTCCTTGGATAATCAAGTTCAACAGATTTCAGCGATAAAATTCATAGATAAAAGTTTATCTATTTTGCAGGTATTAATTATATTTTCTCAAGGATGCATTCTTTGGTTCTAAACTATGAAGCACAGACACAGACAAGGACACAGATTTATTTCGCTTTTAGCAATATACCAAATATTGTTCTATATTCTAAGCAATTTACAAATTATTTTCTAAATCAAATTTACTAAATCTCATATACAACAAAAACAATTAAAAAAGAACTTGAATAATCTAATTAAAATGAGTTTTCTAAATTTTCATTCACTTATTTTCTGGTATTATCCTTTTTTTTTTTTGATAGGGGAAGACCAAAGAAAACAATAGGAGAAACGATTAAGAGGGACCTAGCCATAAATAACTTAACCATAGAAATGTGCAAAGACAGAACATGTTGGCGTCGCTTGATCCATATAGCCGACCCCACATAGTGGGAAAAGGCTTTGTTTGTTGTTGTATCCTTTTTTTTTGGTCATCCTCTACTTGGTTCAAGTATGAGCCTTGTTCGGGTTGTGTCTAGGACTCTAGGTTGCATTTGGCACATGTTCAAGCTTAAAAAAATAACTTTTTTTATTCTGACATACCAGTGCATGTGTCAAATGTGTGTCAGCGTACTGTTGTGTGTCAAACACAGGACATGCCTATCTTTGGGGGTGTCTGTGCATTATAGGTTCTAAACCTCTGGTTTTGTGTGACTCTACAATTTTTCCTAAATTTAGTCTCAAGCTCTTCCACTTGAGTTGTTGCCTAAAGAAATTTAATGGATTGGACTCAGTTTCCTGTGAAAATGGCAAGAGCCACTGCAAGGAGATTTGAGTATAATTTTTAAAATATCAAAGTTACAGTGAGATCTAAAGAAATTCTAAGGCATGCATTTAAGCAAAGGCGTACAACTGAATTTTCAGTACAATAAAGATTCACCCAGAATTATGAAAGAAGCAGAGAAAACAGAACACAGTTGCATACCTTCTCAAATGCCTCACGTAAAATCAAAGGATCATATGGGGCTGATGGAATATTCTCTGAGTACCATGGTGGGTTAAACCATCTTCTTGTTGCTCCTGATAATGCAAGAAATTTAAATTTATACATAATTATTATAATGTCTCAAAAGCTGAAGTAAAACCAAGACAAGGATCAGGATAACAAAATTCACCAGTTAAGCTAAAGAAGTTGCAGCTTTCAGTAGATTTAAATGTATAATTTAGAGAATAGAAGAATGAGATTTTCAATACCCTGTTTGCTGGAATATATATGTCCAGGAGGAAAAGATATAAATCTCTCACAATCATCACTCAAAGCTTTCATTTCAGAAGCAAACCATACAGATCCTGCAAATAAATCAACCCTCAGTAATGTAATATATCTGCTAGGTTCGTAATCGTATGATAAAAAAATAAATAACCAACATGTCAAGTTGTAGCAAAGAAGACACATCAAACCAAGCGGGCCAGGTAAATCATTATTTTCCATCCAAAAGTAGTATTTCGGCTAGGTAAATGTAACAACTAGTCACCAAGACAGAGACAGACAAAGCAGAGATAATGAGAATTGATTTATACTACACAAGCACATGTATATGCAGATTAGCATGCAACAATGTACTCTAGTTTTTTTTTTTTGGCCAACTCAATGTACTTTAGTTAAACAGTAAAATTTCTACGCCAGCTACTACATAGAACCAAGAGATCACTTGGACAGATTGAGAATTTGAGATGGTACACATCCCATGATTTATTTCGCATTACTATCTATATATAAAGTTAGCATGTAAATCATCTACAACCATTGTGGACAATATCTTATGCAGCTGTTGAATTAGATTAAATTAAGAAATAGAATACTCAATTAGAAAGGTAGAAACACCAACTAGATTAAAGTGAGAATGCAAATTGATTATTTTCTTTACTTGAACTTTTTCTTTCACTATTCAAAGACGATTGTTGAAGTCAATAAAAGTATGGATATGATTGAGTTATAGCCTATTAAATGAATTTTCCTCAAAATAAGGCTATTTTCTTGCCATATATCATGTCATTCTATGATTTTACTGCCTTCTGGTCAATATTCACATCTTAGTAGTAAAACTATCTAGTATATTTTATTAAGCAGCAATTCATTCTTTAACAATGTAAAGTCACGTACCATCAAGACCCCAGCCCATGTAAAGAGGTGTAATGCCGAACGCATCACGAGCTGCAATGAAGCTTTTATCTCTAGTGTCAAGAAGGACAAAAGAGAACATGCCATCCAACATATCGACAAAGTCTTCTCCATATTCTTCATACTAACATGATTATAAGTTATTACAAGTAAACAAGAGGAAAGAAACACAGGAAATATGCATTAAGTAAAGCAACTTCATTATTTATAAAAATAATATGTCAAACACTAGATTTCCCATACTCTTTACACTTACAAGGTGGGCAATCACTTCACAATCACTTCCAGTTCGAAACTGATGAGAAGTCAGTTTCTGTCTCAATTGATTATGGTTGTATATCTCCCCATTTACCTAATAAAATGGTTCCAACAGGAAATTTGATGCTAAGCAAAGATCCAGAAATAAGTTTAATATCTAAGATTAGAAAAAGAAGACCAACAACAACAATGAGAAGTGTGAGGCACCAAAAACAAAATAAATGCATTTGGTGTATAATTTTATAGCCTTGAACATTAGAAAAAGATAAACTTTGGTGTCAATATTCTCAATTTCTCAGATGATAGAAGCATGTAAATAGCATTCATATATAAGTAGACCATTGTACTCACTGAAGTAATAGTGAATACTGAGAATGCATGTATGCATGTCTAGAGGTTTTCCTCATGAATATTCACATATAATACACAAGTGCATCAATTCAATTGCCTCAACATACTCACAGTAACAACTACAGTCTTGTCTTCGTTATAAAGAGGTTGATCCCCTGAGGCAGGATCGACAATGGCCAGCCGTTGATGGGCAAGATAACAATTCTCGTGGCAATGCAAGCCACTCCAGTCAGGACCTCTATGGCGCAACCTACATTTCGAAGCAGACCAACAGAAACCAAAAACAGACAAAGATTCAGAGACTTCATCGCATAAAATAGTTAATAAACAAACAAATTTAGATAGGCATTACGCCAAAAAGAAAAAGACAAGAAAAACATTTATCCTTCAAAAGCATATAATAATGGTTAAGAAATGAATGCATTCATCTCAGAAAAAGCATTTTATAACCCTCGGCCATGGATCAATGACAGAATTTTGCAAGCTAGACAAAATCGTCAATGATAACTGAAAAATGAAAGCATAGGTTTCGAGAAATCAAAAAGCGGAAAGAAAGGAAATGTATGGGGTAGAGAAATCACCTCCTCGACAACTCGACGATGCGAGAACGCTTGGCCTGAGAGTTATCGATGCAACCGAAGACTGCAAGTATTCCACACATGGCGGCTTCGCTTGTGTGTACAGCGAGGGAGAGGGAGAAAAACAGAAGATGGCAAAATGACGACTGCAAAAAATGAACACACTAGGATTTACCTATATATTTTTCTTTTTTTAAAATTTCAGAAAGGCCCTAGATTCGGATTCTTGTCAGAAAATCCTTTTTTATATAGTATTTATTTTATAGGATCTCATTTTTAAATATTAAAAATAAAATAATTGATAGAATCTTTTGTTTAGGGTTTTTGTCAGCACCCAATTCCATTCCGGATTCTCTTCCTCTTTTTTCTTTTGTAAAGAATCATACTGTTTAGGTTACATTGTGCATGTGGGACAGAGGGAGAATTTCAGTGGGAGGGGAATCTCTTTTAGTGAGAGAATTTAAAATTAGGATATGTTTAGTATGAAGAATGTTCGAAAGAATGGCATGTGATGTGAATAGAATAAAAATGGGTAACTCTTGTATTAAAAGTGAGAATGAAATAAAAGTAGATAAAAAAGTAAGGATAAAAATATTATTTCATCATATTGTAAAATGTAGGAGTGTTCGTCGGTTTGGTTTGGTAAGTTTGAAGAGATTTTCAACTCAAACCAATCACTTTTTATTTTGGCGGTATGGTTTGGGCAGTTTGATTTCATAGCGTCAAATCAGACCAAATCACATGAATGATCGGTTTTAAATGGTTTGGTTTAGCGATTTTGGACGGTTTAATTTAATAAATTTATATATTTAAACTTATCAACAAATAATAAGAAAAAAAACATTTCATTCACTAACAAGCTAAGAAAAATTATAGATTATCTTAATTAATTGATAGTTAAACAACGTTATAATCAAAATAAATAAAATTTTCATTATTTTTTCAAATTTAGTTCAAATAGAATTAAACTAGTTCCAAAATTAAATTAAAAAAATATTATATAAACTAATTAATTGACCAAATATATTTAAAAAAACTAGCAATTACTTTCCAAATATTCATATTTATATATAGCAACTCACTCAATTACTTGACACAAATTAGAGCACTAACAATTGAATTAAGATGCTAAAATGTGAAATTGTGGATAACGAAAGAGGTATTTGATCAACGTCTTACATAATACAAGTTACAAAAAGGTCTTTTTGTTCAATATTATAAATAATTTATACATATAAAATATTATAATAATATAATATACATCTAAATAAAAAATATATAATATGCACATATCTGCGGTTTGGTTCGGTTTTCAGTTTTAGAAATTGCAAACCGAACCAAACCGCTCAAAAATCAAAAATTCAAATCGAACTAAACCGCCAATTGGTCGATTTTTTATCGGTTTGGTTTGGTTACGGGACATCGGTTTAGAACAACTCTAACAAAAAGTAAGATATGTTTGGTATAAATAACATTGAAGAGAATGTTGGATTACCTCCAACATCACCTCGCAAATTCTGTGTACCAAACCTAACTATAATACTTTGAGATTAAGTTCGGTGTAATTTTTTTTATGTGATTTGATGCATGCCGAGCGCAATCAAATTAATATAAAAATAATTTTTCTACTTTCACTTAACACAATTTTGAGTATAGAATAAGCAGGGTTCAACCTACAGGGATTGGGTGATTTTTAATATTTTCAATTAACCAAGAGTCAATGAAAAAGAATTCAAAGTAATCAAAAGGGGGGTTGAGTGATTGATGCACGTAAATAATGAAATAAAACAAGTGATTGAGAGTGTATTCAATGTTAAAGAGCTCCTAAAGTTATGGTTTATCCTAATACTTCATTTATGTTGTTGGGTTTCTTTTAACAATTAATTCAACACGTCGATGTTAGTCTTAGTCCTATATTCGTTGCATGGTCTGTCGACCCTATACAATCTCTAACTCAATATTCGTCTTCCCATATGTCTATGCAAAAAATCATAATAAAGAGCAGCATTCATTCAAACAAGCTAATATAACTCCGTTAGGCTTTCGGGTATATGTCTATCCTCTGAGCAAATCTAATAACTATGCGAGTAATTAACCTAGATCTAACGGTATTTAGTTCCTGGACTAAACCTAAGCTTTTAAGGTCACTTAAATCCTCTAAATTACCCTAAGAGGTGATCAAGCAATTAAGGTTTAAGCACAAAACTAAATAAACATCGATTGCAGTAGTTCAACTGTAAAATTCATCCAACGAACATAGAATTCGTACTAGGGAACCATAACCCTAAGATAGAAAAGATCTAGCCTAGCATAATCATTGATATAATACAAATTTCAGAAAAGACATGAGATAAATCAAAGAAAAGAAGAAGAAGAAATCAAATCTGAAACTTGAATTTACTCTTTCTTTGCTCCGATTAACCAAACGGCCACCAAATTCGTGTTTTCTCTCAAACCCTAGCTCTATCCTTGACCTAAAAGTCGAATATGGCTCAAAATCGACGATTTCATACAACACAAGCCTTTTAAATTAGTTAAAACGTGAATTTCGAAGCTACCCTCGCGACACAACGCTATAGCGCCATTCTTTTAAGTGTAAGTCAGCAACATGGAGCTATAGCGCCGTTCCTCTGTCCCGTCTGCTAAAAATCACTTCAAAGCTTTTCAAACTTGATCCTCTTCACTTCCAATTGCTTCTCGAGCCTCCAAAACATTTCGAGACCTTTTGCTTTGAGTTTTTATTGCCTGAAAACATGAGCAAGACATCAATGATTATTTAGATAGCTATCAAAGCATAATCATAATCTCTTACACTACACCAAAACTCAACAAAATCATGCAAAGACATCACTAAACAATTAGATATCACAATTATTACTAAACTCTACCAAAATGTGACTTAATGACAGCTAAAGCGATTAAACTTACCTGTAATGAATGCCTAAATAACTCTATTTTATGGAGTTATCAAGATTCTTATAAAATTTCTTAAAATAGTACAATTTTGTTTTATTTATAAATTAGCCTTTGTGAAATTATTTGACTTAAATTTTTATTTTTTTAATCATAACTTTTTTGCAGTCTCCTAATTATTAAATAATTTTTTTTTTCAATTGTAAAGATTCAAAAATAATTATCCAAGCACTTTTTTTATTTTTTAAGAAAATCACAAAGCATTTGATTAAAAAATAAAAACTTTGTTCAAATGCTCATCCCTCACACTTGGTTACAGTTATTTCACGAGAACTATTTCACAAATAAAGTAAAATTGTGCTATTTTAAAGAATTTCATAGGAATTATAAGGAGAGAAATTACAACTTGATATTTTAAAATGATTTAAGATGTATGATTGTGCACCTGTAACGACACCGATGATTATAGGAAGATAGTTTTCAAAAACATAGGGCACATCAATGGAAAATCCTTCGTTATATCGACAGGCAATGGGCTCATTGCAATATTTGATCACAACACGGCTTGATATTGCATACTATGTCAACAAGTTAAGTCAGTTCATGTCACATCCTATTGATGTTCACTTTCAAGAGGTTAAAAGAATTTTTAGATACCTTAAAGGAACACATAATATGTGGTTGCATATAAAGCCTTTGAAGTTGTCTCAACTTGTAGCATTCACTGATGCAGACTAGGCCACAGATGTTGATGACAGGAAATCTGTGGCTAGTATATGTTTCTACTTTGGTGGAACACTAGTCTCATGGAGCTCGAGAAAGCAGTGTGTAGTGTCCAGGTCGAGCACCGAGTCAGAGTATCGAGCATTAACTGATGGTGCGACAGAAATTAAGTGGCTAAGCTCGCTCTTGTTTGAGCTTGGAATACATTTGAGGTGTCCTTCAATGATTTGGTGTGATAATTTAAGTGCACGAGCTCTTTGCTGCTAATCCTGTACAACACGCCCGAAGCAAGCATATCGAAATCGATCTACATTTCATTCAGGGATCATATTTTGTCTAAACAGATCAACATTCATCATGTCCCTTCTGCATTGCAAGTTACAAATTGCCTCACTAAGGCATTGACAATGACTTATACACAGTTTGTTCAACATAGAGCCAAACTCGGGTTAGTTGTAGTACCCTCTCGTTTGAGAGGGAATGTTAGTGATAATTGTATTTAGCAGATGATGGTTCTAGATTGTATTAGCTCTATTCCATTGTATTCTTCACCCTACACGTGTATGGTGCTGATGCACCTTATTTCTCTGTCCATAACGGTTTGTTCCCTAATGTGCACTATATATTCTGTGATGTAATATTCTCTCAATATACAATCATTGATTCAATCATATTTCTAACTCAACTATTTGAAAGTCCGTTTCAACTTCAATTTTTCTAATGTTGCATCGAACTTCTTGATCTAACCCTAGCGCAATGCCAGAGCTTCAGTTATGGAGACGACAAGTTGGATTATTTGGTGTGGTTGCATTTTGCAGATTTAAATCTTTCAAATTAGAGCTCAGATGATGTAATTGGGGAAGAAATTTGGGATTCCGAGCTTTCACATGAGATGCATATGTAAGTTCATTAATTTTTTAAGAGAAGTTAAGCATATGATACTAATTTATTAATGTCATTAACCTCAGGGCACTCGTTTAAAAAATTTTAAATTACAAGGAAGCTAAATAAAATTAAGTCGAATCATATGGCATTAAAGTGTAATTTATCCATAGATTATTAATACAAATACTAAGTCAACAAGAAAAAGAAAACTAAAAAAAGGGTAAAAAATAAAAAGAAAAAAAAATGGGTTAAACCCAAACCAACCCACCATTAGGCGACTCGAATTAGTTCGGGTTGAACACTCTAATTCTTCCCCATCCAATCCGTCCTTATTTGATTGAGTTAGTTTCACTTATCATTCAAATTTAACCTAACCCAAGCTAACCCATGTACACCCCTACTATCAAATAATTTGACATGTTTGACATCCTTTAGAATTTTGGATAAAAAGTTTGATGAGTATTATCTAAAAGTTATAAAGTTCGAAGAGATTTTAGGTTAATTTTAATGGTTGAAATGAATTGTATGTATTTAAAAGAAAAAAGAGGAAAAGTACATATGATGTCCCTAAATTTTATTATCTTTGTCAATTATATCTTTAAATTTTGTTTGTTGTCAATTGTACCTCTAAACTTTTAATTTGCAAAAAAAAAAAAAATTCCTTAACCAAATTTCATATAAATAATTAATGGCATATGTAAATTCACTCTTCCCGTGGCTTCTAATGTCGATTATGATGTGAAATTATATATTTAGCAATGCTGTTTAAATTTAGCTACGATTATGACTATGACACTACAAAATAATAGGTGTTATCGTGATTAAATTGGCAAAAAATTATAGCTAAATATATTATTTAATATCATAGTCAATATTATAGGTCTTAAGGATAATCACATTTGCATCAATTGTTATTATTTACACTAAATTTGGGTGAATGACAAAATTGATTGCAAGTTGAAAGTTTATGAGTACAATTGACAATAAATAAAGTTTAGGGGAGTGATTGATAAAGACTCTAATAGTTTGTTTGGTTCATGGCATTTTTTTAGAGGGAATGGGTTTGGGTTTCCCAAACCTATGATTGGTTTAGGGTTTAGTTTGTGGAAAGGTTTGAACTTAGCTTTTATATCGACAAAAAAAAGAAAAGAAAAGACATAGCCCTTATATAAGGGCTATGTTCAAACTTTTCTAAAATTAAACTCTCTAGTATAGTTTGGGTGAGGGTTTAAATTTTTTTTAATCATTTTATCCCTATTTTTATATTTGAAAAGATTATTTTTATTATTTAATGAAGAGTAAAATTGTAATTTTACTCTAATTTCATTCCCTTCCCACCCTTTATTTTATCTTATACCAAACATAGTTAATTATTCTCAATTCTATTCCCTCAAAATAAATTCACCAACCAAATGGACAGTAAAAGCATGTTTGAATAGAAGATAAAAAATAGAATGAAATGAACTAAAAGAGTTAAATGTACGTTTGGATATTTTAACGATGAAATAGAATGAAAGAAGAGGGTCTCCCAAGTCTTCGGGCACGTTCTTTACGCAGAAATAGAAATGGAAACAGAAACGAAAATGGAAACGGAATGCGTTTCCTGTGTTTAGTAGTAAAAGTTTGGTAATGGAAATGGAAAGGGAATGTATTAAAATGATCATTTTACCCATTATATTAAATTAATATAAAGAAAAGAAGGTTATAATTGTATCAAATCATGTCAAATCAGAGGGGTATAATAGGTATTTTGTATTTTTTTCTTTTTTTTAAAGTTGATGGAAATGAAAAAGTGAAAAAGTAAGTGGGAACCAGTGGGCCCCACCATTTTCATTTCTATTTCCATTGGAGATTCTTGCAAAAGAACATGCCCTTCATTCTCCATTCAAAACCCCTTATTTTTATGTCTCAATTGTATCCTAACAATACAATTAGTTATATGTTTATATTATAAGAAATAATATTAAAAAAATAAGGTCAAAATCTCAAATTGGTCCTTTATGTTTGCACGAAGTTTTATATTGGTCCTTTATGTTTCAAAAAGTCCAAATTTGTCCTTTATGTTTGCAAGAAGTTCCAAATTGGTCCTTCTGTCCAAGTCCGTTTATTTTTTAAGTTAAGTGCTGACGTGGACACACTATCTCTCCTACGTGTCAATTGAAGCTGACGTGGCATGCCACGTCACCATCCAATATCATATGTGATGACGTGGCAGTGACGTGGCGCTGACGTGACATGACACGTCAGCATGCCATGTCAGCGCTTAACTTAAAAAATTGACGGAAGTGGACGGAATGACCAATTTGGAACTTCTTGCAAATATAAAGGACCAATTTGGACTTTTTGAAACATAAAGGACCAATATAAAATTTCGTGCAAACATAAAAGACCAATTTGAAATTTTGACAAAAAAGAATTAATAACCCATTCTTATCCATCAATAACATTAACATACATATCTACCCATTCTATCCCATATGTAAAACTGAAATGGCCAATTCGCCATATCCCACAGGGCACAGGCTGCTCACGTGCTGATATGATTACTAGCGTACCTTGTTTTCGAAAACAAATCCAATTGAAATTTCTTAAAGTTTTTAAAGTTATCTTTTATATATTTTATTTTTATATTTTGGACCAATAAAAAATAACTATTGAATCAATTTTTAGAATCCAATCCGCTTGTTTTCGGCTTTTCGCACGCGGTAATGACTCGTCAGTTACATCCCCGATTGGCTGATTACAAACGACGCCGTTTATCAAGCGTTGCATAATTAATTCTTCCTCACCTAGTCACCTGCCAAGGAAGCAATATTTCGCGTTGGGTGTTCCGAAGGAGCAACGAGATTAGCACATAATAATATCATCGCATCAGATCAAAACCGGAGAGTGAAGAAATTCGAAATTGTAAGAACAAGTCAACAAAAGTAACTCAGGGTCGCCATCCATGGCGGCGCCTAAGTCCAGAGGTACCACTCTAGCCTCGCAAGGGATGAATGCAAGGGTTTGGCTCTACTCGATTCTTCTCACTCTGCAATATGGAGCCCAGCCTTTGATTTCCAAACGCTGCATCAGGTGTTGTTGCTGATCTACTTCTAGGAATCTAATTGCCTCAATTCTGTATATATATATCCATAGATATTTATGATGTATCACTGTTTGTTTCTGGATTTATCCATGAAAGTGTTATCTAATTATAGCCAGTTATGCATTTCTAGACATTACAACTTGTTCATAAGTCGATACTCTAGTCGTCTATCCAACAGTGACAATTAAAGGTGTTCTCGTGGACGATGGTAATTTAAAATATTTTCTTCGTAAGATGGCTCGCATCACATATTGTCAAGTATTTTGCATGTCATAATTTATTGGTTCTTGGCAAGATTAATTTGCGGCATTAGAAAAACAAGATCGACTTAACTAGTTGCACTAGCTAGCGATTATATCAACCAAAAAATGGAAAACGGATGGCTACATGTTTTCCAATTTCAATTGCATTATGGAAAATTGCAAAATTAAAAATGGATGTTCAAATTTACACTAAATAATCCTTGCTATGATGGGTTTTAGAAGTTGAGACATTACTTTCTTCCTTTTGAAGATCTTCTCTGGACTTGTGGTAGGCCTAGGTAGGTCAAGATGAGGTTTTGTCCAAAAGTAGGGATCTAGAAATTCATGTTAGCCGCATGTGTGTTGCCTTGTATTGGGTGTCAGAGATCTAAATAAATCAGTGCAGATATGAATATGGTTCCTAGGCCAAGAATGTGTAATGCAGGCCTCAGATTTTTAACTTTTAAGTGAGAAACCAATACGCCAGCTTATATATTTTTGTCTACTAGTTTATTTCTTCATAACGAAAGAAATTTCTTTAGGATTATCCATGCATTTGTGCTATTTCATGTTAGCATAAAATGCTATTAGTTTGCACCATGATGTTTAAACATAGCACTTACCTTCTTTTTATCATTGTCTTGTTAAGTGCTATTGATTTTATGAGAATGATTTTTTTTCCCCATTATCTGAATCAGTATGATTGGGATGTATTCCTTGTTCTGTACTCCTTACCCATCATTCTTCTAGAGCAGAGTATGATTTGATTTGTTCACTCAGCTACAAGATTTAAAAAAGAAAAGAATAGGCAAAGGCACATTTTAAGTCTATGAAATTTTCAATTTCATTCCTATAATTATTTAACGGTTAATTTTGTTCCAAAAGTTATGATTTGGTGTGAAGTTTGGGGATATAAAAGGTGTTTTTGCCAATAAATAAATAAATAAATAAAAAAGAAGAAGAAGGCTTTCATTTATATAATCTATGGAATATATTGTCAAGTCATTTTCTTGTGTGTTAAGCATTTACAAATCTTAATAATAAATGGCCATGGGAGTGCGTTTTATTAACTTAATTTTCCCTTCTTCGCACAGACCAGAAGTTATTGTAACTTCATCTGTTTTGGCATGTGAGATTGTAAAGGTAATCCGTGAACAATTTTGGCTTGATTAGAAGACATGTACTGTGTGTACATTGCTTCTCTAAATATATATTGGAAAAACTAATGTGTTCTTTTAATATGCCTTTTAGGTTATATGTGCTGTGATTTTCATGGCAAAAGAGGGTAGTTTAAAGAAAGCATACAAAGAGTGGACCTTGGTTGGTGCGTTGACTGCATCAGGACTTCCTGCAGCTATTTATGCACTTCAAAATAGTTTGTTGCAAATCTCTTACAGGAATCTTGATTCGCTCACATTCTCAATGCTGAATCAGACAAAAATACTTTTTACTGCATTCTTTACTTTTTTAATATTGAGGTATGTTACTGAGATTACTGTCCATAATATTTATGTTTTGTTTGACAAAACTCATTTGTTTGCATAAGTGGAAAGGCTATATTGTCATCTATGTTAGTCTTGTATATGGTTTGACTTAATAGCTACTATTGTAAAGCTTTTTTGTATTATCTCGAGTGATTATTTATGTTGTTGATCACTCTCTTTACCATTAAATTTGTGATATGAATTCAATTACAATTTTATATTTTCGTAGCAGCCTATTTTTTCATTGCTTTCTGTTTTAAGGTTAGGATTTGTGAGGAAGAAAATGATAATTCCTCCATCAAATGGGTACCTTGTTTTACTAAACAGGAGAACTTATGGTTTCTGAGCATAATTTAACTAGAGTCCAGGCAGCATGTTTTTGGGTGTCCGATGTCCTGCCATCCATGTATTTCAATTATAGGATTACTTTATTCCCCTAGTTTTGAACAATAAATTCATACCATGATCCTCTTGTTCCTTGTATGTCATTGAGTACGTTCTATGACTATGGAGCTAAACAGTTTCATCCTAACTCCTACTTATCTTCGTGTATGACTTCATATGTCATCATTTTCGTCTTCTTTCTTCCTTCCCACATATATCTTTCCCCTAATTGTTCTTTTCTTTTCCTTCTTGTTGAGCACTTTAGTGCACTTAAGCAACTAGTGACCATAAATCCTTTGGACTCATTGGAAAACACTTTTTCGTTGATAAGCTAACAAGCTCAGCCATTCTATTTGTATTCTAGTCCCTGACCCTGGCACTGTCACTGTCACTGGCACTGACATGAGACACGACACGAACACGGGGACCTATCAAATTCTTAAAATCATAGGACACGGCACGGCATATATATATATATATATTAAAAATAATATATATATATACATTAATTAATATTATGTATATACTGTAATACCATTACCAATAGTGAGTAGAAATATATAGAAGTAAGAAAAAATCATAAAAGATTCAAGAACACCACAAAGATGAGAGAAGAAGAAGGGAGAAGAGATAGACGGGCGAGAAAAGGAAAATGGGTTAGAGAATGAAACACACTTTTTAGCAAATAGGGAGAGAAAAACCAAATAAAATGCACACTTTAGTATATATGGAGATAGAATGGAGACAAAACACACATTTTACCCCCTTTGTTTTCTTTTTCTTTTTAAAAAAATTTTCAACTTCCCGTGTTCGAGCTGTGTCAAACGCGTGTCCAAGCCGAAAAAATTTATTTTTTTATTTGGACACGTATGGAGTGTGTCGGACACGTGTTGGACATCAACACGTGTCCGACATGCCGACAAGTTGAAGTGTCCGTGCTTCATAGATTCTAGTTGTTATGCACTTCAGTGTTGGACGTTGGACAGATTCTTCAGCTCCCTCCCCACCCAAAAAAAAACAAATTAAAAAAAAAAGAAAAAGGAAAAGGGAAACCCAATTTTGTTTTCTTGAGTAAGAGAGGATGCTAAATTTTTATTGTAGTTAATGGAGATTAGAATTTTACCAAAGGGATGAATGGATATTTTTTTGTCGCTTGGGTGTAAACATCTAGATTTAAGTGCTTTACTTGATGTTAAATGCAACCTTAAGGGTGTTCAAGGCATCTGATAATAGTTCTTATAGGCAGAAACAATCCATTCAACAAATTGGGGCTCTGTTTTTGTTGATAGTCGCAGCAGTTCTTTTGAGCATTGGTGAAAGCTCTAGCAAAGGTTCTGCTGGAGGTGATACTGATCAGATTTTATTCTATGGAATTGTTCCGGTATTAGTTGCTTCAGTGCTATCTGGATTGGCTTCATCCTTGTGTCAGTGGGCCTCTCAGGTTACCAGAACTTTGTAGTTTCAGACTAAGATTCCTATGTTTGTTATTGATACTTATACTACTGATTCATTCTATCACAGGTTAAAAAACACTCGTCATACTTGATGACTATAGAAATGTCCATAGTCGGGAGTTTATGCTTGCTTGTTAGTACTTTGAAATCTCCAGATGGGGAAGCCATGAGACAAAAAGGGTTCTTTTATGGTTGGACTCCTCTAACTCCGGTAATATTCTTTGTGGTATTTGACATTTTTGTTGTTATTTCTTAGCACTTAAATATTGGATTCAAGCTTGTGCATGTACAAAAGCCAAGACAACAATGACTTGAAAGGTTTTTTTGGTCTCCCCGCCCAGGCATGTGCACTTAGTTGTTAGATTTGATTGAAACTCTTCATGGCCAGTAAAGGTTTCTTCTGATTGATTCTAACCCAACTCTATTTTGCTTCTTTTTCTTTACAAACTCATTTACTATAAATTTATGATTCAAGTCAATTATTTTTAGTAAGTTAAATTTCATACTCTTAAGTTACATGAACATCTATAGTTAAATTGTATTATTGAAGGTAATTATGATTATACATAACAGGGACATTTCTAGTGTTCTGCTCTTGGTATTTAATATATATATGCTTGAGAGTCTGTTCCTTTGATATATGTTATATTTTACCTCAACTTCAAATGAGTTACATGTTATTATTTATTTGTTTTCAGATCCCAGTGATTTCCAATGCTCTTGGTGGGATTCTTGTAGGTCTAGTTACAAGCCATGCTGGTGGTGTTAGAAAGGTAATCAATTGGTTAATTTGGAGGAAACATATTTTAAGCACCTGATGCTTGCCACTATAATTTTTTTTTCCTTTAAATATGGCTTTGGGGGTTGTTCTAGTATTCAAGATTGCTGGTTTTTGAAGATGTTTTTGCTGCACTTTATTGGTGAAGCAATTATAGGAAGTCAAAATCAGTAACTATATCTTTGGTTTCATATACTATGCAACTGGATAACTTCTAAAACAGATAAGGAACTTCGTAATTTTGTCAAATCATATTGTAGAAATATCTGGAATAATGTCTTCCATTTTAGCTGAGTTTATTGTATAAAGGGACTTACAGAGGAAGTTTTCTGATGTGGTTGCAGGGATTTGTCATTGTTTCTGCCCTTCTAGTTACAGCATTGCTACAGTTCATTTTTGAAGGAAAACCGCCGTCCTTGTTTTGCCTTGTGTCTCTTCCACTTGTGGTCAGTAGCATTTCAATATACCAGAAATACCCTTACAGGATAAAAAAGAAGGAGGCATAAAGTCTAACCGCTATAGGATGGGTAAAAAATCACATTAATTCCCAATTGATACACCTTTGTTTTTATCCAGAATGTATGCATGTTGTAGATGAGAGAAAGATATTCTTTTCAAGATCTACTTGAACTACTAATCAATAGAATTAGGATGTTATCCAGAGATTATTTTTCTAATATTTTCGAACTTCTGAACTAGGTATATGTATATTTTGGTCTCCTCTTCATTTTGTACGAAACAATGGGTGCATGATATTAAAATTTATGAGGAAAAAACATTATTATAGTTTATGCCGTTTTTCTTGTCCATTTGTTCTGTAGTTTTTTTTTTTTGGTTTATGAGGAGGGTATTTACCAGTGTGGGTCTGATGCCTAATCCCTCGGGTACTGCGGGGTCCATTATTGGGGACGACCCTCCCGACGGATGACGCTCTATTCCCATCTCTCCAAGATCAAATCTGGGAAGCAATAGTCTAGGGAACACAAACCCCTTACCATCTGTGGCACACCACATTGGTATTTGTTATGTAGTTTGAATACGACTTGTTATAGAATTTTAAGCTTTTGGCTGTATAGGGATATGGAAGCTACAAGGAAATCTTTTTTTTTTCTATAATATAATTTTTGAGTTTTTATTTTGGAGTCTAAAGAATGTAACTTATATATAAAATATAGACTGTCTGCTTCTCATAAAAAATGATCATATATAGTGTTTTTGCTACAGCCTACAGCACTCTTAAAGCTGGAAAAACTCAAGACATAGAGAGCCTTCTTCTAGAATTGGCTCTAAGTGTATTGGGGTTTGGTGACTGTGGTTTATCCTGTCTTTCTACAGACTGATCATCTCCTTCTTGTTTTGCATGAAAGGATTTCTTAATCTTTCTCCAATTAATACTCCATCCTGATGCATTCTTTGGCTTGCTGCTCAACTTTTCATACTCCCTCTGCAACTCAGAGTAATCATCGTGCAATTCAGCCATCTTGGACTTTACATTCTCAAGTTCTGATTTGAGTGTTTGAATCTCCATATTTGTAGATGATTGATTTCCTTCCTGTTCAGAGATGTTTACACTTGGTGCTGGCTCCTTTTCTTGCATTGCTTCCCTCATCTTTACTTGCTCTGAAAATAGTACCTGCAAATCTCATATAGTTTTGTTCAAGCATAAATTAATATACCTAGTCACTGAAAGGAGATACTCATCATTTGGACATGGAAATATCCAGTTTGGACCACACTCTTTCTGATATCATTTGGAGTTTGGACCACTTCCTCTTTGCTGTTCTATAGAATCTAATTAGATAATGATGGACATGGAAATATCCAGGTCTATATCTGATTTTTTAGGTTAAAATGCAAAACTTGGTCATGTGTAGATAACTTTCATGAACTATAATATGTGACTTAGAATCTCCTCAAACTTTGCAATTTGTGCAAAAAAAACCCCTCCGTTAACTTTTCAATTCAAAACCTTAATAGAATAGGGATACGTCAACAAAATCAAGTCATACCAAAATACAAAAAACTCCTTAAACTTTAGGTTTTATGCAGAAAACCCCTATGAACTCTAGATCTCGTGCAAAAAAAACTCTTTGAACTTTAGGTCTTGTGTAGAAAGCCTCTTAAAATAATTTGATATGTTTGCCCTCTGTTAGAGTTTTGGATGCAAAAGTTAACAGATTTCTTTACACAAATTGCAAGTTTGAGGAATTCTATGTTAATTTTTATAGTTAAGGGGTCAATTACAGATGATCTATAATTCAGGGAGTTATTTGAAATTTTAACCTTTTTTTTTTCTTTTTTCAATTCCTCTTCCAAATTAGCTTTTTTCTGCTGCAATATCTAGGTGATTTCATTTCTTGATCACACTAGGTATCAACCATAAAAGCCATTAACCTAAACTCTATTTCTGTAATATAAGACAATAATGTTCAGAATCAGATTACTATGTTCTGACAAACATCACCTGCACAATAGTTCTTAGAGGCAGTCTATCATTTTGTGCAGCGTGCATGCAAGCATCAAGTGAGAGTTTTCCACAGTTCATTAATCTGCACAGCCTCCTACGGTCATGCTCAGGCAATGAAGGATGAGTCTAGAGAGAAGAGAAAGATCTCAATATCAAAATGTGGAGAGATTTTCTCTGATTACTCTTACACTATGAAAGCACAAACACTGACACCGACAGCGACACGAAAACACATCAAATTCTTAAAATCACAGGACATGACACAGCATATATATATATAGAAGTGTAATTCCAATAAACTCAATAATAGAATTGTAGAAAGAATGAAGTAATGTGAAGGAAGAAGTGAGTCTAAGAAAAGAAGAGAGTTGAATAAGATGAAAGAGTGGATGAGAAAGGCAAGGTCGAAGATACATACAAGAGAGAAGAGAAAATGAGTACAGGAGATGAAACACACGTTTTCTTTTAGCAAATGGAAGGGAAATGTCAAAACTTAAAAAATGACGAAACCTCGCACATTTTACTTCTTTTTTCTAGAAAAAAATCATTTTGCCGTGTCCAAGCAGTGTCCATTACATGTTCCGCAAAAAAATATTTTTAAATTGGACACATGTAAGACACGTGAAGTCAGTGTGTCAGACACCGACATGCTTCGACTTTGGAGTGTCCGTGCTTCGTAGTCTTACAAGTACATTAGTTAAACAAAGAAGAAATTAACATCTTTCTGAGTTCTTACCTTGAGGTAGGTGTCAATGGCTCTATATAAACCATCATCACAGGTTCGAGCATTCTCTGGCAGCATTTCAGCCAACACTTGAAACTTAGTAATTGAGAGATTTGGATCTCTTGCAATTTCAGCCAAGTAATTGTCTAAGAGCCTACTAATGTTGAATTTCCCTGACTTTTGCTGTTGCTGCTGCTGCACCTGCTGTTGTTCATGCATCAAAAAGTATTCCAAAATCCTTTGCACTATGTCAGTGTCTAGCATTGTGCATTCTTCAGACGAGTTGTGCATGTGATCACTGCAAGGAAAATAAATTAAGCATCAAGGTTAGTGTGATCGGCATTTTGGAAAACGGATCATCTGAATTGTGTTTCTGATAAAGTGTGTGAAGTGCGGTGTTTTTGCACATTAACCCGTATAATAAATCACCGTTCTACAAATCAACTCGTATACGGGTTAATATATAAAAGAGTAAATTCATATTTTGATCTCTAAAAGATGTAATTTGTCTCAATTTAGTCCCTGAAAGACGAAAATATCAAATTTAGTCTTGTAAATATACATTTTGTCTCAATTTAGTCCTTGAAAGATAAAAATGGCAAATTTAATCCTTAAAATATGCAATTTGTCTCAATTTAGTCCTTGAGAATCTCTTTAAGACTTTAACATATCTGATGGAAAGTATAATAGGGATAAATTGTGACATACCCATCTTTCAGGGACTAAATTTGATTTTTTCATCTTTTAGGGAAAAAAATGAGACAGACAGCATCTTTCGGGGACCAAAATTTTACTTTACTCTAGATTTAACACATCACAAAATACGCACTTCAGAAGATCTCTTCTGGGCATTTCGAGTTAGTGTCCAATGTTTGAAAAATGAAAGACTACTATTAGTAATTAGTAGTATACAGTACCCACTTTACTAGTTTCCCTTGATCTCCACTTTGATATCTTGGAATCAAAAGATCATCCACATCTGCATCTTGCAGCATCATCCCCACTCTCTTTTCAATGTCAGAAGTAAGAGCCGGCGATGCAGAATACATCATAGCCATCTTTAATATCTTCAACAAGAACTTACATGAAACAGCTTCATGTTGAGGAGGAAGCATACTTACTAGGCTTTCAATGATTGTCTTCAACTCCTTGCTGTGTCCTGACTTTTCCTTTTCCTTCCCACTACAAACACTGAACTGTAAGTCATTCTTTCCATACCCATATCCTCTTAGCCCTTCTAACTCCATATCCATTCCTGGAAGCCATATTCTAGCATAATGCATGATGCATTTACCTATGATCTCTGGTTTTGTTCCTTTTGCTCTTATAGCTGCAATAATCCTCATGAAATGGTCAATTCTAATAGTTGTGATGTCACTGAACCACCAGCCTTCTTGATCTGATGCTGCATCTGTATTACTACTTGTGGAGTTATTGGTATCTTTAGAAGCCTTCCAAGCTATGGAGTCACAGCATCTTCTAACAATTTGAAGATTTTCAGACCATGGAGATAGGGTTTCACAGGATTTGAGAACAGTGATGGTGTCTTTCCATGAAGAGAGGACAACAAATGTGAGGAAAGCTTCGGTTTTGGAGATGAGGTTTCCATCTTCTAGTTCTTCTGTCATCTCTAAGAACTCTGATGCACATCTTAGTGCAGCTATGTTTTTTGAGTTGAAATCTATTGGGAGGCCATAGCAGAATCTTATGATGATCTCAAATGTTTCAGATCCTCCTGGAAAGTTTTCTAGCTTCAGTTCATATCCTACGTTTGAGATTGAAGGCTGTACTTCCAATCGCCTTATGTAGGCGCATTTTGATATCAAGGGGAACTGTTTCAGACAAAATTGAAGAATGTTGTTTGTTATAATATTTAGGCTAAAATATAGAAAACTCCTTAACTATAAGTTATGTGCAGAACAACCCTTCAACAATAAAGTGACTAAAATTTTCCCTAAACTTTGTAATTCGTGCAAAAAAACCTTTTTTGGTTAACTTTCTATCCGAAACCCTGATAGAATAGTAACACGTCAACAAACTCAAGTCATACCAAAACAGAAAAAAAAAAAAAAAATCTCGAATTCTAAGCTCTATGCAGAAAACCCATATGAATTATAGATCTAGTGCAGAAATTCCCCTAAACTTGAGGCAAAAAAACTTCTTAAATAATTTGACATGTATGTTGTTCGTTAAAGTTTTGGATGAAAAAGTTAAAGAAATGGGTCTTTTGCACAAAAGACAAAACTTGAAGGAGTTATCTGTACATAACATATAATTCAAAGGGTTTATATACATTTTCCCTAAAAGAAAGGATAAAGTTATGGCATGGTGTACCTTGTGAACATTATAGGTGGCTTCTTCAACATGAATTGACAAGTCGGTAGGGATTTGAGGAGTGATAAACCTGCGTGACCACAAGTCAGAGAGAGAGAAAAAAAATGGTGAAATATAGAATAGACAATCTTAATCTTACATAAAAATATATGTATCTCAAACTCTAATAGTAGTACCATGAGTGTTCGTTTTTGAAGTTGTCATCTATTGTGATTAATTTGTTGGGAATAATGATGCTCTTATCTGAAACATGATCAATGGCTTCAGAATGATCCCCTGCAGATTCTTGTGGATGAATCGCTTGATGTTGAAGAGACTTATTCATGCTTATCTCTTTGGATGCAATCATGGTATAGGGCTCATTTTGATGAATATATGGTATAATGGGACTCTGTTTGGCTCTGAATTAATGCTGAGAAGTGAGTTTGTGGTTAGTACAGGAGTGTAGTTAATATGGTTGGTGGATTGTTCCTTTCCTTCCTGTTTATCAACTTTCACAAAATCTTTTAGGGCGGGTTGTGGTATTTTATATATGGGATCTTAAATATTAATCATTTTGATTATTCTAATTCAAATTTTTAATATTGGTTTTTCTTTTTGTTTTTTTTTAATGAAAAGTTTAGGTGAGGATAAGCACCGGTATTATCAGGGAAGACCTCTTAACTTCTTTGAGGATTTATAGGAGGATTTACATATCACCCACCAATAAAACCCTCAGATCGATCATAGGGTTCGAATCCTCGCCCTTATGGAGTAAGAGCTCGAACCTTAACCAACTGTGCCATTCTAACTACAAAAACTATAATATTAATCGAATATTATCCGACATTTTTTATAATCTTTTTTAAACTTTAGGGAAATATGAATATATCTCTATTATGACTCAATTGCAAATATTATTTTTTAGTGATCAAGAATGATAATAAACGAAGATACTTCCAAATATTACAGGGTAGATTATCAATGATATATTGGGGAGACCAATAAAGACTCAACTCAAAGGGTTAGACCTAAACCGCTAGTAGTTTTATCTAGTTACAGCTATTCAACTAATCCTTAAGTGCCATGTAATCTCTTAATGGAGGAATGCCCACCAAATTAACAAATACTTTCTTTACTATCAATGATATCTTATATGTTATGACTTAGACCTAAGTTCAAGTCTATAGGTCAGCTACCCAACATTAAGAATTGGGCAAAACTTGGGTAGTACATGTGCCTTACCTATCACTTACCACCATTCATTACCTACCACCAACACCATGCACCACCCGCCACCACCACTCATTACCAACCATGCCCGTTACCACCACCTACCAACCACCACTACGAACCATCCACCATGCACCACCGCCAACCGCCACTACTCATCACCCACCACCACCACCACACCCATCACCGATCACACACTATCACCCACCACCACTCACCGTCCGCCACCTCCACCGTCACCACACCCACGACAAACCGCCGACCAACCACCATAGTATTAATTATGAAAATTACTAATAGTTGATTCAAGAGTATTTTACTCAACCAATAATGTATAGCGGTTCTCAAAAACAAAATGTATTGCAGGGAGCTAGGGTTTAGGGCATTTGGTAAAATTAATCCAATCTGTAATATTTGGGTTTTATCTTTTAAAACCTAACTACTTTTGGTTCTATGATTGGATTCAAAACATTTGAAAGAAAAAAATTGTAAGAAAAAAATTAATTAATAAAAATTATTTGTTTATTTTAGAACAAAAAATAATTAATTGATATTCAATATATCTATCTATATTAATATGGCCGAGTTTTTTTTTTATTTTAGAACAATTTATCAAAAATTATTTATTTATTTTAGAACAAAAATTAATTAATAAGTCATAACTTATGACTTATGGTATAAAAAAGATGATCATGATATTCATAACACTTTATGTTTTGATTGAAGATTAAGGAGGAGAAGAGAATTGAAGGGAATGGGAGATTTTCAAGATATCTTTCCCTTGTTTGATAAGATGAAAATTGAAATGAAAGATAATAGAATATCAATCCTTAATCTTCCATTATTCTTCTCCTTCACGAATTCAAGATACTCTAAATTGGAGTATTTTGGAGGAAGGATCAACACCCAAATAAGGAGAGGACATATGAAAGGTTAACATTCCCTTTCTCTCTCATCCCTTCTCCTCTAATCACTTCACTTTCGCTTCCCTTCCCTTCTCCTCTTAATTTCCAAACAAACCCTTATATTTGGTATATCATTGTCATATCATCTGTAAGATGAAAATGTTTAGTTGTCTATAGTCTATACTAATTAATCTTATTTGTTTTTATAATTTTCAAATGTATTTTATAAATTTAAATAAATTATCTATGATATTTATACTATAATTATTCTTAAAAAAAATATAATTAACTTTGAACTAAATAGAATATTCGGTCTGTTAGTCAAAAATTAACCAAGAGGGGGTGAATTGGTTTATTTGAAATTCTATGTTCTTTTTATTTAAGTTCCTTAATTAGGACTCTGAAGTTCTTCATGTAGCACTGTCAAAACGGGCCGGAGCCCGCGGGCTAGCCCGGCCCGCCGGCTAAATGAGCGGGCTTGGGCAAGCAAAAATAGGCCGTTTAAGCCCGCGGGCCGGCCCGCCAAAATATTAAAAATAAAATAAAATAAAAAATTAATATATATTTGTTTAAAATATGTATAAATATATATATTTTAGATAATTTTATGTGTTAAATAATAATTTTATTCTAATAATGTATATAAATAATTTATATAATAATTAAAATTAATAAAATATTAATTTAAAATTAAAAAATTACTAATTTTTAAGTAAATATATAATTTTATAATTAATTTTTAAAAAATATATATTTAAAAAAAGTTGGCCCGCGGGCCATTACGGGCGGGCTTGGGCATTACTTCCCAAGCCCGCCAAATAAACGGGCCGGCCCGTCACGGGCCAGACCGGGCCGACCCGTTTTGACAGTGCTACTTCAGGAGTTTGTGGAGAGGTAGCCTGTTAATTTTATCTTAACTAAGCAATAAGAAAAAGAGCACTGCCAATTTTTATGGAGAGGTTCACTATCCAAGTATGCTTGTATAGCTACGTCATCTCCCATTGTGCTCAATGAGCTAGAAGGATTCTATTATAGCAAGAGTTTTCACTTACACTTTAGTAACCCAATCTGACTTGGGAAAGCGCACACGCTTTTACACTGATACACAATTCTAATTCTTTCTACAAATGTTCCAAGATCTTAGTATACAGAGATTCCTCAGCAGTCTTGATCCCACCTGAATCTGCAAGCTCAGCAAACCTAGCTTGAACAAGAGGATTCTCAGTGCACTAAATTCCTGAGTTACAAAAACCAACCTCCAGAGTATTTAACAATTAAGTTACTTTTCAGCAACCTTGAATTTTCAAGGACCAGTTTTAACAACAGCTTTTACACACCGCAACTCTAATTCTTAAATACTTCACTATGGTTTTAAAAGTAAAGATTAAATGACAGCGGTCTCCTATCTGCTACTTTTGAATTACAGAAGGAAATCAGCAATAATGGTCACTCAGACACAAAGTAATTTTTAGAGCAAATTGATTTAGACTTTTAGCACTCAGCTTTTGTGAAGAGCAAGGCAGCCTTCCATTTGTTAAATAGCTTCCCTGCACAACTAGCCGTTGCTCTTTCTCCTTCCTTCAACATCTCCAACACACGCTCCTTCTCTAGGATTTCTGGTTCTTTATCTCGGAGATAAGAGAAGAGTAATATGGATCGACTCAAGAACTTTTGGATAATATATATGCTCACTGTTTCTTTCTCCTTTGAGTGTCGAGTTTCCCTTCTTCCTGCAACCACCCTTTTTTCCATACCTACTCTATGATATGATTAGATCTTTAATGCATAAAATATGGGATAGGGGATGGCCCACTTATCCTTTCTCTCTTTTATCTAAAAACACGTTAAGTTTACAAGCAGAAGAAGATATTCAGATTTTGGGTCAAGTTAGTTTCTTTCTAGGCCATATCATGTCTTAGTAAATAATGACTTTGAGCCCAGAGCCTACTTTGACATATCAAAACACAGAAAGCCACCTATCAGGCCTTTTTTGGTTCAACATGGTCCACGAATATTATAAATAAGTCCATGTACTTTTATGTTTTGCAATTTGTCCTGGAAAACAAAATTCAACCAATATGTACGGTAGAAAATTAAGAGGAGATTATAATTAATTTATGCATGTTATGAAAGAAATAAAATATATTATGGATAAAATTTGTAGGTTAAAGAAAAATTATTCTATCTAAATGTTGTGATGTGATTAGATGAGACAGTATTTTTAGTGTCATGTGCCCTCTTTAGTATAATATGGTAACATGATGTTATTTCATGCATGTATCCCCATTTACCCAGAGTATCATTCAACCATTCAACTATAATATATATATATATATATATATATTCTCCTTAGTTAATTAAAAAAAATAAAAATATGATTTGAGAAGATCATGGGTGAGAGAAAATAAGAATAGTGATAACTTCTCATGATTTCATTTATTATTTTAAATATAATAATTATTTTATTTTATATTTTGAAATAATTCAATATTTCATTTTTTATTAATTTAAAATATAATAATCATAATTGTATAATATATTTTTTAGAAAATTAAAAAAATAAATTATATGCACGGTACGTGCATGCGAAACCTCTAGTATATTTATATGGCTGTGGACCATTCCCGTCAACGGTCTCTCAAAATAACTATTTAATTAATTAATTAAAAAACAAAATAAAAATATGATGTGAGAAGATCATGAGAGAGAGAAAATAGGAGAATAGTGATAGTGATAATTTTGTTTTTAAAAAATAATGATTGTGGTACTTATCAAAGAAACTAATTTTTTAATCTTTAATTTATTATTTTACAATTAATAATAATTTATTTTATACTTTGTAAATTAAAAATTTTTTTCACATGCACGTATGTGCATGTGAAACCTCTAGTATATTAATATGACTGATTGGATGTTGGGTCTTCCCATCAATGGTCTCTTAAAATAGTCAATTAGTTAATTAAAAAAGAAAATAAAAATATGATGTGAGAAGATCATGGGTGAGAGAAAATAAGAATAGTGATAACTTCTCAGGATTCCATTTATTATTTTAAATATAATAAATATTTTATTTTATATTTTAAAATTTTGAAATAACTTAATATTTAATTTTTTATTAATTTAAAATATAATAATCATAATCTTATAATATATTTTTTAAAAAATTAAAAAAATAAATGACATACACGATACGTACATGCGAAGCCTCTAATATATATATGTGTGTGTGTGTGGATTTCATAAGCTAATTAATTAAAGCTTAAACTCCAACCTAATTAATTATATATCACGATCTTAATAATTTCGGTTTATAAAAGTTAAAATAACTTAAGAACATCTCTCAGCATCTGAAAGCTATAATTGAGCCGCTGCAACTTAATTAAATTGTTTACGATATAGGGTCTCTTTGGATAGACTTTAATTAAAAGTACTTTTTTTTATAAAGCTTTACAAAAATAGAACTTTAAAAATGTAAACATTATTTTAAGTTTGGATGTCATAATTAAAAAGTGCTTTTGAAAAATACTAAAGGTTTGAATGTAAAATTAAAAATTGTTTTTTAATAATAAAAATTACTAAAATAAACATTTGAAAGTATTTATTAATATTATTATTTAGACATATCTAATAATCTTTTAAATTGGACCTAAAAATTAATTGAGTAGCTTCAACATATTATTGATGGTACATTTAATAATATTTGAAAGAATTTTTTTTTTTACTATTATGTTTCTTTAAAGTATAATTTTATTTTTTTTAGTACTTCTAATTAAGACTCCATTCAATTACTTTTTGTTTTGTAACACGGGAAAATTCTAATGTACAAATTGATGGGGCACCATTGGACGATCCCAAATATATTAGCTAGATGATTGGTTTATAGTCGACCGTCCATCCATCACCTTGTCCCATCGCTCTATACAAACACGCCACCGTCTGATATTGCACACTGTTCGATTACATTGTGCACTCTCTAATGACACTATATAGACTTTCAGCCTCCAACACGTCCATCACTGCCACTTTGCCTCATCTGACACCCCTATATTAAACACATAGGAAAAGCAGATAACACGCACAGTAAAAATATATTTTTTTATACGCGCACATATTTAAAGAAGTAGATTACACACATAGGGAAAGTAGACAACACGCACGGGAGTGCGTGTTGGATGCTAGTCTATTTATATTTATATGGCTGTGGACCCTTCCCATCAATGGTCTCTTAAAATAGCCATTTAATTAATTAAAAAAATAAAAAGATAATGTGAGAAAAGCATGGGAGAGAGAAAATAGGAGAATAGTGGTAGTGGTAATTTTTTAAAAAAAAATAATAATTGTGGTAGATATCAAAGAAAATAACTTTTTAATCTTTAATTTATTATTTTACTATTTAATAATAATAATTTATTTTGTATTTTGTAAATTAAAAAAAAACTTTGACATGCACGTAATTGCATGTGAAGTAAATATGCATGGTGAGTAGTTAGTGGTGAAACAAACAACTTCTATAATTTAATTTATTATTTTAAAATATAATAATAATTTTTTTATTTTTATTTTAAAAATTATCAAATATTTAATATTTTATTATTTTAAAATATAATAATATTAATTTTATGTTATATTTTTTAAAAAATAAATTGCATGCCAAATAACTTATTATTTATGCCATTCTAAGCAGGTAGCCTAAATACTTTCAGATACCTCACGCCCATCCTTCACACATCCCAAGCTCCGCCGTAGGCTCCGTCTGGTCCGACCATCAGCAAGCTCATCTCCGCCCCCGAAGCATACCACCGATAGGGCTTCCAGCAGTCCTCAGAGATCCGAGCTCTCTCCCACTAAGGCAACCTCCTAAGAGCGGCTCGCCCGCCCAGAGTACCTTAGACATGTCTTAGTCGCACACGGCCCAATACAGGTAACTACCTCATCTAACGGCTCTTATAGGCGTCACCATGACGAACTACGTGGACTTTGATCCCTTCCGAAGGTACGTAGGCACCTAGGTGCATCACCTAAGGACAAGTCCCCAAGGATAAGACCCCTTGCAGTCCTTAATTCCAAATCATAATTGTCTGAACCAAAAACGACAGTTACAATAATAATTATTCCATCAATTTTTTTGAAAATAAAACACTCAATTATTTATACTAATTTAAAATAATAAAAATTATTAATAATATTCTTATAATACTTAGTATATTTTTAAAAATTTAGATAATATAAAGAGAATAATATACCACAACTTTTGATTTTTTAAGATTGATATAATTTTAATATTGACTTCTTTTACTTTAATTTAGAAAATCAATTTTAATGGTAAAAATTTAAAATAAAAAACATTTTATTCATTTAGGTAAAAAAAGTTTTATTTGTCAAACGTTTATATTTTTTAAAATATGACAACAAATTTTTAAGTAACACTTGTCAATTTATTATAGCCTCGCCTTTTGAATCTCTAGAGTGCCATTTAATATATTTTTAGGATGCCACTTGTTGATATTTTAAATAGATAAAAACATTTATATATACACACACATATATTTCTCATTTTTTATGTTACTTTCATTTTAAAAAATAATTTATAATCTTGACTCTCTTAATCAAATATTTCAACCTACGCGCATTTATATTACCGCATGTGCTTTCAAATAAAGAAAAACAGTAAACGTTTTAAATCATATATCTATGTCATGAAGTTGACAGGCTGTGATGTATTTGCTTCAAATTAGAATATGCTTCCCACAGTCTTTCCATATACGTTGAATTAATCAGTATCGTAAAGCAAATCACAAATTAATTTGAAAACACAAAATAAAAAGTCAAAGACTCAAAATATGAAGTAAATCACAAATTCATTCAAAATACAAAATACGAGTCCAAGTCTAGTACAGTAGACAAAAGGTTCATTGTAGCTTAAAGTAAATAGAAGCAACAATAGAATATATCGAAACAAGGGAGTTAACTCTTACCCTTAGACAAAGGCGAATATCAAGAGTCCCCCACATAGTCCATTTTGAAATGGCAGCTTCGACAACTTGCTCCTCAATATTGCAAGACTAAAAAATTCAAATAATTCCCACCCAAAAGTTAAAAAAAAATTAAATAAATGTCAGGTCTAACTAAAAAAAAGTCACTAGATTTGACAAATATTTATGTAACATATAAATGGAAAGAAAAATAAAATCAACAGTTGAGTTACAATATTGCAAAACTAATACCAAGAGTGATAGATTGCTTAATCTTGAACAATCTAGCTTCAGAATTTTCAACCGTGAACAAAAGCTGAATTGAGAAGTTAACACTCTTACATGTGATAAGAGAGAGAAGAACAAAACCAACGCACATTTGTTAAAAAATAACCATACCTTAAATTAAGAACACTTAGGTGACGTTTGGTATCTGGTGAGTATTTTAGTGGGAAGTGGAAGTGGAAGTGGAAATGGAAATGGAAGTGGAAGTAAGTGATAAAAAATATGTTTGGTATGCAGGGAAATTGAAGTGGAATATAAAAGTAATTTGTTTGGTATGGTGGGAAGAAGATAGGGAAATAGAAGATAAAAGTATGAAATACCTTTTTTGCCCTTACTTTTTTAAAAGCCACGATTTTTTTAAGGGTATTTTGGTCTTTAAACCTCAACTCACCTCACCACAACTTCCCTCTCCTCACCCATGGCACCTACCTCCCCTCCTATGATGGAACTTGACTCACCATGGAAGTAGCCTCACCATGTACCAAACCAACTCAAAAGTGGTGAGAACACTCACCTCTCTTAACTTCCATAGTACCAAACGAGCCATTAGTTGAGACAAACAATATCAACCACTTATAAGTATTTAGTAGGCGATGAGTATCTATAATGGATATTGTTTGGACGCTTCTATTATTTTGTATTTCTATAATTAAAAAATAAAAAAAACATATAAGGTGGTCTGAATAACTTATTATGACATATATTAACACACAAAGGGATAAATTGATTTTATGCCAACTAACTTATTGTTTAGTTTTATCAATGAAATTAATGTAATATACTGTATTTGACTATATTTCAAGGTTAGTATAAATTTATCACATTTACTATAACATTAAAAGTAATATATTACAGAAAGTTATCTTTATTGAAAAATAAATAAATTAAGGGGGAAGCAAGTATTATTATTAAGAAAAAACTTATGTACATTTCCTTATGTCCATTTCCTCCATTTCCACCAATCATATATTGTATTTACACTCTCTTTCTTCTATGATTGGTCATATAAAAGGTGGTCTTCTATATTCTCTCTCTACTGTGATTGGTCATTTAAACACTTTTTGCCACGTGTCATAATTATATTGGGAAAATGAAGGAAATGGACACAAGGAAATGGACATAAGTTTTCTCCTTATTATTATTATTTTAATTAGAGGGGTGATATGTTTAATTTAGCCAAAAGTTCTTTAAATATTTAAACATGCAATTAGTTCAAAGTCTTTATATTTTAGCAAATATGTTGGGCTTATGATTTAGAATTTTAAGGATTTAGGTTTAGAACTAAGGTTTAGTGTTTATATTTAAGATTTTGGATATAGAGTTTAATTTTCAAAGTACAATTTGCATATATCTCAATTATAATTATTTAAATTCACTTTAGACACATAACTAATTATAAACGGAGGATACACTGAAAATTCATTACTACCATATTACAAAATTTTTGTTCAAGGTTTAAGAATAAAATTGACAATGATTCAACTTTGGGGATTAAAAAAGGTATTTTTTTCCAATTTTAGTTTATTTTTTTCCAAACTTAAATTTCCAGCTCCTAAATCTTAAACTGAACTAGCTGAGGTCTTATAATAAGGATAGATTTCTCCCAGCAAAAGTTTTTTCATACACAAGACTCGAACCCAAAATCTTGCTTAAGGAAAATGAAGTACCTACCACTTCAACCATCTTTGCCTTCATTTTTATCCACTATAAATAATCACATTATCTTCTTCTTACTTAAAATAAATATGCTCTCTTTGTAGTAAACCTCCTATTTTAATTTTTCCTTTAGTCAAAGTTTTACTTAAAAGTAAAAAATTGGTCATTTTTAACAATTCATATAAAAAAAATCCTATTACAAAAAGTAAGGAAAAAAAGATGAAAAATAATATAGAAGAAAAGTCTCTCCTACAAAATTATTCACACACACAAAAAATATCGAATCCAGCTAGAATTTTGAACTTGAAAGTTGAAACAATCTTCATCAAGTTCATATTTTAGAGCCTTCAAACTCCAGTAACTTTTTCTTTACCAAAAATTTCATTCAAGTTTTTCTCTCAAGAAGTGAATTTTTCTACCCAGTAAGTTTTTTTTTTTTTTTAGATTTTGGGGCTTATCCACTTATGTGACAAAGAGCATTAGTTTGATAAGAAAAGGAAAGTGGAAGTGAAAATATGTGAAGGGAAAATATAATAAGATTTAAAAATATATATTTTGTATGTAGAAAAATAAAATTAGATTATATAAAAAATAAAATTGAAAACATTACTTCTGCTCTCACTCTTAGAAATGTCACTTTAATAATTTGTCAAAGATAAAAAAAATCTCTTGACTCGCATTCCCCTCTGATCACAAATAACAAAACTTTTTTGTCTAGCAACAAAACTTTTCTATTTTTCTTCTTCCCTCTAACCAAACACAATTGTATGAAGGCAACTAATCTTTCCTTTCATGTACTTCCCTCCAATCAAACATGACCTAGCTGAACACAAAATAAACAAAAAGTAAAAGTACTTCTCAAGTGCTCAAAGTTTGGACTCATTGCCAATTTTATCTCTAAACTAAAGTAGTTGAGGTAAAAATGAACTGAAGTAGTTGAAAGAAGATTAGACAAAATGGCCAATTTTGTTAAAACCTGAACTTTTAACCATCTGGTTGCTAGATTTTAAAGTTGAGAATACTATATCCTATAGAAAAGTTATAGAAATTTTTTTTTTGGTATTTTTACAAAAGAAAAAGAAAAGTAAAAGTTCAAAGGTTTGGAAGTTGACGTGCGCGTCGTGTTTGGCGGTTTCTCCTCCCCTATATAAGAATCAAATGCATTGCACTGGAAAATGGCTTTCGTCATATTTCTCTTGTTTCTTCCTTGATTCTCGCTCTCGTTCATAGTGAGAATTAAGGAGATTCAGATCTAGGCCTTATTAGATTTGCAGAATCAATCACTGAACATTTTTTTTTCTATCAATCTCCAAATATGGCGACGGTGTCCCCTCTCGCCAAATACAAGCTCGTCTTCTTGGGCGATCAATCGGTGGGCAAAACCAGCATCATCACTCGTTTCATGTATGACAAATTCGACACTACCTATCAGGTTATTCTCGTCGATCCTTTTGGCTTTTCTTTGGATTTGTTTGTTCAATTTGAATTCTCTCCTCCGGAATAGACGGTTTTAATTTTTCTGAGCGGAATCGAAAATTTTCATACGCCTATTCTTCTCTTACGCTGAAAGACTTCGATTATGCGTTGATCTCTTATTTGATCATTTCTTTTTATCAGATTTTGCATTCCCGAAGTATGATATCTGTATGCAAGCAGGGTTGAAGTAGATTTTGCCATTTCATGTATATGTTTAGATCATTTCAATGACAGTTGACTTAGTATTATGTACATTGGACAAACGACTGACGTGATTATAGATGTGTTCATCGCATATAACTAGAAGTAGGAGCAGAGTTATATATTCTGTGGTATACTCTAGAGTCTTGTAGATACTTTTCTCTGAATTTTTGTCTGTTGCTTGGAGTATTGTTAGCTGAACTAGATCTAAACTGAGAATGGATCCTCTCTCTCTAAATGGAGAGGGATCCATTTTGATCTAAACTCTAGGTTTGATATATTCATTATGATTTAGATTGTAGTGTAAGATGGTGAAATCAAACCAATTGCTTGCATGTTTCTTATTCAGTATGTTTCATGAATGTACATATCATAAGGTTTGAGTAGGTGAAATGCTAGAGTGGGAAGACGATGCTGTATTTCTGGTTGTGGAATTATGTTTAAAGTGCTCTGATCTTGTAATGTTTCTTGTTTTTGTTGGTTATCATATATGATTAGGTATTTATTTGATAACATTAAATGGCATCTTGTTTTTTTCAATTCCTGCTGCTAGTTAGTTTAACACATGTTTTGGTCATTTGAATTTCAGGCTACTATTGGAATTGACTTTTTGTCAAAAACAATGTACCTCGAAGATCGAACAGTTCGTTTGCAGCTTTGGTAGGCTGTATTCCTCTGCAGCTCATATATACAAACTCAGTCTATTTATGAACTTTTCTTTATATAAAAGCTGTACTTTACTCGTTACTGAAAAGGAAAACATAAGAAGAAAGAACCAAAATAAAAGAGATAGATAGATGATGGCAAAGGAAATGAGAAGTGGAAAAACACTTAAAAGAGGAACAAGTTCTACATTGTGCAGAATATTTTAGTTTTAGGTGATCTTTAGTTATGTTGGAAGAAAATATGGTCAACATAGCCGTTCCTCCTATTCATAGGAGGTCTGAAAAGTGAAAACCGCTTTTAATTATAGCTATTAAATGATGAAAGAGTCAAAGCGCCACTGCTAAAAGCTTTGACTTCCTAATTTCTAAATGCTCACTTCAATTTAGAAATATTTGTCTTTCCACTTTATCTTTCCCTTGCATCAATATTTCACCCCCTTTACCAACATTTTTAAATAATTATAAATTTTCTGTTGTGTTATCATTATCTTCTGGCCTACAATGTGTAGGCATTTTCCTATGTTACTTGTTCTGTCATTTTGCTGAGTTCTGTGCATTTTAACATAACAGGGATACTGCAGGACAAGAAAGATTTCGAAGTCTCATTCCCAGCTACATAAGAGATTCTTCTGTTGCAGTTATTGTATATGATGTAGCTAGTGAGTTTTTTTTTGTCACCATCATTCAATTGGAAGTGTTTTTTGAATCTTCACATAGATTCTTTTGATTTGATTCTTTGAAATTAAATGATATTCAGAGAAAATGCTTTGCAGTGGTATGAATGTAGTGATTAGATGTTCTGGTCATGTTTTTCGGAAAGAGCATATGAATACATTTCTCTTGGTTCTCTTTTTTTTTTTTTCCTTTCTGATCTGTGTTTGCATGTTCATCTGTCAGCGATTAACTGATTATAAAAGTGACAATCTATCATGCACCCATTTATGATTATTAAATTCCTTATTAAGCTGTTGTCATGCAGATAGGCAATCCTTTCTAAATACTAGTAAGTGGATTGAGGAGGTTCGTACAGAAAGGGGCAGTGATGTTATAATTGTCTTGGTTGGGAACAAAACCGATCTCGTTGATAAAAGGTGAGTAAATAACTATAAAATGTGACTGATATGATTTCTATTACTAAAATTGGGCTTCTCATCTGTCTTGATTCTTTGGCAATTGGATATGCTTTATTCTTGAGCTCCTTAATTATTTGATTTGCAAAGAGACTGAACAGCCTCTTCTACACTCTAAGGCCCCTAAACAATTTTGTTTATGTGTACTGGTTGCTTTTCTCGTACTTTTCTTGCACATGGATTTCTTATTTTCTAGCTAGGTGTGGTTGTAGATTCTTCCCTTTCTGATAACATCTTTTACCCAATGAAAATATATATGTGTGTGTGTGTTTTATTGTTTAGGTATTTAAGATATTGGGTTCGTGTCCTAGGGCAGAAGGGATCTTTTATCTTATTTCGTAACCTAATTTAGTTTGCCAAATTGTTGGCATAATAGTAATTGCTAATCTGTTATGTTCTTTTTGGTTACTAGAATAAGATACAAGTCTCTTCGTTTTATCACCTAACCACCAATCCTGTGGATAATTGTTACTTCTTTTCAGGGGCTTACGAAACTTTGATGTTATTATCAGATTATAAACCTTATTTACAATATAAATACATAGAGACCAGATAGTAATTTCTATTCAACAATATTCTTTACTTGTATAAATCTGTTAGACCAAAGAGTTTTAGCCTTTTTAGATTTTATTTGGTTAGATTAGTACTTAGTAGTTACTAAAGTAGAATTAATTCAATTAAAAGGTAGAATTGTCATTTATTATGTAATTTTGGTACTTAAAACAGGCAAGTCTCAATAGAGGAAGGAGATGCCAAGTCTCGTGAGTTTGGAGTCATGTTTATAGAAACTAGTGCAAAAGCGGGCTTCAATATTAAGGTGAATTCCCAAGTCTTTTAACTACGTATTTTTTATTTATTAGAGCATGCTTTTGAACTCTGATGTTGTTATTTGTAATACTGATCTATAAATCGGTTAAAAGTTTGCACTGTTGCCTGCTGCTAAATTATCATTTTAGTTTTGTCTCAAGATGAAAATGTCAAATTTAGTCACTTAAAGATTTAGTTCGTCTCAATTTAGTTCTTGAAAAATGAAAATGTCAAATTTCAGTCTCTAAACGATCTAATTTGTGTCAATTTAGTCCTTGAGAATTTCCATTAACATAACCGACGGAAATTTTTCAAGGACCAATTGAGAAAATTGTATTTTTCAATGACCAAGTTTGATATTTTCTTTTTCTACAAACTAAAATGAGACATTGCATCTTACAGAGACTGAAATGATAATTTACTCAAAATACAATTATATTCCGAAATCTATAATTTTGTTAATGTCTCATGCGAGTGAAAAATCGCAGCCCTTGTTCCGCAAGATTGCTGGTGCCTTGCCAGGGATGGAAACTCTTTCGTCTACCAAACAGGAAGACATGGTTGATGTAAATCTAAAACCCACAGCCAATTCATCCAACACAGAGCAGCAAGGAGGAGGTTGTGCATGCTAAGAGAATACTGGTGTTGGCTATTTTGATGGTAAGATGAGTTGCTGGAAACCTTTGCTTTCACACCAATACTTGTTCAGGATACATGGTGAGGGGAACACATTGCTGTCATGATTGATGTATGATACAGAGATTGATAGTTATTTCATTTTTTCTTTGTTGTTACACAATTAGACCTTCGGATGTAAGAATACATGTAATAAGTTGATATAGAAAATTTTACCGAGTTTCTAATTAGACATTAAACGTACATTTGAATTAAGGAAAATGATACCAAAGGAAGGAAAAGTTTGATTAAAATTTATATTATATATATATGTGTGTGTGTGTGTGTTAATTTGATTAATAGTTAGATTTTTTTTTTTATGTAATAAGCTGATATAGAAAAGGACAAAACTTACATATTTTTGCTAAGATTAACCAATTAGAAAAAGACGTGTTAATTTTGAGAAGATGACATAAAAAAAATTTACACATGTCTTTTTTTTAATTGGTTAACCTTAACAAAAATATGTAAGTAATAGCATATAAATTTTTTCCTATAGAAAATTTGACAGGTTTCTAATTAGACATTAAATGGTGTGTTTGGGTAGTAGTGATTGAGTGAGGCGATACTCCTGCATAATCCAGTTGGTTCTTTTTTTTTTTTTTTTTGTGTGCTCTTCCTCTGTAATAAACCTAAAATTTTGAGGCTGGAGAAGGAGTAGGAATGAAAATACACAAAAAGACTTATTTGAAATAAATTGCAAAGATAGAAGACTGATTTAGAAGTTAAAACTTTAAAAAGATAAAAGATCAATATGTAACTAGTGAAAAAGATAGGGAAGAAAATGAGTATTTTGCCTTTCTTTTATCATGAAATACTATTTGTAAGATTTGTGGGACTTTTTCACCAAGGCACCTCATCTAAAATTACAAATGCTCCATAAGCAGTGCCTCAGCTCAGAGTCAGAACTAATAACCACAAGACCCTATTTCGTATTTTCCTATCAGTAATTTATTCCAAATTGAGATAAACCCGATAATCGTCTCATTAGTCATGAGCATTTGTTTAGACAGCAGAGTTTATGGGGCATTTATCCTGTTTTCGATAATATGCAGAGTTTTAGGACAGGATGTAAACGTCAATTATATGTCAAATAACATTTCCCATATATTACCATCAACATTATAAGGAACCTACTTAATTTTCAGCAACAAGTTTAATTCCAACACAAAATATATTCTACTACACGTCAAAGAAAGGCAGCAAAGGTTGAACTACTATATAAGAACAAAATTCTCACCCCTTTGCCTTAGTCTCAATGTCAGATATATTAACACCAGCGATCCCAAACTTGACCTGCAGAGATATTGAACCGTTTAGTGAATGTTCTATGCAGATTGGAATACGAAAAAACCACTAAGGCAGATACTAGAAGAAATTTGAACAGTCGGTCATTGTTACTTTATAAATAAGCATAAGAACTCCAGTTGGAGCTCAGCACATGTTCAGTAATAGCAAGATGACTCGTTAGGAAACAACTACTAAACAGGAAGTCATTTTACACCATACTTTTTTTTTGGTTGAGAAAGATGGTAGTAAGGGAAGGCCCTCCCTAATACTATCAGGCAGGGCGCCAATGCCATGTTGAGGAGACCAACAGAGGCTCAACCCAAAAGATTACACAGGCATAAACCGTAAGCAGTTTTACCCGGTCGCAGCTACTTAACTAGCCCTTGAGTGAAGGGGATCTCCTTGGGGAGGGATGCCCACCAAGTGAGATTTTGGATGACTTTAGATGGATTTGAACTCTTGCCCATGAGTAAAGTGAGAGTATTCCTCCAGATCCTTACACCATACTTTAATAAGTGATAACATATTCTTGAAAAAATGCATATGACAAAAAATATATTTATTTCCCCCGGGCCTATCTTAAGAAAGAACCTTGTGGAAGTTATAGTTACCAGTTCTATTTGCACACACCTTTTTTCAAAACAGAAAGCATTAACCCAAACTCACTTAAACTTAAATATACCTATTATTTGGAAATTGCATCTTATATGACAAATGCCTTGAACAGTCAAGACTCCCTATGGCCACTTTAACTAAATAGAAAAGTCGCCTTCAAACATGACATGACCGTAACATCTAAAACTTAATAGAGGTATACTTCTCGCCTCTATTTAAGTTTTGGGTTGGCATGGACGGTAGGAAAACTTTAAAGTTTATGGGCAGAGATGCTCAAGAAGCTTTGTGCTGGAAAAAAAAAGGGCTAGACCACCTTCGTCAGATAGGTTTTGAGGGTTGGACTACCGAGGACTTCATTTCTCCTAATGCTTTATAAATTTATCCAAACTTAATACCATACAAGGCTTGGTGAAATTGATCAGATTCAATTCCTATCCCGGAGACCAAAAGGGAAAAGGCTTGATAACCCAACTGGATATATGCCACTAAAGGCAGGGGAGACCAAAGAAAACAATTAAAGAAATTATAAAGATGGATTAATTTATAAATAACCTAAGCATAAAAATAAGCCTAGATAAAACAAACATGATCTATGTAACCAACCCCACCTAATTGAAAAATACTTTGCTGTATTTTACAACCATGATTTAAATGGGTAGCCTAAATACATGGAGACACGTTAAATTTGGTATATTTAGATAAAATATCTGAATCAGGGTTTGGGATGTTTCAGCCTTCAGGGTGTTGGAAAATCAGGTTCCTATCCACTGCAATCTCTATGGGCTAAGCCTAAATTCACTGGTCCTTAATTTAATGTATGCAAGGGAAAAACTAGAAATACAAGTCAGATAGACAGTAAAATTTAAGATGGATTAAATTGATACTAGCATATATGAACTTACAATATTGAAAACAGAAGAGCGACTTTTCTTGAATCAAATGAGGCGGAACGCTTATATCTTCTCCATCTGTTATTTGGTATATCATGCGCTTTCTCAGTGATTGATTTATCTGTTAATTTACAAAATATAACAGTTAAAACTTAAAAATGTATGCGGATCACTTAAGTATTCAATTGTAAAAACTAAACATTCAAGAGTTCCTCTAAACGGAGCTCGAGCTCCCGTTGAAGGAGCCCAAGCTTTTTTTTTTTCGGCTAAAAGTTCCAATCCATGAATAAATCTAAAGCTTCAAAAGAAGAACTGAAGAAATAGGAAATATCATTATATATAGTACAAGATTATGATTCATAGGCTTCTCCATTTGATTAACCATGAAAAGCAGAGATTATTATAGACATTTTGAATGTGATAGTGTGATACCCTTGATACTCAATCTTCAATTTCAGGTCAACCGTCTCCATTCTTATGTAGATTTTAATGTCTAGTTATTTACGTAAGGCAACGCATGAGCATGAACAAAATGCTTATCTTACCCCCCTGTTGTTGATTGGCATGCAAATGCTAGGTCTTGTAGCTGATGCTGACTAATATTCAAATCAGAACTATTCAATAGGCTAAAAGGAATATAAATTGCCTTATGAAAACTCCGTATGTGGGTATCTTTTCCTCATTACATTAGATATTGGCCTTAATTGGCCTGTTGTTATAAGTAAATTTTTCTTTTGTCAAATCACTTAGTTTAATCAAGTAGGACCAAATTTCCTTCAGCTCTAAACTATTCTAACTGCTTAAAGGAAGTCACCATCTCCATTTTATTAATCATGTCTAAACTCTAGTATAAGAAAATTGCATAAGCTTATATTGAATCATAAAATACTTCTCCACCCCAGAACATAGTTATGATTTTAGATAAACATACCTCTTCCACTAAATTTAAAACTTGCTTGTCTCCACAGCAATTTCTGCAATTTTGTGCAACAGCAGTCCCCCAATCAGAATAGACAAAAGCAGAAGTTCAACATTTAAACAGACTTAATTTTCTTTTAAAAGTAAAAAAAGAAATGATGTAAAAGATCACATTATTGGTGCCCATATCATTCAGACCAATTATCTGCAGTTAACTAAGAATAATTGTTATATGCTAAAAACAACAGGTATATAAGATGGATGTACGAGACTCACAGCTAGTAAATTGTCAGTTTTACAATTTTCAATTCCCTCTTCATAAGATTCAGGGGAAAATGAATTTTCATTCTCACTAGGCACATCAATTATGCATGGGGAATACACATCTTCACTCTTCATTTGGAAATCAATGCAGTTCTGACAATTTAAGCGAGTATCTAAGCACATTGAACGTTTAGATTGATTGGGAACCTCCAAGGTGCTCAAGAATGCCGGTGGTGAAGCACAATGCCCATTATCATCGTCTTTGGACAACACTGAAATACTATAGACATCTTGACCCTGCATATACGGAAAGGATCAATTCTTCATGAAAAATATAATTTCATATTTTGACCTATTTCCAAGCAGCCATATATGCCATGAAATAGATCAATCAATTCAAAGAAGAAAGGCAAGCAATAGTTTGATTCAAAACTTTTAAGAGTTTCTCTGATCTCTCTCTATCTGGTCCTTTATGCAGATTTGAGAACAAGGAGCTTCAGCAACTTATACTTCAAGAAACCATTTGAACTCAATTAACAAGGTACTTTACTAACTAACCCAATATTCAAAACAAATACAATGAATTCTTTTACCAAGAAAGATAACCGTAAAAAAATATCCTACACCATATAGTCTATGAAACATTACTACATATGAAAAAATCGTTAAATTCTCCCTCAACAGTCAAAAAGTTCCAATATCACAAACTTCTATTTTGCATTCTGTGTGAACATGCTTCATTTGACAACCCTTAAGAATGCGAGCCAATCCTTACTCCAGAACACACATGATAAGCATTAACAAAAATTACACCAAACATCACATTCACAAGTTGAATGACAATAAGATAAAAAAACACTTTAAAAAAAGACGATGTGAAAGACATGAGATTTTGTAATGTAAGACCCATTATTGATTTCTTTTATTAAGCTTCTTCTTTCTAACTTAGTCAGAAAGAAAACCTCAAATCACAACAAACTGTTGCCCTATTTATCCAAGTTCATTTATCTGGATGTGAAGAAGAGGAAGAAGAATAAAATCGAAACAACATTACTGCTCAACCATATGCATGGGCATGACATTAAGATTGAATCACTTTACCAAAAAAGAACTTACAGGTGAACTGCTTAAAGGATGATATAAGCCTGTCGGAAGTGAAGTCTCTTCGACAACAACTGACGGGATCTCTGAAATGGAATAGAGTATCAGCTTAACCATTAAAGTCCTTACGGAAACTTCTAATATATAAGTTATTTAGTACAATTACCTAAGGGAATCTGTTGATTAGCATCAGCAGGACTTGATTTAATTAATTTCAAACACGAACAACTACCAGGTAAGCTGCCATTACCGTTCATGAATTCCTCAACTCGTGGTTCACCCTGCAAGTAAGTTGCGCGTCAGAGTTTTCCACAGCTGAAAGTAATTTTAACTTCTAACATTTCGATGGAATTTCAATCCTAGTTTCTTAAGAGTCAATCAACTTCCACTTTCCAAAAGGAAGATAGCGTAGAAAAAAAATGCACAACGAAATCGTTTCACTACTGAGATTTCCATCAAAACAATGAAGCACCTCATAACCTCACCACTTCACCCAAACTCGCTAGCAACCAAACCGCAGGATGCTAATTGAACTTCAGATGCAGACAGAAGTCCAGTCAGGCAACCAAATCCGAAATGTAGCTTCGAATAACGAATCAAATCTACAGGAAGCCGGACATCTCACCGCAGATCAACTTGAATTAAACAAGGAAGATGAAGAATGTTACCTCGCAGGACGAATCAACCGCCATTATCGATGATGTAGAGCAGAAAGCAAGTGAGGATGGAAGGATTCGTTCATAAGGAAACAAGACAACGAAGTGAGAGAGGCGCTCGGAGAAATGAAGCAACGGTACTTCAGATGAAGCTCGTTCCTTCTACTTCTGCCCTACATTATAGTGGCACGATTTGCCAGAAAGGCTCCTGAATACGACATCGACGATCACGACAAAGAACTTCAATTTTCAGTTTCGTTTTCCTTTTTCGGTGCTGCGTGTGACCATAATGACCCCCGCTTTCGAGATAAAGAAGAAAATATAAATAAATTGAGATATATATATATATATATACATATTAATATTATAATTATATTCATGCGCGCAACATTTTATATTACCTATTTTTAGTATAAAAATAAAATCGAACAATTATTCTTTCTCAGCTACCGCGCAATTCTGTCTTAATTCGGATCTAGTAGCCGAAGATTTATTACGTAAACGGCTATAAATAGATAACGTGAGAAGTGAGAAATACATCATTGAAAGAAATACATATATAAAATTTCACTAGTACCCTATTACTGAAGTTTGGTATATTCATCCAATCATATAAAATTATTTATTAATATTAATAGAAATTCACATTAATAAGGACCCACCTTGAATGATTTAAGAACCAACTGATTTGAGAAATGTACTAAAATTCAATACTATTATACCACTGAACATCTACTCGAAATATATAATGTTCTAACTCAAACACACATTATCAAAGTCACATTAATACAAGTTTAATGATAGTAGCTAATTTCAAAGGCATTTAAATTATTTTTAAATTTAATTATAAATTTTTAAAATATATAATAAATTTTGTATAGTTTTAGTTTAAAAATTATGATTTATTTTTTAGGATACATATTGAAGTTTTTTCTGATTAATCAACAGAATATTTTAAAAGTTAAACCATGTTAAAACTCAACTAAAATAAATAAATTTTAATGTTCAAAAATTTTATTGACTAGTCAGTAAAACTTTAATATATGTGTTAAAGGTATAAATAAACTTAAAAAATTATATTCATTTTGTTGAGAATTTATATTTTTTATGAGTTTTGATAAAAAAAATACCTTTAAGATGGTGGGTAAAAATTCATTTCAACTGATAAAATAATTTTAAAAATTATTTTTGTTGATTTTTCACTAATTTTAATATAGCTTGTTGATTCTTGTAATGTAATAGCACGGAGTCCAATGAACACAACTCTTTGGTATGCTTGTAACTTGTAAGTAGATGTAATTTAGATGGCAATGCCTTATCTTATAAAAGGGAGGATCGAATTTTATAATCGATGTAAGGACTTTATTAGTAAGTAATATATAAATTTCTTTTATACTTTCAAAAAAAATTAAAAGATTTTTCTTAACCTTAATAGAATACCGGTATTTACTTTACTTAAATTTTTTATTTATAAAAAAATTCAGATTGCAATACAATCCATTTTACAATATACAAATAAATCAGGATTACATTGTTAAGTTTTGTAATCTTGAGATTCCAATGTAATTGAGGGAGAAAAAGACAAAATTGCCCCTCTCAACCACCCACCATCACTGTTACCACTTACCATCATTTTTTAATATAAAATTTTTTATTTTTCAAATATATTATTAAAGGTATTTTAATTTTTTTAACAATTTTTCTTTTATAAAATTTTCTTTTTATTTTATCACATATTAAATATTTTTTTATCTTTATAATTAATTTAACTTTTTTGCCTTTATATTATTATTTTTCTTTATATTCTTTCTTTTTAGATCTCTTCCTCATTACTACATTTTTTTTATACTTCTATTTTTAAGAGTATATCTTAAGGTTTTATTTAATTAGTAGTTTTAAAGTATTAAAAATTATTTTTTAAAATAAATTTTTATAGATTTTAATGCATAAAATGAGCTAGTGATCAATTAAAAGAAATCTTAATATGTGTCTTAAGAGTACATATTAGATAGAGGCAAAATACTATTTAGTCCCTGAATTGTTGGTCAAACTACTATTTCGTTCCCGAATTTATCAAAAATATTATTTAGTCCTCGAATTTGACAAAATGTTATTTAGTCCTCGAATTTGTAACTATGTCAACTATTTAGTCCCAAACTTGGCAAAAATATTATTTAATCACCGAATTTACAACTCTGTCAAGTATTTTAGTCTCCTGAATGTTACCCGTTATAGTTGACAGAGTTGTAAATTTGGTGATTAAATAGTACTTTTGCCAAGTTTGTGGACTAAATAGTTGATATAATTACAAATTTGGGGACTAAATAATATTTTGTCAAATTAGGGGACTAAATAGTTGACATAGTTAAAAATTTTGGAGACTAAATAGTATTTTTGATAAATTTAGAGACTAAATAGTAATTTTGACCAATAATTTAAAGACTAAATAATATTTTGCTTCTATCAAATAAATCCATATTTTTTATTAATAAAGAAAAGAAATGTACTAAAAAATAATGACAGATATGTCGGAATTGATGTTGGCAAATTGCAACGGTAGCATGTGAAGTGTGAACTGTAAGCCCAGAAGCTTTTGTTCACGGAAAACGACACACAAGTCAGTAAAGAGGGTCACGGGTTTGTTAACTATTCTCACAGTAGAATTTCTGAATGGAAAAAACTTATGTCGTTACTTATATGTTTTTAGTAAGATTAATTAATTAAAAAAAGATATGTGTCAATTTCTGAATTTGGGTCATGTGTGGTTGGTGAGTGATTTGGTAGAGAGTAAAAGTAAAATTAGAAGTAAGTGATTAAAATGGGTTGGTTTATAATGGGACGTGTTGTATGTATACAATGCAATTTTGGTCGATAAGATTGTGACACGTGAAAAATTGTATTGCATCTCAAGTGTTACAATCTTATCGGTCGAAATTACATTGCATGCATGCAACAAGTTGTATCATAGACTTATTCGATAAAAATTATATTTGGTATGTAAGATAAAAAATATATAAATAAAAAGTAAATTATTTGGTAAAAGGTAGAAAAGTGAAAGAAAAATTATAATAAAGACATTTTTACCTTACTTATATGTGATGGGAAATTAAAAAATCCAACACAAATTGATATTTTCTGCATCAACTTCCCTCTGCACAAATTAGGTTCCTTCCTTCTCTTACCAAAAAAATAGGTTTCCTCTTTCCTTATAATAAAGCTCAAATCCCTCTACATAAACAATGTTTCATCCTTTTCCCTTTTCTGTCTGCAACTAAACAAGCTTTCAACCTCTATCCTTTTCCCTTTTCCTACCAGAAGAGCATACCAAACATGAATGGAAAAACATTGCATATGTTAAAAAATAAATGACAGAAGTAAAACAAAATATAAATAATGAAAAAATAATAATAAAACCTTGTGTAAAGTTAAAGGACAAAATATTGCATTCGTCCTTTTATTGTTTTAATGTTAAATCAATTAAAATTCATATGTATAATAAAATATTATCTACAAATTTTTTTTAAAACGGAAAATTAATTCTTTTTCTATAAATAAAATTGATGAAAAAAAATAATCTCAAATATTATCGGACAAAACTTCAATAAAAACTAACAGAAGCTAAACCAAAAGACTAGAATACTGCAATCCTCTATTTCTTTTCATGGAAGAAGTATTGAATTGACTCGGAAACAAGATCAAAGTATAAAATATACAAAGTGTATCATCCAGGCTCTTAAATAAAAATCGATATTCGTGTTCGTACTGTAACAGTTTCATGCAACGGTTCATATTATACACTTTATACACTTTTACCGAATATACACTTTAACAAATCCGGATTCGAATTGACCCAGGTCTTTGCCTATGGAAAAATTTTAGGTACATGATATGTACCACATTATCTGTACATAACCAATTAAGTGTAAGATGTTAAAAGAGAAAAGTGAAGAAGTTGAGGACTTATCTCAAAATAATTAGTTGATGTGTGTATATATATATATATATATATATGGGTTTATCTAACAAGTGCCATAGAATTTCCTTTGATTGGTGGAGAGGAAATTAATCTTTTTGAAGTTAGTGAAAAGTCAATCAATACATGTTTTAATACCCTCTCATTGGTTGAAGGGAAACCTTAAAGAGTGTCCTAAGGATACATTTGGATTGGGGATTAAGGAGGAGAAGGGGAGATTATTAAGATATCTTCCTTTTGTTTGGAAAGATGAAAATTGGAGGGAAAGATAATGGAAAATCAATTATTAATCCTCCATTATCCTTCCTCTTCACAAATTCAAAATACCTCAAATTGGAATATTTTGGAGGAGGTATCAGCACCCAAACAAGGGGAGGACATATGGAAGCTTAACCTTTCCCTCCCCTCCCTTCTCCTCTAATCTCTCCCTTTCCCTTTACCACTTAATTCCCAAACAAACCCTAAGGACACTTGTTAACAAATATATATATATATATATATATATATATATATATATATATAAAATATGTGTAAGAATTTCTCCTGCCTGTGACGCTTTTGGTGGGACCACCTTAATAGGCCATCCCCATGAGGACTGGTCCACTGGGCTACTTTCCGGCCCCAATTATTTGTTATACCGTACTGTACCCTCCCTCTCGTTGGACTAGTAGGCCCATTTCATTAATATCTAAATTAAAAAAAGTGCCCATCCTCATGGATATATGATGCCTTTTTCTTTTTTTTAAAAAAAAAAAATTCCACATTTGACCCACATGCATGACAAGGAAATCTTTTCAAAATCTCTCTGTTGTCGATCTTTCCTCAATGTATCCAAAACAAATCCAGAAAATTAGATATTATACAACAAAGCGCATTTAAGGCACATTTAAGAAAATTAAAAAAAAAAAATTTCTTTTCACTTTGGTCATGAAAATTATTATATGATCCGCCGTTTAGGCGTTTACTCTTAAGTGAAATATTTGTAGTGAGGAGATTAGTTACTATATTATTGTCAGCAATGGATACCTTGATTTAGATAAAAATAATTTTTCAACAAAAAAAAAAGAAAATTAAAAATAATTTTTTTGTCATAACCAACATGATTTAAATATTTATCGAGCTCTACCTAATTTGATTCGAGTTAGCATACACGGCGGGAGTATAGCTCTCTCAATGGTCTTTGAAATTTTTTCTATATATACCAAAGTCAAACCCGATACCTTAGGCTATGTTTGAGAGTTTAAGAAATGATAGAATGGAGTGAACATTAATGGAATGGTATGAAATATAATGAAATGGAGTACAATGACTTGAGTATATATGTTGTTTACAGTTTAGGAGTTTTAATGAGGAAAGTGAGAGACATCTATGAATTTTGTTTGGAAGTTAACTATAATAATATGAATGAAATAATGACTCATTAATTATTTGTTTGAAAGTTAGAAGAGTATAAATGTATTTTACTACCTTGAATTATTATTTCATTCCGTTTTTACCCTCAATGTGGGAATAAGAAAAATGAGGTTTTAGATGGCCGATGGGGGGTTTGGAGGCCATTTCTTGCCATTTTATTCCATCCCCATAAAATTATTCAAACACATATATAGTCCAATTAGATTATTTCATTCTTTCATTGACCTTTTATTCAAACATAGCCTTAAGAAAAAAAATAAAAGGACCAAAAACCCATTTTGATACTCAATGTATAATAGTTTTATTTATATGTTTTAAAAATTATAAAACAGGTCATGATGTTTGCAACTTATTTTATTTTGAGAAGGATGACATAGATGAGATTTTCTGGGAGAAGAAAGGAGGAGAAGTGGTGAAGTAAAGGAGAGATAGATGATTGTGAATTTATGTAGAGATTAAAATAAAAATTTTAAGGTTAAAAAAAGAATGAAAATATATTTTTTTTAAAAAAATTTAGCATGTTATGTCAATTAAACGGTGTTAAAATGTAGTACTACTCCAACTAACCAAGAGACTTTTAGACGCCTTTACATTATCTATTTTATGTCATCTGTTCGATTAATAATACTTTTGTGTTTTCTTCGAAGTTTTTCACACCATCTTTTATGGATTTATGTTCCTTAATTGTTATTTTTCATTTGAAGTAAGAGGAAATAGGAATGGAGAAAATTCACGAGGAGATGTTCAATAATATGGTACTATTAAATTTGAGTATATCCTTTTAATTAGTTGGCCCCTAAATCATATTATTTAAGGTGGATCCTTATTAATGTGAATTTCTATTAATATTAACAAATGGCTTAAAATGATTGGAAGAATGTACCGAACTTCAGAAATAAAGTAGTACTGAACATTTATTCAAAATTCACTTAGGACTTACTTCTCCTTATGGGTTCAACACTAAGTGAGAGTGGTGTGCTCATTTGCCTACCATTTTAATTACATGAGTGTGGCCTAATAGTTATTCACTTGGTCCCTTAATTAAGTGATAGAGTTCGAATTTCACTTTTGAAGATGGAAAGCATTTTGTGTGACCAACCGTTTGTCCTAAAGTTAAGGACTCGTGATAAGAAAATTAAATACTGCTGTCGACAGTGAATATTTTAGTTTAAAAAAACTTTCTAAAATTAAATATGTTGTTGTAAATGTATTGTGGATGTCCTTAACACTTCCAAAATTAAATCTCCAAAATCAATGACTCCATAACCCCAAATTGAATAAGATTTATGCTATGCAATTGATTATGTATTATATGCAATCCAGTGGTACGCTTGGTATAAATGCACAGATGTAAAGTGAAAGAATGTAAAGTACTATAGAGAAAAGTGAGGAGAGAGATAGAGAGAAAAACTAGGAGAGAGAAAAAGTATGATAAAAAGTGTGTTTGGTATGTATAAAATATAATGTAAATTTTTTTTGGGAATCATGAGATTACATGTATTGCACTGTGTGCAAAGCGAGTTTGGATCCGCTAAAGTTAAAATTGTATGAAGTTCCTGAAGTTGATTCAATACTCATTTCTGATTGATCCAAAGTTTAAGAAATAAAAAAATTAAAAATTTTTTTAAAAAAATGCAAGAGATAACTTCAGGAACTTCAGGAAATTTCAACTTTAGAGTGACGTTTAGTATCCGGTGAGTGTTTTAGTGGGAAGTGGAAGTAAGTGATAAAAAAATATGTTTGGTATGCAGGGAAATGGAAGTGGAATGTAAAAGTAATATTGTTTGGTGGGGTGGGAAGAAGATAGGGAAATAAAAGATAAAAGTATGAAATACCTTTTTTGTCCTTACTTTTTTAAAAGCCACAAATTTTTTAAGGACATTTTGGTCTTTAAACCAAACCTCACCTCACCTTCCCTCCACTTCCCTCTTAATTTTGATGGCAGCAAGCTTCCCTCTCAGCTTGGAAATTCAACCTCACCTCCCCACTTCTCAAACCGTACAAAGCATACTTCAACATTAACTTCCCTCTCACCTTCCTTGCGGCAGTGCTACCAAACGTGCTGTAGAGGATCTGCTCTCATGCAAAGCTTACCAAACGTGCCGTTAATTCTTTTGGTGTGTTTGGTAGGTGGAATGAGCGATGCTATGGGAATGGAAATGTTGAAGGGAATGAAAATGTTATGTCACTGTGATGTGATGTAAATGGAATAAAAGTGGGTAAAATGATCATTTTATCCTTTATATTAAAAGTGGGAATGGAATAAAAGTGGATAAAAAAGTAAGGGCAAAAACATAATTTCATTACATTACAAAAAGTAATGTACGTTTGGTAGGAAGAATGTTGGATGTGTACGTTCTTTACGCAGAAACAAAAAGGGAAAGAGAATGCATTTATTGTGTTTGTTAGTAAAAGTTGAGAATGGAAATGGAATGAGAATGTATTAAAAGTACCACTTTACCCCTTATATTAAAATATTAAAAAAAAGTTATGATTGTCTCAAATTAAAGGGTATAATAGACATTTTATATTTTCTTTTTTTAATTATACACACTTTTCAAGATGAAAATAAAAAAGTAGGTAACATGTGGAGCTCGACCAAATTATTCTTTTGGTCCTCAACGTTTTCACGAAGTTTAATATTGGTTCTCAACGTTCCAAAAAGTTATTTTAGGTCATCAACATTTTTTTTAGTCAAAATTGGTCCTCTAGCATAACATCCGTATGGTTTTGCCATTAAATGCTGACGTGAAAGGCTTATGTGGCACACTCTCTCTCCTACGTGTCATATTTAAATGACATGGCACCCTCTCTCACTCAAACTCAGTAAAATGACGTCGTTTTGATTCATTTAAATGTTCTGTTTTGATTATTTAAATGAATTAAAACGGCGTCGTTTTACAAAATTGGAGTGAGAGAGAGTGCCATGTCATTTAAATATGACACGTAGGAGAGAGGGTATGTCACATAAGTCTTCCACGTCAGTATTTAATGACAAAATCAGACGGATGTTATGCTAAAGGACCAATTTTGACAAAAAAAAACGTTGAGAACTTAAAATAACTTTTTGAAACGTTGAAGACCAATATTAAACTCCGTGCAAACATTGAGGACCAAAAGAATAATTTGGCTTGTGGAGCCCACATGTTTTTTTTTCCTTCATTCTTTCCTTTGTCTTTTCTTGTCTAAAGAACACAACTTACATTCTCCACCCCACTAATCAAACACATCCTTTATAACTTATGGATAAAGATTACCCTCTTATAGCCCTATAAATAAAAGGTGCATGGATGATGAGCCTGTCTTGCATATTTCTTCTTCTTCTTCTTCTCTTATTGTCTTCCTCCTCTCTTTTACTCTTTTTTAAATTGTTTTATAACATATGTTAACTTATACAAAAGTTTTTTTTTTTTTACAAAAGTTATGCAAACGTATACGGCTATACCAAACATGAAAAAGAATAAAATAAAGTCATATATTTTTAAAGGTATCATAAAGTTTAAATAGTAAATATAATAAAAAAATGTAAAGTTTATCATTTTAAAATTTTCTTAATTAAAAATATATTACTATTATTGAATTAAATCAAAGAAGTTATTAGATCATGACAATTGACAGCTTGCATTAAATGTCACTTAAATTAAAAATAAAATTCCACATCATAACACTTCTCACATAATTTTCCTTGTCTGATTTTTTGGTAAGTTTTTTTTGTCCGCCTAATCTTTAAGACTTTGTATCAATTAATTTAAATTGGATCCGTGTTGTACATTTAATTATAAGAGAGAGTCTCATAATAAAAATAGTTACATTCATAAAGTCTCAAATGTAAAATCTTACTTAAATAATATCAAATCACTTATTATTTGAACTAATTATTCTCATTAATTTTTTGTCTGATTTCTAAAGACCGTTCAAACCAATTTCTTTGTGTTTTTGTGCAAACGGGAAAATCTCCAGCCTAGAAAACAAAACAAAACATCAAGAAGATATGACAGAAAAAAAATTTATTGAAAATGATAAAGAAGTTCACCTCGTACAAGAAACATATGGACAAACTCGGATTCAATTAGCATATATATGATATGATATGGTATATATGAAGATATATACCCATTTTCATAGTAACTAGCAATATATGTGTCCATGGTGAAATTCAAGGCATAAAATGGAAATTTTGGGTAAACGACAATATATATATATATATATATATATATATATATATATATATATATATATATTCCAAGAACGTCATTTTCTTAATTATGCACGTGGAATATCTCATTTCATGTAATATAAATATTCCTTTAAAGATTGTTCTAGATCACAAGAAATATTTCACAATGAAATTTTTGAATTGAAAACCATGACAAAAATTAAAATATTAACTAACGTGTGGTTAGTTAGGATAACGATATATATAATATATTTAAGGATAAACTATAGTTTGTCCTCTTGTGGTTTGGTTTAAATTCAGTTTGCCTTCCTATGGTTTAAAATTCGACACTTAACTACCATGTGGTTTGGCTTAAAATTAATGTGCCCCATGTGGTTTAGACTTTAGAGTGTGACACTTGACTCCCCTGTGGTTTGTTATGTTATCACTTAACCACAGGAAGGTCAAATGTCACACTCTAAACCACATGGGCACATTAATTTTAAACCAAACCACATAATAGTTAAGTGTTACATTTTAAATAAGAGGGACAAACTGTAATTTATCCTATATTTAAAGATAGAGATAATGAATGAATTTTACGTCAAGTGAGACTTATAAATAGAATTTACTTTTTAAAAAGTTATTACTAATTTGAGAAAATCATTTTTATGTGAAAAAAGTACAAATTGTAAATTACATTAACCTCTTCAAAGTTAAATGGATTTCCGTCCAAATTGGAAATTAACATCATTTGTATACCCAAAAAAAAATCATTTCATAAATTATAAACGTGTTCCTTGGATCTTACTGTTGTCTCGGTGGGAATACGAGTTGTCCCACTCCCATAAAGTCGCAAATCCACCAACAGAGAGAGCTTTCGGTCTTGGATACAAATCGTGAATCTTCTAAAATAATTCTCTATATTTTTTATAGGGCTAAATGACTCTTTTGGTCCTCAACGTTTGCACCAAATTTAATATTGGTCCTCAACGTTTCAAAAAGTTATTTTTGGTTCTCAACGTTTTTATTTTGGTCAAAATTGGTCCTCCAGCATAACTCCGTCTGATTTTTTTTGTTAAATGCTGACGTGGAAGGCTTATGTGGCACACCCTCTCTTCTACGTGTCATATTTGGATGATATGACACCCTCTCTCACTCCAACTCAGCAAAACGACGCCGTTTTACTGAGTTGGAGTGAGAGAGAAGTGATGCAAAATGACGTCGTTTTGCTGAATTGAAGTGAGAGAGGGTGTCATATCATCCAAATGTGACACGTAGGAGAGAGGGTGTGCCACATAAGCCTTCCACGTCAGCATTTAACAAAAAAAAAACCAGACGGAATTATGCTGGAGGACCAATTTTGACCAAAATAAAAACGTTGAGGACCAAAAATAACTTTTTGAAACGTTAAGGACCAATATTAAACTTAGTGCAAACGTTGAGGACCAAAAGAGTCATTTGGCCTTTTTTATAGAGTTATGAGAGAGATAGATAGAAAGAAAATTAAGAGAGAGAAGAATTAAAAACGAAAAAAAATTCCCTTTTTTTTTTGGTAATCAAAAGGGGCAATAGCCCAACAGAACAAACAAACACAACTAAGAAGAAATAACACGCGGCATTTGGATGCCTAAAGCATCAGCCATCAACAAAGCAGTCATCCCAGGAGGAGGATGCTGCAGGATGCGTCTCACCGGAGAAGCATCAGTTCCCAAATTAGCCAGAAAATCAGCGCAAGAGTTAGCTTCCCTCCATCTGTGTTGAATACGAACATCCTCGAAGCCTCCAACATGAGCAGGATCTCCTGGACTAAACTTGACACTTCCAAAGTGTTGTTGCTGGGTCCAGGTAAGCATGCCACGTCAGCACTTAACTTAGAAAATAAACAGACTTGGACGGAAGGACCAATTTGGAACTTCTTGCAAACATAAAGGATCAATTTGGACTTTTTGAAACATAAAGGACCAATATAAAACTTCGTGCAAACATAAATGACCAATTTGGGGTTTTGACCATAAAAAAATTTCCTTATCTCTATCTCTCTCGTAACTCTACCAAGAAATGTAGAGAATTTCCAAAACTCTCTCCTCAACAAAATACTACTAATGTCCTATATGATAATTGTTTAGATATTTTAAATTGAATCTTTATTAGTCTTTTCAATATACAACTAATGTCCTGTCCGATAATACTTAAAAGTATGTTTTTTTTGCTATTATTTTTTGTCTACCAAAAAAAGGGAGAAATTATAGCGAGATTTAAGTCAAGTGAAACTCACTTGCATCTATTGAGTTCAGAGTATTCACTCTCGACAGTTTAATTAATGTTCTTGCTTAATAGATTTTTCAAAAGAAAGTTTTAATTTTGGCTACAAGATATTCTCAGTATATATTACATGTGATCAAATTTTTGACTAAATACTTAAAAAATTGAGTTAAGTATCAACTGTATTAAATCTCGTGATTTGTTATAAATCCATTAAAAAAATGTCTTAATGGGAAAAGATAGAGTCTTATGAAGTTCAATGACGAGAAATTTATTTATGTGTTAATCGGTAACATTTATTTTATTTAATACGCTAATTAATTAATTAATGACATAACATAAGGTTAAAGTATTGTTTTGGTCCTTAATATTTGCATGAAGTTTAATGTTGGTCTTCAATGTTTCAAAAGTTTAATGTTGGTCCTCAATGTTTTTTTTTTTGGTTGATTTTGATCCTCGAGGCTGACACCGTTTAAGTGATGATGTGGTAGACTGATGTGTCACACTCTCTCTCATACGTGTCATATTTTAATGACGTGGCATGCCACGTCAACCATGAACTAAAGTATTAAGGACCAAAACAATACTTTAGCCCATAACATAATATAAACACAAATTATTTGGACAATGACTTTGGTTTAGAACGCACGTGCCTACCAAAATATTAGGGAGTCCAAATTATGACACAGTTTTTGCATTTGAAAATTGCGTACACCCAAACCCAACTTCCAAAGCACAATAACACAAACTGGAAATGAAGAAGAACATTGTCTGATTCGGCGGTAGAAGCTAAGCCAACGAAACGATCAATCATTCATCTAATCGCATTCCTTCTTCTTATTCTCCTTCGTCCCTCTCTTTAAATCGAACAAGCAAAATGTGAAATGAAATCTCGATGCTATATATATATATAATATAACTAACTTGATGCTTCAGTCTCTTCAGAGTTCAGACTAAACAAACCAACCCGATCGATCTCCGATTTCGAGTCTCCTTTTATTTCTCTCCGTATTCATATCCTACGATGCTCAATCTGATGAAACTCGAATCGTCAGATTTATTCCTCCCCGGGGGATTGTTCCTCGATGTAGATTCGATTCCTGCGTCTTTTGTTTCGTTGATATTATCATCCAAGACGCGCCGTGATGTGGGGAGGATTTCGTGTTTCTCTAGGGCGAGCTTTGAAATTTTCAGGCGGGAAGTGGGGGTTTCCGGCGTGGTCGGTGGCGGGTTTTTGTCGTTGAGCATATCGATAAACGGAAGCGAAGGGGATCAGAGGTATGTGCAAGAATCGAGAGGGATTTTGGAGCAAAATGAGGATAAAGTTTCGGAGGGAGCTGATGAGTGTGAAGAGAAGGAGAATGTTGTGGTGAGAGGATCGGGTGCTATGAATATGACTAAGCATCTTTGGGCTGGAGCTGTGGCTGCTATGGTTTCAAGGTCTGGAATCTGGATGATTCATTATGTAGTAATACTGATTGATTTGTTAGGTTGAACCTATTTCACATGCTTTTCTTTTGAAACTTACTGTACATTTGCACTTGTGTATGTTTATGAATTCATTGGTAAATATTTTATCTAGTGTATGTTTTGCTGTACCAGAACATTTGTTGCACCTCTAGAGAGACTTAAACTGGAATACATAGTTCGTGGTGAACAGAAGCACCTTTTTGAGCTTATTAAGGAAATTGCAACTTCTCAAGGGTTGAAAGGTTTCTGGAAAGGGAATTTTGTAAATATTCTTCGAACAGCTCCCTTTAAAGCTATAAATTTTTATGCTTATGATACATACAGAAATCATCTGGTAAGGATGACCGGGAATGAAGAAACCACAAATTTTGAGAGATTTGTTGCCGGTGCTGCTGCAGGGATTACAGCTACCTTGCTCTGCCTCCCCATGGACACTGTGAGTGGAAATTCAAGATTGTTAATCTTTCTGTCTTAACCTTCTTTCTATGTGTTGCAACTTGCAAATGAATTGAACTGTCGTGAGTTACTTGAACTTAGATTGTCAAAAATTTAAATTAAGCTTGGCTTATTTATTATATGAACCAGTTTGATAATTTTAAAATTCGGCTTGTTTACAGCCCCAAACAACACTATTGGGGACTTTTTGGCTGCCCCCTTATCTACCCATCTCTCTGTACTGCTGCTATGAATTTACTCAATCCCTTGGCTCACACACTTAATCAGCCACCAACCTAGAGATTATAGCATCTGTTTCATAGACAGTTAGTTGTAAAAATGTGTTTGACCATCCTGCTGCTTTCTAACTCTGATATAATGTCCTTCAAGATGCTCTTTAATTGTACTTCTTAGGACTTCTAATACGCTATAATTATTTCTAATTCAACTAGAAGATTCAGAAAATAATAGTAGCCCTGAGCTGTAATTTGAGACATATTAGATAAAGATGGACCAGCTTAAGACCATATTTGGTTATCAATGGAACTGTTCTCTTCTCTGTGGTCTTTGTCTTTGGAGCCCAATTTGGATTATGAAAAGGACTTCTCAAGCATTTTGTGAATTTGTGTTACCTAATCTAAAATTTTCTCAATGAAATATAACTTTTAATTCAGTTATGTTTTAATTGCATTCTAAGAAAGAAGTATTTCAGATCAGGACAGTAATGGTTGCACCTGGTGGCGAGGCCTTGGGGGGTTTAATTGGTGCCTTCCGACACATGATAAAAACTGAAGGCTTCTTTTCTCTTTACAAGGGCTTAGTACCCTCCATTATCAGCATGGCACCCTCAGGCGCTGTCTTCTATGGTGTTTATGACATTTTAAAGGCAGCCTATTTACATTCGCCTGAAGGAAGAAAAAGAATCCAACGCATGAAAGAAGCTGAAGAGCTGAATGCTTTGGAACAACTGGAATTAGGTCCCATTAGAACTTTAATATATGGTGCTATTGCTGGTTGTGCTGCTGAAGCTGCAACATATCCCTTTGAAGTTGTTAGGAGACAGCTTCAAATGCAAGTTCGGGCAACAAGGTTGAATGCACTGGCAACCTGTGTCAAGATTATTGAGCATGGAGGTGTTCCTGCTCTCTATGCAGGATTAATTCCCAGCTTGTTACAGGTATGATCTATGTTCCGTATTTTGTCCTTTCTTTTCTGAAAATTGCATGTCAAATTCCAGTCAACTGGTAAAATGAAGGCAGGGTATGTTATGGTATCAACTTAAAATTTAAACAGATATACCAGTCATTAAGCTCTTGTTTTTAATCTGCACAAAGTAATCAACAAGGCCAGGCACCAACAGAATTTGGTTTAAAAATGATTCTTCTAACTTCAACATGGAGAGATGTATTCTTTAGTATTTTAGGGTCAGTAGGCAGATTGGCAAGTTAGGTGAATATGTAGGACATCTATGTGATGTGACTTTGAGTTGAGAACACATTATTTTAAAATTGTAAGTTCACTAGAGAGAGCTTGATGCACCCAGTGGTACTGACTTACATGTTACACTGTTATTCCCATATTATCCTTTGGTTTTGATATTGATAATGCTACTTAGTTGGGCAGGTAATGACTAGTGAGCTTAATGGATTTTGGATTTTGGGTTATCTCTACAGTATTTGATTAGATGGATTACATTGCTTATAGTCTATTTAGTATTTAGGCCTACATAAGACTGAAGTCTATAAGTGTTAACATTTCCCCCTTTTAGAAGACAATAGTATTTGGTTTCTGTCTGTGATATCTCCAAATTAAAAACGAAAAATTCAATATCCATTTTTAATATCTTTTGCAACTACCGAGGGATGAAATCCATTTTCAAATACATAATTATGACTAAATTTAATTGATAACTATTGATTATTTCTAAGCAAATAACTTCTTTTACCCTAGTCCACTTCGGATAACGAGGACCACCAAATTGTCAAACCTGTTCATAACCAATGAACTTCAGTTTAAGTGTAAGCTTTAGCCAAAATATAATAAATTGACAGTGTGTAAATTGGGATTATTTCCAAAGCATTCGGAAGTTCATAGAACACTTGCTGATTTACCCCAAATGGGATGTTGAGAGTTTCCATTGTCCATGACTTGATTATTATCTTATATGCCTTTTCTCTTTCTCTTTGTTACCCCAAGTTTTGAGAGAGTAATTTTCATCAGAGACCTTTTTGGTCTAGCACTGGCGATTTTCTGAGTTCTAACATGGTCTCTTCGATGTATCTTGTGACTTTTCAGGTGTTACCATCAGCTGCTATTAGTTATTTTGTTTACGAATTCATGAAGATCGCTCTCAAAGTAGAATCTACATAGATGATAATATCAGAAACACAAATACCAGAGATACGATGAGGATTAGAATTTCTTTTTCCATTTCCTTCTTTCTTTTAGTACTTATAGAAATGAGTAAAAATAGAATAATTTGATATCGTTTGATTCATATAGCCGACCCCACTTACTCATTGGGGGAAAGGCTTTGTTTTGTTGCTATTATTGACTTATTGTTGTTGTTTCCCTTTTTCTTTTGAAGCACCTGCCTGTGGATATGGCGACGTATCAGTCTCACACAAACAAATATTGATGTTTTCTGTTGGAATTTTACTGATCTTTTACGATTTAATATGAATTGAAGAAAGAGAAAGGGGAAAAGAGAAGAGGGTTGGGAGCTTTTAACATTTCTGTTCCTATATCTAAATTACAATCCATTTTTAGGGTTATTAAAATTTGTAAATGATCATAACCATGAAAGTGCATTCTTATAATTAAAAATAAAGCAGCTTCAGATGTTCGGTAGGTGCTGAAGTTTGCATATTTATGTGACCATCAGAAGAATACTGTAAGCTAAATTTGGTGTAAATGCAAGAATGTAAAGGGAGGGGATATAAATTTAAGTGTTTGGTATAAATGCATGGATAAGTTATTTGTAAACTATTTATGAGTAAAGGGTTTTATTCGAGATATTTTAGTTGAGTCATTCTCCTTGATGCAATACCTTATGTTTAGATTGATTTAATTTCATCCTATATATTTTAGTTTAATTTCCTTTATTATTTTAAAACATTTTAACTTCACCTTAATACTAAGCATCGCTTTAATTTCCTATAAAATATATCTTGATAAACTTTACAATTAGATTTTTAAATAAACGGAGAAAAAAAATATACTTAAACCAAATAAAGTGAAGTAAATTTAAATTTAAAGTTTAAACAATGTGAAACATTACAATTACAAATTTTTATAAGTATAAAATACAGCACCTAGAAGGAAAAGAACAACCGCCAATGTTTAGCCCAAAATGGCAGTGCTCACTATCTTATCCATATTCGTAAAGGTTCAACAAAATTTTACACCGACTATTAATTATTTAATGCAACTCTCCTTTTTTATGTAGACTTAGAGTCGACTATGCAAACACAGGGAATGCTTGACAGATAAAATGTGATGAGAAAAGTTTACTATATTTGATAGTAGAAAATGAGAATGAAATAAAAGTTGACAAAATGATTATTTTATCTTTATATTAAAATTTTGAAAAAAAAACATAATTTCATAACATTGTAAAAAGTAAAATATATCGACTAAAATGCACATACACCCCCTGAGTTTTGAGTCAGGGGCATATACACCTCCTGAGTTTTAAAACGTTGCACATAGACCCCATGAGTTTTTACTTTGGGGCAGAGATACCCCTTCTATTAGGATTCCGTGAAAAATAGGTGTTAAGTACCACGTGAACAAGCATGTGTGAGGGCAATTTAGTATTTTCAAACCCCCTAAATTTTTACTTTAGGGGCACATACACCCCTGAGTTTTTACTTTGGGGCAGAGACACCCCTCACACATGCTTGCTGACGTGGCACTTAAAACCTATTTTTCACGGAACCATTACAGAAGGAGTGTCTCTGCCCCAAAGTGAAAACTCAGGGAGTCTATGTGCAACTTTTTAAAACTCAAGGAGTGTATGTGTCCCTAACCCAAAATATGTGCATTTTAGCCAAATATATTTGATAGAAAAATTTTTAAGAAAAGATAGAATTACCTTGAACATTCCGTATATTAAACAAGGCCATATAGTTACCTTGCTCACTACCTTAACATAAAAAAAACTCTATTTTGATCATTTATCTTTCACCTAAGTTCTATATTAATTTTTTATCTTTCTCTGAAGTTCTATATTGGTCATTTCGTCTATTTCTTCCGTTCAGTGCTAATATGGCGTGCCGAGGTGAACACATAATCCCTTCTATATGTATCAATAGCTGACGTGGCCTTAGATACATCAAAAAGCCCAAACGATGTCGTTTAATCCAAAATGAAACCATGTTGAGAGAACTAATATGAAACTTTAATGAAACAAAACAGACTAATATAAAACTTTATTGAAACATAAAGGACCAATATAGAACTTTAATAGAACATCAAGAACCAATATAAAACTTGTATGAAATATAAATGACCAATTTAAAACTTTTAATAGATAAAGAATAAATATAAATCTTGAATAAAAGATAAAAAACCAAAATAAAATTTTAACGTTAAAAAAATTCTTAGGAAGGCCATCTGATTTGTACAGTACCTACTAACATTTATATGTTTGTTTTGATTTTATATATCATGTAAACTTTTTAATCTAGAAAATAAAAATTATAACTGATTTGCACGACGAGACACAATAAATACACCAAAAAACTCCTCAAAAACATATTGTAGCATTTACAGGCACTTTGCCCTCATGACCAGAATAATGATGTGAAAATTTAGATTTTAGGTAAAATTATAAAATGAGGATAAATTTATATAGTAAAATTGTAAAAGTTTACCTGTGATAAAATTATATGAATTTACTTATATATATACACACACCTAACTATTATACCTAAGTTACAGAGGAAAAAAAACATCATTCAATATTCATAGTTCAATACATAATTTATAGACACAATTAAATCAAAAAAATTATACTAAATTTTCAACTAAATTCATCAAATTCATTTTCACCATCACAATTATAATTACCATCACCACCACTTGATACTTCATTCCTAATATTATATAAACTCAGACACATATCATTTGAAGTCCTCCCAACTCAGACATCATCAACATTAAAACCTAGAAAGAATGAAAAATGAATGAGTGATGGGTTAGGAGAATATGGGTTTGAACGTTAAGTTTTTAGGAAATATATGATTTTTTTTCTTGTTGAAACTATTTATGGATATCTATAAAAATATATCATTTTTTAAAAAAAAAATACATCCATATGAACTTTTTTTGGGTTGCGATAAAATCGCGAACCATTAATAAAATCGAGATTTCATAAGATTTTCCTAGATTCTACAATTTAGCATCAATGCAATTTTGTACAAGATTTAACAAAATTTGAGAGTGTAAATTCATAAAATCGTAAGATTTTAAAATTTAAAGGCTAAAGGTCTATTTTGGTCCTCAATGTTTGCATGAAGTTTAATGTTGGTCCTCAATGTTTTTCAAAAGTTTAATGTTGGTCCTTAAAGTTTTGTTTTTGGTCGATTTTGGTCCTCGAGCGTAACACCGTTAACTTTTTGCCGTTAAATGATGACGTGACATACTTATATGGCACACCTTCTCTCCTACATGTCATATTTTAATGACGTAGCATGACACATTACTGTCACATCACCCCAGATTGCCACATCATCATCTTCTCTCCTTCATCAGCATCACTATCATCATCATCTGGGGTGACGTGGTAGTGATGTGTCATGCCACGTCATTAAAATATGACATGTAGGAGAGAGGGTGTGCCATATAAGCATGCTATGTCATCATTTAACGACAAAAAGTTAACGGTGTTACGCTCGATGACCAAAATCGACCAAAAATAAAAACTTTGAGGACCAACATTAAACTTTAAAAACATTGAGGACCAACATTAAACTTCATGCAAACATTGAGGACCAAAATAGTACTTTAGCCAAATTTAAATCTAAATTTAATAACTATGCCAGGACAACCAAGAACACTCTGAATTCCACAAAAATGTCTCAATCTTTCAAATGACCAGACAACCAAATCTAGCGATCGTGACTTTTCACATTAGTAATCCGACAAACACAATTCAGCTCTTATAACCTGCCAATGCAAAACAAAACACTCATTTTTTGTTTCAAGAAACCATGCATACTCACTGGCTAAGTTACAAAATCATATGTACTTCACTTTCTCCCTCTTATTATGAATGGGAAAAAAGAAAGGACGGTGTGCCTCCACCGTTCACTGTACATGTCAAACACCTTAGTACACAGTTCCACAACCCGTATGTATAATAATTTAACAGCTTCTCCAACGGGTTGAACAAGGGTGAAGTGAAACTTAATATTTTTCTCTTAAGAAACAAAGAGTAACATAGAAAACGTATGGAAAAAAACAAGTCCATATGATTAAAATACCCTAAAGAAGGTCAGGGAGCTCTTCTGCCTAGTTCTTGTTACCTGAGCCAATGCTCTCATAGAACAAAATGTACCCATGATCTGTGTTGCTGGAATATTCCTGTGCTGACCCGAAGAATGTCTGCACGGCAGACTCATCAATCATCTCGACATTTTCATCGTCAAAAAATAACCAGTGGTTATGGCTTTTCACGAGGCTGACGTAATGTCCGTGGTTCGGTCCACTACCAACATGGACAACTACGGCAAATAGGGAATACTCAATATCTGCATCTTCAACAGTGTTGCCTAACTTCAGTTCAAGAGGGAAGACAACCCGGTAAGACAGCTTCTTGTTTCGGCCCAGCTGTTCGATGTACTTAAACCGTTTAAGATGGACGACCAAGATGTGAGGTGGTTTCTTTATCTTCATCCTCTTCTGAGCTTCTTGCAAACTTCACAATGAAGTTCATCTTGGTCATCAGATTTGAATGGAAATGGAAATGGAAAATGAAGCAGAAGAAAGTAAATAGATACTTTAACAGACCATACACTTAAAAGGGCGATCAAACACCTTTCAGATGACGGATAAAAAAAATGACAGTCATCAATAGAAGTTGTTCATGGTTTTCATTTTCTCATAACACTAGTCACAGCCAAATCCCATATTACAGCAAAAATTATAGTATTAATTTTTGGGGAAAAAAGAAGTACCTTTGCATCCTTGAGGTTTGAGGTCATTTAAAAGTTTTTCCAAAGATTTTTGGGTATCAGTTACGTCCTAAATACAACAACAACAACAACAATCAAAGCCTTTTCCCACTAGGTGAGATCGGCAACACCAACGTCCTGAATGTTTACAAAAATTTTTAATGTCATCTTAATAGCAAATGTCATTCAAATAAGTAATGTACAAATCTGAATTGCCAATTACATCGCCAGAATGTCTTAATAACCCAATTTCATGATGGAAGTGCGAAAAACAATGTATTTACGATTTTATCACATTTTTCTTATTCCAAAGAAACCGGAGATGACAGCCATCAGAATAAGCACCATTTGGCTGAAGTCTTTTTCATGTTTGCATCATTTAATGATCATCTAGCTATACAATTGACAGATAAACTAATTCCAATATTGATTTGGACTTGTAGTAATTAGAACGATATTAAGAATTTCTATGAACATTTAGGGCAAAATTGAGAAAACAGACAAATTTTGAGGACGAAATTAAAAATGACCCTAAACTTTAAGAATGAAAAGGTACTTTATTGCCCTTCTTTTTGGGACAAAAATATAGTATAACTAATAATATCAAACAGAGGTAATATATTCTGCATTGAAAGGAGTTCAAATTCACCATCAACAAATTCCATATTGCCATGATTTAACATTTATGCTGCATCTTCATAAAAATTTCATTCCACTCTTGTAAAGTAGTATAATTGGTCAGCCTAGAATATAATCCTGAATGGTTGAACTGGTCCTTTACCTCTATCAGAGCACTCAAGGAACCAAGTAACAGTTGACATCATAACAACAGTATGAAAGTAAATTATGAAAAACAAAAATTGGGCCTCGAAGTAAAAGGTATATACCTGCAGCACTTGTCACAAAAAAATTTGTCTTCAGCATTCAGTGTCTCAGTGGAACTGAAGTTTTTCAAGCAGCTTGTGATTGAACTATTCTGCTCAATATCAAGGCTCAAGTCAAAAAACGTTTCATCCCTAGCTGTCACTGTTTCACACCGCAAGCACTTTGTTTCATTGGTGAGTATTCCCTGATCAAATCCATTTATAATAATGAGATTCCACAGAAAAGGAAGAAAATCTTAGAGTGCATTTGGTTAAATGGGCCAAAACTTGCGTTTGGTTGAATTTTATGAAAATGTTTCTTTCAGAATAGTTCTTAAAAATTAAAATAAGTCCAAATCTGCTTTCCAATGACAAAACAGTGGCAATTTTGAAAATATGAAGCTACTAAGATAAAAATGCAATGGCACTTTATGTAATATGATGTGTTGCTTCTGCTATGTGGTACATGTAATATCTCTTAATTTTTATCCATTAAAATTTAAAACCATTCATATTTTCATTTTATGAAATCATGTTTTGACTTTACAAAACAAATATACTTTTCAAGAAAATGAAAATATGAAAAATGAAAACCGTATTTTCAAAATGAAAATAAGAAACAAAAATGGAAATGTTATCTCAAACCAAACACCTCCTTTTCTTTTTGGCCACTACAAGGTAGGAGGTAACAAATCACCCTCCCCCCTACTGATAAAGAAAAATAAAATATAGCATAAAGAAAGGGAGAAGTAAATCTTCAATTATCTTCATCAATGTATTAAGAAAGTCCATTCATATTTATTTTCTTCTAAGAGAACAGAAGCAGAATAGCACAACGGACATAGTTCTTATTTCCACAACACTTCTGGTAAAAGCCTAAATGGATTGTCCATAATTATAAAAGTTTTGAAATGGTAAATAGCAGAGCATTCCCACTTGAAAAGAGAACACTAATTGACTTGACCTAATGCAAGAATCATCATTTATGCTTCCTCCAAGTTTTGCCACTAGCAATATGCTAAGATAAAAACATTAGATTGGAAGCACATGGTCACCTGAAAATTTTTGTGCACCCATGTAACAAAAGGCTCTTTCTGACCACCATTAGCTAAACCATTCTTAGGTCCATTTGCAGTATCAGATGGAGGGGAAGTCCCCCGTTCATTCTTTGCAGCCTGGGCCTCTTTCTCCAAAATGTCCACAAGTTCATTTAACAAAAAGTTCAAGAATTCGTGGGCATCCTACCAAAATAGAAGAAAAGATCCACAGTGACAAAACATGATACATCATTTAACCAACAATAGACTGCGTCCAACAGAATAAGCAAATAATGAAAAATGAGTGATAGACTGACACTTAACAGAAAGTTGTTCATTAAAAGAAAGAAAAATCATAAACCAAATCACCATCTGGATCCCAGAGATATACCAGTTAATGTATGTGCAGACAATACATCTAAATAATTTTGTCACATAAATGAAAATATTGTGTTGGATGAGTAGACATAATAGAAAGGATCAGATTAGAAATGATTGCATTATAGAAAAAGCTTGGTAGCATCTATCATCATAAAGCTGGTTGAAATGCCCCTTAGGTAATTTGGTCATGAATAGAGGAGATCATTAAAGTTTCCTGTACAAAGAGTAGACCAGAAGGAAGATAATCCAATAATTAGATGTAATGGGAGAACAAAGAATACAATAGGAGAAACTACTAGGATAAATATAATTATTTTTCGATAGAATGGATAAATCTAATTATAAACAACCTAACCATAGAAATGAGCCAAGATATGATAGAACACATTCAAGTCGCTTGATCCATTTAGTCGACCCCGCCTAGTAGGTAAACATGGATCAAGCTACGTACGCCAACATATTCTATCTTGGCTCATTTCTATTGTTATGTTGTTTACAATTAGATCCATCCTAATAGTTTTTCCTATTATTTTCTTACGTCTCCACTACCTCTAGTTATTGGACAATCTTCCATCTAGTCTACTTTTTGTACAAGAGCTTCTTATGGTCTCTTTTGTATATGACCAAAACACCTAAGGCGTGTTTCTACTAACTTTTCTATAATAGGTGCTACCCAAACTTTCTCTCTAATGCAATCATTTCTAATACTGTCTTTTATAGTGTCTCCATTCATCCAACATTGTTGAATTTCTGCAACATTCTTGTTTCTACTAACTTTTCTAAGTTATTGTAGTTGTATGATCTAAGTAATTTTGTATTTAAGTCATTGAGTGTTTCTGTTTTCTTTGTAATCTTCTATTCTAGAAGAAAAGAGAGTGACACCACAAACATTCACGAAGTCGTAAGCACTGTAAGGGCATGTATAAATAGGCTTATGTGTTGTCCTGATCTAACAAAATTATAAAATCCTAGAGTTACCACTTTCTCTAAAGAAAGCTCACTTTTCAGTTTAAACACATACCTGGTGCATATAGCTACGAAAAAGTTCATTCTGTTTTTTCAACCTCTGCACAAATCGCTTTGGAGCAATGACACCTGTTTTCTTCTTCTGGGAAGTAATCTAGAAGAAAAGAAATAACACATGTAAAACACACAACCATGGGAAAAATATATACACTTGATGAGCACAAAATATTCATTGCAAGTTGGAAATGAAGCACTAAACATATCGTCGTGGAGATCTCTACCTTCCAAATACATAACAATAAAAAATTCCAAACTATGACCAGAAATCAAAATATCCAGTGGGCAATATTAGAAAAGATGGTAACATTTTCCAAATCCAAGACTCCAAAACAGCATGAATGCATGATAAAAGATTTTAATTAAGCCACACCATTACCTATATTGACATTAGGCATATCATAGCAAGAAATCTCACGACTTTTTCAAAACATAAGGTCCCTACATCCTGATATTTAAGATAGAGATGAAAATAACCACTCAAAGCATTGGAAAACAAGATAACACTTCTTCCATATGATCAGCATAGCAGCAAAATCATGAAAAGTTAGGGAACCAAGTGGTTCTTTTGGCAAGACAATGCACACACCATAGTTTCAAATATTGGGGACAATCATATATAAAAAGACAACACACAAGTGATGGCTGGAAAGTCTCTGTTATATTCTTTACCTGTGAAAATAAGTCTGCCAAGCAGGTTAGAAGATTTTCTTCTGCATCTCCAACAGGTTTGTTATTTCCATAATACTCTAGCAGTTGTTCCCGAAATGGAACACAAAAATATAGTGCCTGCAGAAAGGGGAATAAAAGTAATTTAGGGTGAATAACCTGAATAAAAAGCAATCAAACATACAAAATACACCCATCCTCATATACTGAAGATGTTTAACACATTTTATGTAAATGTATTCTTAGATATGGACATATGGTAATAGCCTGTATTGTATTTGTACATACATATTACTACACTGAAGTATGCACTGGGTGGTGTGGGTACAATTTTTTCTTATCAAGGACATAACTTGTGATGTATTGACACAGTGCATCTACACAGTGATAACAGTATTGAAAATCAAGAAACGAACTATTAAAGAAAAATTGAAATCTTATCAGAAGAAACTTCGCTGAGACAATAGTAAATATCTAAAAATTAACATGCTAACATGAAAATATTTGGTATTTGAATAGCAGTTATGTACAGTTCAAACATCAAAGTTAAAGACCAACTAAATGATCCATCTTTATAATTTGAATGCGTGGTAGCATCAATCTACTTGTCTCTTCTCTGATTATGAGAACTAAAAATTTTTTTCTTTTCTGTTTCCAGAGACAAATCAAGTGAAGACAGCACAAATAAACTAGCTAACAAGATTTTTTTTGGGTGGGGGGGACAAGAATTGAACTTATACATACTTCCGTTAGTTCTCTTTTACAAAGAAACAAAAATCCGTAATAAATAAGTTAAAATTGTAATGTAAATGTTAAATCCTTTTATCATTTGCTTTATAATCCCCCTCCCCACCAATAAAAATCCTTATATTATTTGCTTTAGAAATTTAGCTGAACGGGTCAACTGAAAGCAAAATTTAGAACACAGTGTCTTCCCTTACTGTTTTTAGCAACTGCAATAATTCTTCATAGCAGTTCACATTTCCCAACTCATAGAGGATTAATCAATAAACTATCGACATCCCAATCAAACAAAAGCTAAAAATAAGTAAACCCACTATCATACTTCAGAAACCCTATGCTTGTTATATGAACAATTGAACGCAAAACATAAATCGGATATAAAACAAACACATAATATAATATCGATTGACGACCTGCAAAACGCTGTTGCAGTAACAAGTGTTACCAAAGTTCTCTAGGCCAAAATAACGCTCTCCTTCAGGAAATTGATCGCCAAGAGCTTTCTCGAGCTTGGAGCCCGCAGCACCCATCAGCCCCTCACCGATCGCCCAAACTGAGAGATGTTTATGTGGTTCAACTCTGCGATTCGCGCTTCATCAAAGCCTCAATCACCGCTTCTCCCTCCCGCGTTACTTCGAATCGTAAGGATTCATTGCCTAGCGAGCTTGTTGGATTTCGTTTTCTTGTAGCAGAAAGGCATCAAGGGTTTTCGTGAGAGAGAGAGAGAGAGATGGGAGATGAGAACGGAGTTGAAAAGAAAAAATGAAGGAAACAGATGAAATGAACTACACATTCGCGCTTGCCAATCTGGAAAATGGAAATAATATTTTGGAAATATGCAATTTTTCTTTGATAATATATTATTACCCAACTTGTTGCATTAAGCAATGGATTATGTGGAATAATTGTAGTTATTGATGTGATCCAATTACATTGCATGATGTAACAAAATAACAAGTGTCACAATCCTATTCGCTGAAATTACATTACATGATGCAATAAATTGATCATAGACTCATTTTTTTTATCCATTTTAAATAAAAAAATTTGGCAAAAGTATGCAAATTATAAATTTTTTTTTTGCCAAATTACTCTTTTAGTCCTCAACGTTTACACGAAGTTTAATATTGGTCCTCAACGTTTCAAAAAGTTATTTTAGGTCCTCAACGTTTTTCTTTTTGTCAAAATTGGTCCTCTAGCGTAACTCCGTCTGGTTTTTTTTTTGTTAAATGTTGATGTTGAAGGCTTATGTGGCACACCCTCTCTCCTACGTGTCATATTTAGATGACATGACATCCTCTCTCACTCCAACTCAACAAAACGACGTTGTTTTGTTGAGTTGGAGTGAGAGAGAAGTGATGCAAAACGGCATCGTTTTACTGAGTTAGAGTGAGATAGTGCCATGTCATTTAAATATGACACGTAGGAGAGAGGGTGTGTCACATAAGCCTTCTACGTCAGCATTTAACAAAAAAAAACAGACGGAGTTACGCTGGAGGACCAATTTTGACAAAAAGAAAAACGTTGAGGACCTAAAATAACTTTAAAATGTTGAGGACCAATATTAAATTTCGTGCAAATGTTAAGGACCAAAAGTAATTTGGCCCCTTTTTTTTTGGTAATCATGCAAATTATAATTTTATTAGAGAGTGAGATAGTGCCATGTCATTTAAATATGACACGTAGGAGAGAGGGTGTGTCACATAAGCCTTCTACGTCAGCATTTAACAAAAAAAAACAGACGGAGTTACGCTGGAGGGCCAATTTTGACAAAAAGAAAAACGTTGAGGACCTAAAATAACTTTAAAATGTTGAGGACCAATATTAAATTTCGTGCAAATGTTAAGGACCAAAAGTAATTTGGCCCCTTTTTTTTTGGTAATCATGCAAATTATAATTTTATTAGTTGTATATTGTGACTTGTAACTCAAAACTTTTAATTCTAAGTGATATTTTATTTCTCCAAAATTTAATGTGAATAATTAATTCTAGATGCAAATTTGGTAGTCACTATGGCTTCTAATATATTTTTTTGAGGGACATTATGGCTTCTAATATTAACTTTAATATTAAATTATATATTTAATAATGTTATTTCATTAATAATTACGATTATTACTATGTCAAAATACCAATTATTGTATGCACAATGCTCACATTCTACTTAGCTCATTTATAACATTTGTATCACAAGTTATTATATATATATATATATATATATATATATATATATATATTTCAATTTCATTTATTCTAGTTTAAATTTAGAAACACAATTAGTAACAAAAACAAACAGAAGTCTTACAATTCAGAGACACCAAATATACTTTTTAATAAAATATAATAAAACATTAGGGTAAAGTATTCTTACTACCCAAACTTTGCTACAATATTCATTCCTGCCCCAAACTTTTTTTTAGTTCATGCCTACCCCTAAACTTTTAATTTTGTTCATGTCTGTCATTTTTGCTAACACCGTTAACTTGTTTAACGGAATTTGTTGACGTGAACGATGAATGTATATATTTTTTGCCACGTCATTGTCCACCTCATATTTAACTTTTTACTTTTATTAAAAAAATTAACCCTAATCCAAATAAAAAAACATTTTAGGATAAAATTTTGGTTTATTTTTTTAATTGGATTAGGTTAATTTTTTTTTAATAAAAGTAAAAAGTTAAATGTGAGGTGGAAAATGAGGTGGACAGTGAGGTGGCAAAAAATATACACATTCATTGTCCACGTTAGCAAATTTCATCAAGCAAGTTAACGGTATTAGCAAAAAGGACGGGCATTAACAAAATTAAAAGTTTAGGGTAGACATGAAAAAAAAAATTTAGGGACATTATCCTAATACATTAAACCAAAAACTTCTTCAAAATGTTTTTCTCGGACAAATTCATGTTAGTTAAACTACCGCTACCACAAGCTATCAAATGTAATAAATAGACGACGCATATAATTCCCTTTTTTTTGGGCCAATGCATATAATTCCCTTTAAAACATGATTTATTTGCAAATATCTTTGAACTAAACAGTTTGACAAATATTTCCTTATACTTAGACATTCATTTAGGGAAAAAATCTTCTTCCCTTAAACTATTTTTTATTTTAAAAGATTTAAATAAATTATAAATTTCTATAAATTTTAGTCTCATTCCAATGTTTTATCTCGCATTTATTAAACAATGTTTGAAAATGTTAAAATTTGAGGCATGTGAATTATCCTTAATAGAAAAAAAATGATATCATTACAAATCTTGTATAAATTTTTGAGTAAATTAACAATTCAGATTTTAAAAAATTCCTCTAATTTATTAAACAATATTTTAAATGTAATGATGTGAGGGGGGGCTAAACTACTTTACTAGCAAATATACCAATAATATTCATCTAGAAAGCTTGATAGCATCTTTGTGAAACAGGAAGGAAAGAGACATTTAGAGTATGTTTGGTATCCCTTCCTTATAAAGAAAGTGAGGTAAAATAAATTTATTGCATATTTGGTATGTCTTCAGTACAAGAGGGAACCTTGCTTTCTTCATGATGTGAAGGAAAGTGTAGGGAATGTGAGATAAGGTTTGGTTTAAAGACTTTATGCTCTTAAAAAATTTGTGGCTTTTAAAAAAGTAAGGGCAAAAAAGGTATTTCATACTTTTATTTTCTATTTCCCTATATTCTTCCTACCATACCAAACAATATTACTTTTACATTCCACTTCTATTTCCTTGCACACCAAACATACTTTAACATTTACGTTTGGTATGCTTGCTACAAGGAAGCTGAGAAGGAAGATCAGACAGAAGCATATTTGGTATGGTTTGAGAAGTGGCGAGGTGAACTCCAGCTTTCCTATGAAGAGGGAAGCTTCCTTCCCTCATGATAGGGAGGAAATGGAGGGAAAGAGAGGTGAGGTGGGTTTAAAAACCAAAATGCTCTTAAAAAATTTGTGGGTTTTAAAAAAGTAAGGACAAAAAAGATTTTTTATACTTTTATATTCTATTTCTCTATCATCTTCCCACCATGCCAAACAATATTACTTTTATCACTTACTTCCACTTCCATTTTTACTTCCCACTAAAACACTTACCGGATACGAAACGCAATCTAAAAAAGGTATCCACATACAACAAGAGGTTATCTAGAAAGCTTTGATAGCATCTTTGTGATAGCATGGCATCAAATTCGGATACATAGTGCCAAAAGAAGTGATTTTTACATGAGAGTAAGGAGCATGCTCAAGGTTGTCAAAGTCTAGATTTTAAGTAAAATTGTATCGTAAAATCGTATCGTAGAATCGTAAGATTTTACCTATGATAAAATCATAAGAATTTTTTATGATATATATATATATATATATAACATAAGTAACTAATTAATATATTAAATCACATACAAAATTAAATATGAAATATAGTGATGCCGCCATTTAATACTCCTTGTTCATTTGCAACATATATATGCATGTTAGTTAAAACTTAAAACAATTCATTTATTGTAGAATGAATAAATTAAATTAGTAGTATAATGTAAGTAATTAATATACTTGAGCAACAATAGTAACGCCTAGAGTGGAATTCTCAAAGGGCAAAAAGCTGATACTTTGACGTAATGACATCCAATTGTTATGGTAATGATATCAAAAAATGGGTAGGGTTTGTGATTGGGCTGTAAATTTTTTTTTTAACATCAAACAGGTTTTTTTTTTTTGCTGAGGTAAAATTGTTGATTCCACCGATTTTACCCGATTCCACTGCGATTTTACTCCAGCACGATTTTACCTACGATTCAACTCGATTTTAGTAGGTAGAATCGTAAAATCGTACGATTTTACGATTTAAATCGCGATTTTAACAACCTTGAGCATGCCTATAATTGAGGATACTAGTAGTGTGACTGTGTGGGGTTTGCACCATATTGTTTAACTTATGAAGGAATTGAAGATCTTTGGATGCAAATCTTGATGAGACTTGAAATTGGGCGAATGTGGAAGATTTTAAATGGTTGCGTGCAATACAGTCTCCAAATTGGTCATTATTGCCAGAGAATGATGAGAGGGTTAATTAGGATTGTTGATACATATGACATTTAACATTTAATTACTACATCAATCCTGAGTATCAAATTAGTTGTTTTGACTAAGATAATCAGCATAATAGTATTATGTAACTAATATAAGAATTAAATTATTTAAAAAAACATTCTTTGGAAGATGACATTGATCATTTTGCCGTTTCAAAGATTACATCTAGACAATAAATATTTGGCTAAAATACTATTTTGGTCCTCAATGTTTGCGTGAAGTTTAATGTTGGTCCATAAAGTTTTTTTTTTGGTCGATTTTGATCCTCGAGCGTAACACCGGTTAATTTTTACCATTAAATTATGATGTGTCATGCTTATGTGGCACACTCTCTCTCCTACGTGTCATATTTTAATGACGTGTCATGACACATCACTGCCACATCACCCCAAATTGCCACATCATCATCTTCTCTCCTTCATCATCATCATCTGAGGTGACGTGGTAGTGATGTGTCATGTCACGTCATTAAAATATGACACGTATGAGAGAGGGTGTGCCACATAAATATGCCACGTCATCATTTAACGGCAAAAATTAACCGGTGTTACGCTCGAGGATCAAAATCGACAAAAAAAAACATTGATGACCAACATTAAACTTTATGCAAACATTGAGGACAAAAATAGTACTTTAGCAAAAAATATTTTTTACAAATTAAAACAATTAATTTTTCTTGGATAGAATTTACTCTAAAAAATACTGTGCATGTTAGTATCAATGGGCTTACTTTTTGGGCCTAGTCATTAAATCTATGGGCCTAGTAAGAGCTAGACCATGGAGATCTGGTTTTATTTTCGGACTCTCTCACTCTCAGCTCAGCGATTTAGCCTCACTTACTGTTTTAGTGGAGGATTCGAGTTTTGGTTGGGTTTTGCTCACCTTTTGTGCGCATCAAACTTCAACGTCTCCTCCGCTTTTTCTCTATCGAAACCCTCTCTTCTTCGTGATCTGGTAATCTCTCACCCAATACTTCATTTCAGCTCTCGATTTCACATTCTGATATGCTTCACTTGTATGGTTATATTTGTTTCATATCGACGGCGGAGAATTCACGCCTTTTCTTCTCATAGCTGGGGGCTTAGCTTTAAATTGATAATTGTTCACTCATTTTGATTTAAGTTGAATTTAGCTTGTCTTACTATTTCAGACTGATAGAGCTTCTTGATATTGAGCAAATTGTTGATTATCCTTGGAGAGTAGAGAACTATTCCATCTCCTCGCCACAGCCATTGCACCTTCACTCGCGTCGGAGGAAAACGGATGTCGTGACTGATTCCTCCATTCCATCTCCATCGGCCACCGCTGAACATTGGTCGAATCCAAATTGACAAATCTGATACTTCTCGACGCAGGTAAACACAACTCCCCTACTCTTGTGGGTTTGATGTAATAGGATCTGAGGTTTGGTTCAGAGCTGCTACGCCGTGCTGGGTTCTTTTGATTTGATGTCTGATAGGAATTGTGAATGATATTGCTATTTGAAATTGTTTGAGTGTTTTAAAGGGGTTGAATGGTTTGTTTGAAACTAACCCTGCTATTGAATCATCTCTGTTTTTTTGTCTAAACTTTTTTGTTTAGTCTTGCTAAGTTATTTGTTCAAGGAAAACCTTCCTTTTCCATAAATACAAACTCTTCATATTCAATTAAATATGAAATGTTCGCAGCTCTAACTCAAATTACAATCTCATATCTTACACTATAATTACATAGAGTACAAGACATGTACAAAGAGATGCATGGCAGTTTGTAATTGTAGACACATATGTGAAAAAATTGTTATGATTGATAATGGATTATAGCCTACCCCACCTAGTGGGGAAAGGCTTTGATTGTTGTTGTTATTGTTTATTGATGATGGGTTAACTTTGGAGCCTAACAATAATGGGTCTATTTTCTGCACATTTCATAGAAGTGTCTTTTTGTTTTATTAGAGCAACTTATGATAAAGATATAAAAATTACACCTAGAAAACAAGTTTGGAGCTGTTTCTAACCTATCCAGCTGCTGAGACTGGTGCATTAGACCAAGTTTTAAATATGCTCTAAAATTTTCTAGGTACAAATTTCAAATTTCGGTAATATGAAATTTGCCTCAAAATAAAATTTTAGGAAGAGGTTTATATTAAAGAGATTTTAGGGAAATTATTTTTTGGAAAAAGGATGAAATTTTCTTGTTTTTCTTTGGACCAAACTTTTTAAATTCAAACGCATGTATATATGCATTTCAGATTTACACCAAAGACTGCAACTGCAAGGAGCCATACATTGCATAGTGCATACTCAGATACTCTCCCTCTCTCCAAACAATCACAAGTCACAAAACGATGGAGGACGAAAATTTCACAAATGTTGGACAAACAGAAACCTTAGACCCTGATCTTCAGAAGAAGCACTTATCCATGCTCGAGCGGCTCTCCAATCGCAACCAGAATCGTTTGGATAACTCGCTAACCCGCCGATCTGAGTCTGAATCGTCCTCATCACCGTCCTTCGAGTCCACTTCATCTTTCTTTTCTCGCTTTTCTGATTTGAAGTGCTCCATTGAGTCTCAGTTGGTTGATTCCAGAACTGTTTCTTTGGATCCAACTCAGCTCAAGTCCTACTTTGAGAAAATATCTGCATCTATATCCGATCTGGAAAAGCTCGTCGCTGAAAACTCGTATTTCTTGCCGTCGTACGATGTTCGATCTTCGCTCAAAACTGTCTCGGATTTGAAACAGAGCCTTGAGAATTTGAATTCCGAGCTGATCCCCAAAAAGAAATTTTCATTTAAGAACAAGGCTAACAGGAAAGAGTCTGTCGTTGCAGAGGTGAAAGAGCCTCCTGTTTCAAATTGCAATAATGCTTTGCCTGAGAAAATGAGATTTATGGTGCCGGATTCGCCGGGATTTAGAAGCAAGGTGGGTCAGGTTTTGGTGGAAAGTTTTAGGGGATCAGAAGTTGGAGAGTTCACGATTTCAGACCTTGATTCTTGTGAAGTGAGAATAATTGGCCGTTTAAGGGCACTTTTTGTTCATAGGCTGAAGAATTGCCGGGTTTATGTAGGGCCTGTAATGGGTTCGGTTCTCATTGAGGAAGTTGAAGAATGCATCTTTGTGATGGCATCGCATCAAATTCGGATTCATAGTGCTAAAAGAAGTGATTTTTACTTGAGAGTAAGGAGCAGGCCTATAATTGAGGATACTAGTAGTGTCAGATTTGCATCATATTGTTTAACTTATGAAGGAATTGAAGAAGATCTTCGGGATGCAAATCTTGATGATGAGACTGGAAATTGGGCTAATGTGGATGATTTCAAATGGTTGCGTGCAATACAGTCTCCTAATTGGTCAATTTTGCCAGAGAATGAGAGGGTTAGGATTGTTGACATATCGACTCGGGAAAGTCGAAACGAGAAAAGTTAAGTTACTAATGTTTGTCTTGTAAAATGCCAAAGTGTTTGGGATTATATCTTTCTTGTTGTGAGCATGTTCAGCTAGTGTTTGACCAGGTATGTTCTTTCTTGGTTTTTGATGATAGATTGATGTGTTTTTGGTAGAATAGAACTAATGATCAATTGGATGTGTCTCTTCTTTGCTGTTTGCTGTTAAAATAAGAATGAGTATAGCAAAAAGTTTTCCATGGTTGATAGTCTGGATATTCCATTTAATCTGTGGTCTTCATAGATACTGTAGCCTGTGTGAGGTGACTCTCACTACTTGATCATAGAGGCTTCGACTACTTCATGATTGGATTTCACTAACATCCCAAATTCTATGGATAAAACATATAATACTTACAGGCACTATATCTTGTGCAGAAACTTAATTCTATGTCGAATATATATTCACCATATCTTGAGGGGTAGTGAGAACTAAACTCTTTTAGTGATGATGCTATAATTGTATGTCAAGCATCATTTTGATAAGATTTTTTTTATAGAAATCATTTTGATAAGTTTAACTAAAGCTATTTTTTGGGTCCTCGACTGGGGTATTCTCACAAGTATTATTGTGAAATTAATCCCTTTGACATTCTCGGGAATGTTTACTAGGAAATCCTCCCAACAAGTCCTTTCTTCAAGGCCTGATCCTTTGTCCTCTAGGAGCGTAAATTATTTACCTTTATGGCTACCCCTTGTTGGTAACTTAAGATATTCAGCAAAAATTAGTTCATTGTTCATCATTAGTTCATTATTCCATAGATTTTCAATTCATTGGTCCTAGAGAGGAAAAAATATTTTCTCTTTGCTACCTTCACAAATGTAAGTAACTACTAGGAATCTAGGAATGCTTGTAGAGATAGATATTGTGATTTGTGAGGTTGACATGTTCTACAAATAGAACTGGCTACTTTGTCTTGTTGCGAAATTCTTTAGAATGCCATGCCTTAGTTTCATTGTGCCATGGTAAGCTGGTCAATTTGCTAGCCATCTATCTTTCTTTCAGTTGTACTTATAATTTTCTGCTGGTACATTATGTATATGCTGTGACTTTCACTAAAACATGGTATATTATGAATTTGGATCTGTCTGTATTGCACCCACAATGTGAAATACGAGAGGTAAAGAGAAATAGAAAGAAGAAATGGAAACACACAAGTCTCATCACCTGTATGAGACTCACATTCTTATGTCTATCCCTTTCAGAAATTGAGAAGATCTAGACATAATAACTAAAATGCCTCAAAATTATTATAATAAAGTATATTTTGTTGGCCTTGTTGGATCCCAACTTTTAAGTTTGGAAATTTTGTAGGCGCTCTCATTCTTTTGGTAGAAAATTTTATGCAAATAAATTTGAAGACCTTGCTAAAGTTCAAGATACCCTTAACAGTGGCAACATATGTATTTGATGCACACATGTTTGAAAGATGAAGAATGAAGGAATGAAAAGGAAATATTTCCCTTTAATTTGTTTGATATGTAATGTATTGTTTCATGGTACTAGGGTGGAATTTGTTATGTTGCCATTCAAGTATAGGTATTATAACCAAGGTTTTAAATTGTGGTTTGCTTCGTAGTTACTGTGGTTGGGGACTTTGGCTGTTGTAGCCGTATATTTTTTTAAGTTGTAAATGTTTTTAAAAAATGTATATAATTGTTACAATTATCAAGTATATTATTTTTTTAAGCTTATAATATGATTATGCTTTGCATAGTTGTTCCTTAGTCCAAATAAAAGAAGAAGGTTGTGTTAGGTAGTTGACAGTTAGCGTAAAACTTCATCAGATCTTTATGGATATGGATCAATGATGTGAACATGTTATTATTGGGTCATTGCCTAGAAGCAATGCGCTATATGGCTCGAGTACAATATTAAATGAGTAAGAGCCGCTACATCAACGCTTGGATGTAGTGAAAAATTATGGATAAAGTATCTTTGGTACCCTCAACGTTTGAGCCTTCAGTCAAATATGCCTTAACGTTTGCTTGCGGTCAATTACATCCCTAACTTTTCATTTTTCAAACAATCTTACCCTTTTCACTAACTTCGTTAAAATAAATAACGGTTGTGGCTTAAGTGGCGTGACACTGTTAGAGAGAAACTTCTTCTGTTGTTGAAGATGCATCGATTCGCTAAGTTTAATTTCAGAGCAAGACGGTGGCAAAAATGGTAAGCTTAAGGTGATTCTTAATAAAATTAGAGAGATGAAGGGTTAGGCATGCCACTTTTGCAATCTTTTACTCTGAAACATGGCAAATTGACGCATCTTCAATAACTGAAGAAATTTCTCTCTAATAGTGTCATGCCACGTAAGTTACAATCGTTATCTATTTTGACGTTGTTAGTGAAAAGGGTAAAATTGCTCGAAAGATGAAATGTTGGGGGCATAATTAATCGCAATTAACATTAGGACCATATTTGAACGAAGGTTCAAACGTTAGAGGTATCAAAGGTACTTTATCCGAAAAATTATTGTGTGCAAAAAGATATTAATCTGGACTCTATTAGACTTATTGGTATATTCTTATTCTTCGGGTGAATCTATTAATTATAGAATTAATCAACTAAGACCAAGTGATATTCAACTCTAAGACTAAACTCAAGGTCCCTCTTCAAAGGAAACTCTCAATTGTCCTAAGTATTGGTAATCATGCAATTAGGGCACAATATGAAATATAAGTTGAATAAACATTAATCAAAGTAGTAAAAAGTGATAAAATTCACAATTCCCATCCTAGAAACCACAACTTTATGATAGAAGGGCCTAACCTAACATATCTAGGTCCCCAACATGAGTTCTAAACCTAATAAAATACAAGATTCATACCAAAACGTAGAGCTTTCCCACATCCATTCTCTATTGCTATGTTTGGTATAGATTCCAAGCAGTGAAATTTATGTATTCTCACATTTTTTTTAAAAAATTTTACATTATGTTTTTTACATACTAAACACACTTTTAATTATACTTTTTTTCTCTCTTAATTTTTCTATCTCTTTCCTCACTTTTCTCTACAGTATTTCCCTCTACTCTACAATATTTTATATTCATTCCTTTCTCATCTGTACATTTTTACCAAACGTAAAACTTCCCCACATCCATTCTCCCCCGAGTTTAGGTCAAAAATTCCATATATGGCAGTAGAAAAGTGAAGTACGAAATTGCCCCTGCGACTTGGTGCTATTGCTCCATAGAGCCATCCAACTGTATTTTCGCTTACAGAGTTGGCACCATAGCACCAACTTACTAACTTCAGCTTTTATCTTCATGCTATAACTCGAGAATTTCAGGCCATCGGTTAGCATAGAATGGAAGGACTCCATTCACTATCTTAAAAAAATCTATTAATAATTCCTTCTATTGTATATCAAATTCATGGTTTCCGTTGGTGCAAATCCAATCACCTTGATTTTTCAATTTCATATGAGAAAGACTTCCCCATTGGTAGCAAATGCTTATCCATTAAGCAGGGGAAATGCAACTGTAGGACGTTGTGGCAACTAAAAAGTTGCCACCTTGTTCATTACATGAGATGCCCATTCTATGGAATGCAAAAAGTAGTGAGCTCATTGGGTTTCATTTATTTTTTATTTTTTTATTTTCATCAACTTTAAAAAAAATGAAAAAAGAAAAAAAATATAAAATATCTATTATACACCTTTGATTTGATATAATTTGATACAATTATAATATTCTTTTCTTTTTATTATTTAATATAAAGGGTAAAATGGTCATTTTAATACATTCCCATTCCCATTCCATTTCTATTATCAAACTTTTACTATTAAACACATCAAATGCATTCTGTTTCCGTTTCCATTTCCATTTTTACCTAATGAACGTGCCCTAAGTCAGCTTTTTTGTAGTGCATGCACCTATAATCTTATTTGGCAAAAATACTTTTCTTGCGCCCAACGTTTTGAGGTCCTGTCACTTTCGCCCCTAACGTATTTTCGTTGTCAATTGTTCCCCTAACGTTTGTGTTTCTCCCAATGTTGGGTTTTTGGTTAACAACGTCAATTTTTTTGAACTATTTTTTATGACGTGACATTCTATGTGGCCAACAATTCTGACTGAACTTAATTTTTTCACATCAGTAGTCAATAGTACTGACTTTTTGGAGTTCATTTTACTGATGTAATAAGTATTTTGATGTATTGGATTTACTGATGTATTGAGTTTTTTGGGTCCATTGTACCCCTAAAATACAATATATTGCTGATGTGAAAAAAAAATGAAGTCTAGTTAGAACTATTGGCCATATATGATGCCACGTCATAAAAAATCGTCCAAAAATTGGCGGTGTTAGCCAAAAACCCAATATTGAGAGAAATACAAAACATTAGAGATACAATTGACAGCGAAAAAACATTAAGAGAGAAAATAACAAGACCCCAAACATTAAGAGCAGTACTTTTACCATCTTATTTTTATCACTTTCTTGACTGTTTTGAATGCCTTTCAACAAGTGTGACCGCTCGTCTAACGGGGATCATGAGAGGAACCATTTCCTCCTTAGATTTACATGCCGAGACACCAACGAGAGGTACTTGTTGCCTCCTTAGGTTGTCATTGGTACAAGTAAACTCCTCCTTATAAAGATTAGTCAAAGAGTAAAACTAGTTTCCTCCTTTAATCCCAGTAAATGATTTAGCACAAAAATATTAAAAATAATTTCAACTCAACATTTTCCGTTAAACAAACTAATGGTGTTAGTGGTTAGGAAGTTTTTTATTAGTTTTGTAAATTTGAGAGATCAAAATGGCCCCATTCAAAACTTAAGGGACTAAAGTGAAACTTGAGACCAAAAATACCCTTTTGTTAAAATAAAAATATAAAATTTTTATAATGTATATTAAATATCTAAAAAATATTATTGTAAAAAAATGTGGATTTTTATTATGTACTTTTTTAACGGGTCTCCGAAATTTTGTCTTGATTAATTCGAACTTAAGTCATTATGATGAGAGAATCTCCCAACGCGAGGATAGCTACATTCGATCACAACACGTCAAACCTAAAATTTTATTTAAATAATATCAAGTCACTTACCAATTAGACCAAGCTGCATTCACAATGTACTTTAATATAATATATTGCATCTATGATTAGAAAAAAAAAAGAGGCAAAATACTATTTAGTCCCTGAATTGTTGGTCAAATTACTATTTAGTCTCCGAATTTATCAAAAATACTATTTAGTCCCCGAAATGTTTAATTATGTCAACTATTTAGTTCCTGAATTTGACAAAATACTATTTAGTCCCCAAATTTGTAACTATGTCAACTATTTAGTCCCCGAATTTGACAAAATACTATTTAGTCTCCAAATTTGTAACTATATCAATTATTTAGTCCCCAAACTTGGCAAAAATATTATTTAATTATCGAATTTGCAACTCTGTCAACTATTTATTCTCCTGACTGTTACCGTTATAGTTGACAAAGTAGTAAATTCGGTGATTAAATAGTATTTTTGTCAAGTTTGGGGATTAAATAATTGACATAGTTACAAATTCGGGGACTAAATATTATTTTGTCAAATTCGGGGACTAGATAGTTTATACAATTAAACATTTCGAGGACTAAATGGTATTTTTGATCAATTTGAAAACTAAATAATAGTTTAACCAATAGTTCAAAGACTAAATAATATTTTGTCACAAAACCTTAGATGTAATAGGTAGAATAATTTACGCATTAAATAATAAGCTTATTGTGGGGGTTGTTCATGGATGAATAATACTATATCCAGAAGACCAGAAGTGTTCGTTTTATGCTCACTCACACAATTCACGTGTATTATACGCTATACACTTATCTAACTCACAAATCATAATTTGTTGCGCTGTTTCTTCGTTAGTGTACTTTGTTTATTAATCGACCTACTTATAACGACGCTTGGAGAAACTGTCACTATCGTCGCTGTTTACAAATACAGAAGATAAAACGAAAAAAGAGGTCAACTACTCTTTTTTTTTTGTCTAATCGGTCTCTACCGTCGAACACAGTGACTAATCTTTTTGTTGAATTGTAGACACCTCGAAGGGTGAGACGGCTGAATTTTTTTTTGTCAAACTACTATATATTTAGTCTTTGAATTTTGAAAAAGACTGTTTTTGGTCCATGGATTTATTATATTCACGTCAACTATTTAGTCATTGGAACGTTATCTGTTAAGCCATCATGTGATGTAATTGTTATGTGCCGACGTGACACTAGTAATTTATCATCATATTGTCCCCTCACCTTACCATATCATCTAAATATTTAAAAGTAATACTAAATAGCTTCTATATTTGCCATGTTGTCACTTTTAAATATAGTTCTTGTATTAGTATTAATACTTTTAACTAATATAAGAACTATATTTAATATTACTTTTAAATATTCAAATGATGTGACAATGTGAGATAACAACATGGTGGCAAATTAACAATATCACATACGGTGATTTTACGGATAACGTCACAGCCCAAGGGACTAAATAGTTGATGAGTAGTGTAAATTCGGAGATCAAATATATAGTCCATTTCTAAAATTCTAAGAATAAATAATAATTTGACCAATAATTCAAGGATTAAAAAATAGTTTACCTCAAAGAAAAAAAAAACCCCAAAATTCCAATGCTATATGCTCCAAAACCTACTTACTACTCTCTCTTCCATCTTGTATTATTATATTGCATGGGTTCTGAATTATATGCAACATATTGCCCATAAAATAGTACTTCTTATTGCCTTATTCAAACTTCACCTAATGCATTATGACTAGAGGGAGGCTGGTGAAGATGCTTAATTACTCTTTACTCTAAAGATAATATATGGTAAAACTTTAATTTACGAGTATCATTAAAGAGTTTAAATGCTACCATCACAGTTTCAAATACTTGTAATGCAGTTTAAGTAATTAATATCTATTATATTTGTAGCTAGCCAGGGTTAGCTCTCTGGGTTTTTGTCTTTAAAAGCAAGAACTTAATATTTTGTTTTATGTTTGTTTGTCTTTTTAGCTTTTAAGTTACACAATGTCCAAATTAGAGGTATACGTACACCCAAAACTGTTAAAAAAATTTCTGTGTAAAAAGAAGGCTAAAATACACATAGACCCCCTGAGTTTTGGGTCAGGGACACATACACCTCCTGAGTTTTAAAACGTTGCACATAGACCCCTTGAGTTTTCACTTTGGGGCAGAGACACCCCTTCTGTTAGGATTCTGTGAAAACTAGGCGTTAAGTGCCACGTCAGTAATCATGTGTGAGAGGTGTTTCTGCCATAGAGTGAAAACTCAGGGGGTGTATGTGCCCCTAAAGTGAAAACTCAGGGGGTGTATGTGCCCTCACACATGTTTGCTGACGTGGCACTTAACGCCTAATTTTCACGAAACTCTAACAGAAGGGGTGTTTCTGCCCCAAAGTGAAAACTCAGGGGGTCTATGTGCAACGTTTTAAAACTCAGGAGGTGTACGTATATGTCCTTGACTCAAAACTCAGGGGATGTATATGCATTTTAACAAAAATAAATAAATAAATAAACACAATGAAAAATATCATTCACATAATGTCCAATTTATACTTTTGACTGTCAAATTAATTACTAAATAGGGCATATGTATATTTAGTTTATAATTTATTTTATTTTAAAAAATAACTAATAATAAATATTTATTAATGAACTCACTAAAAATTAATAAATTACTCCTAAATAGAATAAAATAATTCACACGTATTGAAAGTTCCCAAGAGTAGTTATTGGTTTAGGTAAAAATATGAAGAGAATGTAATGTAAATAACAAATTTTGGTAACGATATTTTCTTAAAAATTATATTTTTGCATAGAAATAAAAAATTTAAATTTCTAGCGTTTACTTTACACCTGAAAATTGTTTTTGTTATTGAGAATTAGCACTCATTTTTTTTGTTTTTCCTTCTTCTTTAAAAAAAAATTAAAAGGTTCCAACAAACACTTCTATTTGGATGTATTTTTTTGGAAGGTGTAAAAAAAGGGTTGAATATATGCTTGAATATTTTTTTGGATGTATTAAAATGGAAGGTGTAACACCTTCCAAGCCCTTCTCATCTAAAAAGTCTTATTTTATTGATCCCTAAATTGAAGAATCAAGGATGAAATGGAATGACGTGTTAGTTTTTCTACCTGTTATTTCAAAAATACATTTTTACCCTTTGTATTTCAATAAAATTATAAATTTATCCTAGACACTTTATAATAAAAAGAGATAATTAAGTTATAAGGATACTATATGGAAAAAAATAATTAATTAATCATTCCATTCCATCCATTTTACTAATAACTTTCAAACAACATTCTATCTATTCAATTTCATTATCCTCGTTAACGGTCATGTTTGGTATAAATGCACAGATAAAAAAAATAAAAATAAAGTAATGTAGAGAAAAGTGAGAAGAGAGATAAAAAAAATAAGTATAATAAAAAGTGTGTTTGATATATAAAAAATATGATATAAAATTAAAAAAAAACGTGAGAATACATGAATTTTACTGTTTGGAATCCATAACTCCCAAATAATATAATAAATCTACCCACTTCACTCTTCTCATCTCCACTTCTTTTCATTAATTAATGATCACCCCATTCATAAAACCCCCAAACATAGTCTAAACTTTAAAGTGCTGAAGTACGCTAATTTTGTTAATTAATTAATGTGTAAAATGATAATTTACTTTTATCTATTAACCAGCCAGTTAGTTAATAATTTAATATATAAAATTTAAAAAAAACACTTGAACACGAAATTCCTTCTCAAATAAGAAGGAAGAAAAGAAGAAATGAAGGTGGCAAGAAAGAAAGAAAGAATAAAGAAGCATAGAAAGTCGGAGTTTAGATGTAACGGGTAGAAACTTAAGCCAGCAAGCAAATCAGTTGTTTAGCGGACATTTAGAAAATTTACAACTTCCATTTTTTTTTTCTCTTTTCTAATCACAAATCATATATCACACACTTATTAATTAAACGCTGACATCACTATATATATAATTATATATACATTCACTAATGTTCTTAAGTTAAAACCTGCTTCTCTTATTATAAATTAATTTTTTGTTTTTTCTTATTTCACAAGAAAAAGCTGATGGTCCACCCGACAACGAAACTGAGTTGAACAAGCAATCTTAGAACTCAAATTAATTTCGTGTACACTGAACATGTCACACATAATGAACTATTTTGTCTTTCCCCGTAATTTAATTACTAATTAGTAATTACCCATGTTTTAGGATTAATTAAGGTTTCGTTTGGAAGTAAAATGATTAAAGTTAATAATGACATGGTTTACTTCCTCAACCTTAATTAACCTTCTTCCCTTGACTCTAGTTAGTCTCACACACACACACACACATATATATATATATATACACGGTATTACGGTTTAGGTATAATAAGAAGGAAGTACCTAAAGAAATAAGAAAGCACGTACCTTAGCTTTAATTTCGAGGTAAAAATATTATTTAATCCCTGAATTGTTGGTCAAATTATTATTTAGTCCTTGAATTTATCAAAAATATTATTTAGTCCTCGAAATGTTTATCTCTGTCAACTATAATGGGTAACCATCAGGAGACTAAATAGTTGACAGAGTTACAAATTCGATGATTAAATAGTATTTTTGCCAAGTTTAGGGACTAAATAGTTGACATAGTTAAATATTTTGGAGACTAAATAGTATTTTTGATAAATTCAGGGACTAAATAATAATTTGACCAATAATTCAAGAACTAAATAGTATTTTGCCTCTTTAATTTCTTTGAACTATTGATGTTTTTTTTCTTTTTCCCTATTTATATGTGAAGCAAATAATGTAAAATATTTAAGTGTATTCACAGGTTGAAAAGATTGTCTTGGAAGAATAATTTTCCACACAGAATTAAGTTTATTGGTTAATATCACAGTTAATTAATTTCAAGGTCAAACCCTCAGAAAATTGAGTGTTTTGGGCCATAATTAATTAATGGAAAAGTTTTGGGTAAAATTCTTTATATCTTTGTCGTCATAATTAATTAGGTTAATTTCTCCAATAATATTTTTCATTTACACTTTTCGCTATGATTGGTCAGGTAAAATATGATGTTCTATATTCTCTCTTTGTCGTAATTAGTTATACAAACACTTTTTTGTCACGTATCTTATTTATATTGGAGAACTTTATAATAAAGATATAAGAATGATCTTATCTAACATAGAATATTGTTAGTATTTCTATTATAGATACTTAATGGTTAAAATACTTAATCTTCTTAGAGTTTGATCTCTGATCCATAGACTATTTCTTCTAGATACTTTGGTATATATTTACATTCACATTGCCCTCTCCACACAGAAGATATATAGAACATTATTGTTAGTACTTTTGCTACCTTTCAAGATTTATTTTTATACATTGGATAATTTTGACTATGCTACCTAATTAATAGCGACCACAAACTTTGGTCAATACAATTAATTAAATACGGAAAAAGTACTTTGGTATATCTAAATTTTGAAACCTCTTTAATTATATATATCTCCAAATTTTATCTGCTGTCAATATATATATTTTTAATTTTATTAATTTTATAACAATATTATTATTTTCATTAACATCGTCAAAATAATTGATGGTACTGTACATATGACTGTCCAACTACTACAATGTCATTTTTTTCAAACTTTGTTTGCAATCAATTGTAATATCTGATACCATCAAAATAGTTAACAGCAGTACTGTACACATAGCCTCATAGAGATAGAGTTCGTGCATGTGAAGAGAGAGGAAAAAAATTATAGAGTGTAGAGGCTGAAATGAAAGTTGAGATTGAAAAAAATATAAAAATATTTTTTTTTTTAAAGATTTCATCATACTATATCTCAGCATTTAACGATTCAAATTGACGTGTTACACAAGAAGACCAATATAGAACAAGTTACAAATTAGATATAATATTGTTTTAAAATTTTGGAAAGATTGATTTACTAATATAATAAAAAAAAAGTGGCAAAAATAAAGATTGATGACTATTATTTTGTTAATACTCTAATTATTAATTAAGGACCATATGTACAAGATAAAAGATGCATGAAATCAATATTAATCCAGGTCGTATTACAAATTAATTAATGGTCAAAGGTTTATTTGGTCCTCTATGTTTTACTTAAGTTTTAAATTAGTCCTTTATGTTTCAAAAGTTTTAAATTAGTCATTTATCTTTTCCAGAAGTTCTAAATTGGTCTTTACATCCAAGTTCGTCAATTTTTTAAGTTAATTGCTGATGTGGTGTACAGAGGTGAACACATAATCTCTCCTGTGTGTATCAAATAGCTGACTTGGCCTTAGACACACCAAAAACACCCAAACGACGTCGTTTAAGCCAAAAATAAAATCATGCTGAGAGGACCAATATGAAACTCTAATGAAATATAAATGAATAATATAAAACTTTAATGAAACATAAAAGACCAATATAGAACTTCAATGAAACATAAAGGACCAATACAGAACTTTTAAAAGATAAAGGACCAATTTAAAACTTGGATAAAATATAAAAGATCAAAATAAACATTTAACCTTAATTAAAAGAACTAGGAAATTCAAGAGGATGTTAGAAAGTAGAAACTTAAAAGATAGTTTGTCCCACCCACCTCTCGTTTAACAATATTCATGTCAAATTAATTCTCTAATTAATAATGTCACTATCTTAATTAATCAAAGCTTTGTGACAAATCCACCAAGATTTTTCACAATGTGACATCAATATATTCGTTTGATTGTTGCGTTTTATGTAACTAATTAACATTATTGCTCACCAACATCTAACATAAATTGTTGAAATTTCAGCTTCTATCTTAATTACTTGTACCTTTAGTGCTTAGAGCTTTCATCAATGTATTAAGTTTAATTTATATCTTTGCCTTTATGGTAAAGGTAGCTAGCTATAGCTGCTTCATAAGCTTGATATATATATATACATATGTAAAGGTCAAAACCCTAAATTGGTCCCTTATGTTTGCACGAAGTTTTATATTGGTCATTTATGTTTCAAAAAGCTTAAATTGGTCCTTTATGTTTGCAAGAAGTTCTAAATTGGTCCTTCATTCTACTTCCGTCAATTTCTTAAGTTAAATGCTAACGTGACGTGCTGACGTGTCCATCTAAGCTGACATGTCATGCTACGTCACTGCCACATCAGTACCACGTCATCACATATGATAGTAGATGATGACGTGGCATGACACGTCAGTTTAAATGGACACGTAGGATGATATGTCCACCTCAGCATGCCACATACATCAGCACTTAACGGAAGAAATAAACGGACTTGGATGGAATAATCAATTTGGAACTTCTTGCAAACATAAAAGACTAATTTAAATTTTTTGAAACATAAAGGACCAATATAAAACTTCATGCAAACATAAGGGACCAATTTAAGATTTTGACCTATATGTAAAATTCGATCTTATCAATGTGGACACGCGTAAAAATCTCACTCTAAAATCAACATGAAACTAAAATAGTATTATATGTGTTATATGATGAAAGGATTGGAAGACATGTTGTATATATGAAATCCGATATGGACGAGAAAAAGCTTAAAATTGTAATTTAAGGATGTTACACTAACATATTTAACATATATAAGAAATTATATATATCCACACTATTTGTTAGGTGATTTCAGATAATTTGGCCAAATATTAGGCAGAGCTTTTTAACATATGGTTGATTGGAGTGGTAGGTACTCATTCCTCTTAAGCAAGGTCTTGAATTCGAGTCTTGTGTATGAAAAAATCTCTACTGAGAGAGTTTTACTCCCGTTATGGGACCTCATCAATTAACTCGAATAAAATTGCCTCCAATAAAAATAAAAAACACCAAAAAAATATCAGAGAAAACTTAATGAGTTTCTATTATTTCGAGTAAAAAGAATTTATATATCCACATTGGAGCCTTATACCAAAGGTTAGTACGTACGTAATATTATAGACCAACGTAACACTCCATCCATGTTAAGTAAGATCGGTTAAACTTTATAAATGTTTTTTAGTAAATTATTTTTTTTGTCCTTAAAAAAGTTTATTTTTCTCAATTTAATATTTAGATCATAAAAATATCAAATTTAATCTATGAAGATATTATTTGTCTCAATTTAATTCTTGAATTATGAAAATATCAAATTAAATTTAATCTATGAAAATATTAGTTTCTCAAATACCCCTTTGGTCGCAATGTGAGCCCTACATTTAGGATTTAGGGTATATGATTTAAGGTTTGAAGTTTAAGGTTTATGAATTAAATTGAGATAGATGAACTCTTTTAGAAATTAGACTAAATTTGATTTTTCATGATTTAGAGACGAAATTGAGGCAAATAGAGATGTTTAATAATACAGTAGTACTAAATTTCAATACATATCTCTCAGTTGGTCTCTAATCAATTAAATGTGAGCTTTTATATATTAATGTGAAACAAATGACACTACATGATTGAAGGGATGTATATCGAAATTCAGTAATACCGTATTACTGAATTTTTATCCAAACAGATGATATCTTTCACAAACTAATTTTGTTATTTTTATCATTTGGGGTTTAAATTGATATAAATAAAATCTTTTAAAGAATAAAAGGGTAATTTACTTTTTCTTATTTCCAAGAAATAAAATAAGGTTAAGCAGTTGAACTTATCTCCAAGATCTAGGCAACTAATTGGATTTTTAAATAAAATTTAATCCACATGCTATATTTTTATATTTTTAAAAAATAAAAGTAAAAAAAAAATCATACGGCATTGGTATTATTATATATATGGAGATATTAATTAATAATAATTAATACAGTAACCACTTATGATTAATTATTTTGCATAGAAGCCAACCAAAGAGTGGGACGTAAGCCAACCTGAAAGTTGCTGAGAGTCCCTTTTGTAAACACGCAAAGTGAATTCATGAAAACCATGCAAAATAGTCAATTATCACTGACGAAATAAAAGCCTTTAATTTTTTTTTTTTAATTTTTATAGTTTTGCATTACATTTTTGTTCTGACCATATATATATATATATATATATATATATATGACCATCCACTTGTTCTAAAATGGGTCCTGGGTTTAGTTACAATAGAAATAAATTTGAACGAATGTAAATATATAATAGTGAAATGCCAATCGAAATGAAAATGGAGTGTGGTAGAAAATAATATGATAAATTATTTTTGGTATCTTAATATTCGAGTTTTTAGTTAAATATATTCTAAATTTTTATTTTTTGAGTAATCTTGCTTTTTTTATTAATAATGTTAAAATAGATAATAGCTGAGATTTATGTGGTGTAATATGTAACAAGAAAATTTGACTGTGTTTATGTATACCACGTCGACATATTTAATTTGTTTATCCTCTATGTTATTATTTTGTCTATTTTACGTCTTATAAGACGAACATATAGCGTGGCATACATGCTTCAGTCAGGATTTTTTTTGGTCATATGTTGTGCTACATAAGTTCTAACTAATCGTTATCTATTTTAATGATATTAATAAAAATGTAAAATTATTGTTCCAAAAATAAAAAATTTAGAAGCATAGTGATTGATTACAATAAAATTTTGGAGGCATATTTGATTCAATGCTCAAATGTTTGGATACTAAAAAATAATTTACTCAAAATATTATTATCACTTTTGGTTAATTACAAAAAGAAAAATAAAAAGATTATTACATATGTAATATATGGTTGGTAAAAAAAAATTAAAACAAAAAAGTGATAATAGAAAATAACCGAAATTCTTCCATTAAAAAAATAAAATAAAATTTCTGTGGAGTATTTTTATCCATAAAACTACATTTCATTTTTTTTTTTGAAGGAATGAATTTATTCAAATTAAAGAAAGTTGCTCTCCACTGGGAGGACTAGGGGTGATCACCGGGTCGGGTCAATCCGTCAATCTGCTCAACTCAATCCAACCCGCTAGTTTAGGTTGGGTTGGTTCGGGTTGGCGGGTTGGGTTGGGTCCAAAATTTCAACCCGCTCATTGATTGGTTCGGTTAACAGATTTGGAAATTATAAACCCGTCCAACCTGTACCAACCCCGCTCTAGTATATATTATTATTAGAAAAAGAATTTATAATACATTAAAATATTAAATCATTAATACATAAGCAACAAGTATAAATTGTTCATATCTTGAATATGTCAATTTTAGTTTATTTCAAGTTCTTGACTTTCTCCTAAATGAAAATAAGTCTTTTTTATGAAGCTAAGTAATTTAAAAGTTCAAGAAAAATTAAAAGAATGTCAAAAAAATAATAAAAATAAATTTGACGAGTTGAACCCGAACCAACCCAATCCAACCCAACCCGCCAAACTTTAATCAGATTGATTTCAATTTTTCTTCAAACCCAAATCAAACCAACCCGCAACCACCACTAGGGAGGACTTATTTTACAACAAAAAATTGGGGTAAAAATATTTCTCTCTTTTTTTCTTTTTTAAATCTCCTCATCAATTATGAATTATCTTCTTTGCAACTAAACAGTTAATCCGTACCAGATTAGAATATATAACGGATTAGAATTTAGAATGGGTAAAACTGCCATTTCACATTGGCGACGGTACGATTATTTTAACATGAACAATTCAATAATTAATATTTAATATTTATATCTTCTTACTGTTTTTTTATTGACTTACGGTGAAAGTGAAATTTGATTCCCAAAATGGAATAGAGAGGATTTAAATAGTTGAATTTTTCAATAAATCCAAATTGGTTTAGGTTTAGGTGAAAAAGATTGAGCCTTTCAATATATGTCGTTGTGTCAATCACAATGACTATATAAATATCATATCATATGTGTTAATACATATTCTCACAAAATTCGATATAAAAAATTAACATAATTATTATATTTTTAATTAATCGGTTGAATCTATATATAAAAGTCCATTTCTATAATAATATCTTAAAACATGTAACAGTATTGAAATTATTATATATTAACAATAATTTAGTAAATAAAATAAAAAATACATGTATGAAAAAAAACTTTAATATACAAAAGACCTTTAATTTTAGGTCAAGATATATATATATATAATATTCTTAAATTTTAAAATTTCACACTTAACCTCTCTAATACCTTTCAACTTAATTCAAATATTTTTAGTCACGTGAATATTTTTATTCAAATTAATTAGTAGATTATTTTTGTAATTTAACTTAAAACTCTAAATAAAAATTAAATTCTAACATGGTTGAAAAGCGTTCAAAATACTACCAAAATATTATTCACTTAATCTAAATAAATAATGCTGAGGCTTAAAAGTATTAAAAAATAGACTGAAACTTAATGAAAGAGAATTAGGTTCTCAAAATTAAAAAATCATAAGACTTAGAGTATAAAATTTTAAAACCTAAAAGTATTATATCTATCACTGGCTTAAAACTCTGGACCTTTCCATGCATTTAAACTTTTTAAAAGGGTCTAAGAACCCACATTTATAATAATAAAAAAAATAGTTGTATAATTCATTCGTATTTTTTTTTTAATTAGAAAATCTTCAAGCTTTATATAAAAACTCCATATATTAAGTTCTTTTCCTTTGTAAGTTGTAATTGTATATAGAGTATAGAGATGTTCAACAATACAATAATACTAAGCTTTAATATATTCTTTCAATCAATTGGTCTTTAATTTATTTAAAGTGAGTCCTAATTAACATGAGTTTGTATTAATATTAACAAATACCACTACATAATTGGAGGAATGCACTGAAATTCAGTACGAGATTAAGTCCTATGCTGCCCAGTATACATAGAAAAACAAGGAGAGAGAGTGACATATAAGTATGTCCCACATGTGAGACCTACTATATATGTGTGAAATCCACTTACGTATCACTTTCTCTCCTTACTTTTCTATGTATACTGGGCAGCATAAAATTTATTCTCAGAGTTCAGTACTACGATGCTTCTAAAATTTTATCCTTGCATATATATATACACTAGAGTAAGTTAAATAACTTATTTGATTAAAATACAAATTAAATGCGACTAAACTAGTGTAGGATGTTGCATTAATTAATTGGTCCACGTAAAGCCAATGGTAGGACTTGTTGAACAAATGGTGGTACTAGTTTCCCTTTATAAATAGAAAAGCTCATGAATTGAAAGTTTAGGTTGGGATAGTAGGAGGCAGAGCATAGCACTTCCTCCTTTAATTACAATCCCAATCTTTTAAGATCAAGATCAAGGAAAGAATTACCAACTCCACCACTTAATTCCTCCTTTAATTAATTTCAACCTTCACATCTATTTAGAAATAATCATAACAATAATGGGAAGATCTCCATGCTGCGACGAGAGTAGTGGTCTGAAGAAAGGGCCTTGGACTCCCGAAGAAGACCAAAAGCTCGTTGACTACATCCACCAAAACGGCCATGGAAGCTGGAGGGCTCTCCCCAAACTAGCCGGTACGTAAGTTAACACAGACTCCTTACTATATACTATCTGTAGTGTGTGTGTCACGTTGAACGTGATGTTTAAGAGAGCACAGACTCCTTACTACTTGTTGAAACTCAAGGTAACTGGGGAAACCCACCCTCAAAAGTTAGCTCACAAGGGGGAAGAACCAAGCTTCCTTAAGTACTCCGTTGAGTATCTTGTCCTATCAGATGTGGACTTAATCTTTATCTCTAATACTACTCAACCGTGTCCGTGTTCGTATCCGTACGTGCAGGGCTGAACAGGTGTGGGAAAAGTTGCAGGCTAAGATGGACCAATTACTTGAGGCCGGACATCAAGAGAGGAAAATTCTCTCAAGAAGAAGAACACACTATTCTCAATCTCCATGCCGTACTGGGAAACAAGTATATATAATCATTCATTCAGTTCATTGTTTAACTAATTTCATCTCTCTTTAATTATTAATTGAGTTTGTCCAAATTATATTTAGTCCTAAAAATTAAAGATAAGTAGAATTTGTCTCATCAATTTAGTTTTTAAAACTTTTTTCGTCACTTATTGTTAATAGAAATTCTTAGGAACTAAATTAAATAAATTGTCATTTTGGTCCTTAAAAGATATAATTTATTTTTAGTCTCTAAAAAATGAAAATATCAAATTTAGTTCCTAAAATATATAATTAATCTCAATTTCGTCCTTAGAAGACGGATATGTCAAATTGCATCATTAAAATATACAATTTATCTAAATTTAGTCCCTAAAAAATTTTCCATCTGTCGGAGATTAATTAAGAAGAGGGTGAATTATGGAGCAACGATAATTAATTTGCTACCATGCATGTGACCTAAAGTTCACGGGTTCAAATCACGAAAACAGTCTCTCTGTTTACAAAGATAAATGAGGTTGCGTATAGCTGACCCTCCTATATATATATCACCCTCTTTTGCAATTCATGAGGACTAAATAGATACAAATTGTATATTTTAGAGACTAAAATATAAAATTCTTTGAATTGGAGTAAATTTAAATAATTTCCGTCTGATTATTATTTCTGGATTTTAACTTGCAGATGGTCAGCAATTGCGAGCCACTTACCAGGTCGGACTGATAATGAAATAAAGAACTTCTGGAACACTCATTTGAAAAAGAAGCTGATTCAAATGGGTTATGATCCCATGACTCACCAGCCTCGAACTGACACTATCTTCTCCTCCTCAGCCTTCCCTAATCTCATTTTTGCCCTCGCCAATCTCAAACAATTACTTTTAGATCCCAATATTAATTACCATAATAATAATAATATTAATATTTCTTCTTCTGCTGCTCCCTCCTTTCCGTTACAACAAACTCCGTTTCTCGACGGAACCACCGTTAACGTTAACGACTATGACTACTACTTCAATAATAATAATAATGTGTGTTTCTCTCACATGCCTCCGTTAATTACGACGCCGTCTTCTTCTTCTTCTACTGCCTATCAAATCCCACAAGATGCCACTAATGATGGTTTGATGATGAATACGACGTCGTATAATGTGGGTGCCGTCGGGGATGGCTGCAGTGGCAGTGCTTGTAATTTTGGGGAAGTTTTGGGTCAATCTGCTATTTGGTGTGATGATGATCGTGATCACTCCGATCTCTTCCTAGAGGAGCCTTTGTTATTCCATGATATTCCATAAATACTGCTTTTACTGTGCAGTATTCTTAATCTTGTGTTCTTTAATTTGTACACCTATTAATGTATCCATTGTGAGTATAATTAATTAAATTTATGTTTCTATTCTCAATTGATTGAGATGTCTAACGACTCACAGAAAAATGAAAAATTAGTATCATCTCTTTGTTTGTTTATTTAATGTCAATCATTTTAATAGAGACTCGTTTTCCGAATGAAGTAAAGTTTAAATTTTTAGAAATATTAACAAATGGTAAAATAATATTTGGTACTTTTTAACGTTTGATAATTCGGTTAAATATATTTCTAATGTTTGATTGTGATAAATTATTATGCCTCCAATAATCTTTCATTTTTTGAGCAATTTTGTTTTTTTTACTAACACCATTAAAATAGATAACGATTGTGGCTTACGTAAAGAAACTTCTGTTATTGAAGATGCATCAATTTGTCAAATTTTAGAGTAAAATGATGGCAACAATGGTGATTCTCTGAAAAATTTGAAAGATGATGGCTTAGGGTAAATGGTGGCGTTTTATGATGATATGGAGGATGAAAGAAAATATAATGTGACATAAATGAACTAATCAAATTTCCTTATCATGTGTCACGTCACGTAAGCCACAATCGTTATTTATAATTTTAACGTTGTTAGTAAAAATGATAAAATTGCTCAAAAAATAAAATGTCTGGGGTATAATATAAATGACCTAAAGTAAATGTTAGGAATATATTTGATCAAAGATTCAAACGTTAGAATATCAAAGTATTTAAAGAACAAATAATAAATGGAAGGATCGAGTATTGAAGATTTGATAATATTGTAACACCTCACTCACATATGCTATTGCCATAATGGTCATGCAAGAACATGATTTCAATTTCTTTATTCCCAGAATAGAGAACAAATGTTATTACATATCTACAGTAGTCAACATATATATAGAAAAATCTGAAGTAGATGTACTTTTTTTCCCAAATAATATTTCCATCAACTGTTTAATTATATTTCCTCTTTGAATTATTTGAACTTGCATGCAGAAATTAAGTGTGTGTGTGTATATATATATATATATAGCCAATTAAGAGATAAGTGAAGAAGGTGCATATATATGTATACATTTTTTCTACGGTGAGATGGTGATGGAAACAAATTTCACAACACATGGTTCTCCTTTTTCTGCCTAACTATGAAATAGTTGGTAGTGACATAATAAACATTAATTAATGATTTGTGTAATGATTATATATATATTCCGGGAAATTAAAGAAAGTGAAGTTCAAGCCAACCAACTACTCTAGCGACCAAAGGGACCAGCTTCGAATTTCGTACGAATTTACTATCACCTAATCACCTAAATAATGCCAATCGATCATATTCAATAATTTTAATTCTTCTTAATTTTTATCGTCCAATATCAAATATATATCATATATATATATATATATATACACGAAGTTATAAATAAGAAAAAATTTTATTGAGAGAGTTTTATCTTTGTTATAGGATCTCATCTAACTCGTACACGATTATCTTCAATAAAAAAATATTCGTGAGAAAAAAAATTAAGATACATCAATATAATATATATATATATATATATATATATATATATATATATATATATATATATATATATATATATGCTTGTATGCTTAATTAAAACTGTGCATATTGTTGAATTTTTACAATATGAAAAGAATCCTTTCGTATTTCCAATTCACTTTTATGCGGGTGTGCCTTAATTTATAGAGCAACGTACTCTTTTTTATAATTCAATATGTTTTGATATTTTTTTTATTAAATATATCTTACTTTTTATAATGTGATAAAATTATTTTTTTATTCACTTTTATTTCATTCTCACTTTTAATATAAAAAGTTAAAATTATTATTTTATTTATTTTTATTCTATTCATATCACATTACATTATTATTATTTTTATAATCACTTTTACATTATTATTCTCGTTCTCTCTAATATTTTTATTTTAATTTCTATTTCTATTATATCCAATATTATTTATGTATGCTATCCTATATATACCTAAGGTCATTTAGGGTGGATAACCCTACTACAGTCTCAACGTGGAGTTTTCCATGAAGAGAGAGAGAGTTGACTAAAGTACAAATGTCAATGGAGTGACTTAAAAGGATAGCAATGATAAGTGTGGGACCCAGTTGTTAGGACACTCAATAAGAAGATCATCATCAGCTATTTGGATTTTCTTGTTGTTCTTATAGCATGTTTGGTTGATAATTTTATCACGTAATTTGCCTCCTGTGGTTTGGCCTAATTTTAGTTTGTCTCCCTGTGGTTTAAAGTGCGACACTTAACTACCCTGTGGTTTGGCTTAAAATTAATGTGACCCCCTGTGGTTTAGAGTGTGACACTTGACCCCCCTGTGGTTTGTTATGTTATCACTTAACTACCTTCACCTACCTTCTATCCAAATTTTAGTCAAATTAATCACCATTTTTATACTTTTAATGTTTAAAATTTGTTATTCAACACTCTAGAATTATAAAATAATTCAAAAAAGTTATATTTAATATAAAAAAAATTATAATTTTAAAAAATCAATAATTTGAATATGTTAATACTTAATATGAAGTTAGATTGTCACTTTATTTTGGTACACTATTAACGTTATATGATTGGATAAATTGGATACTTTTCTAAGAAAATTATTGTTTAATGTTAGAGTTTCTAAGCTCAATAACGTTAACATTCAATTCAGGTATGTATGTTCCGAACTTGAACAATAAAAAAAAACTTAAATTTAGTTATATGTTTATATTATATTATTCTCTTACAATTTTATTTTGATTGATTTAATAATTCTAAAATATTAAAGATAAAAAATAAAAATAAAATGAATAAATAACTAAATATAAATAATCAATAGAGTAAACAATAAATATTAAATTATTTTATTGATTTTTTAAAATTATAATTTTTTTTATATTAATTATATATTTTTTGAATTATTTTATAATTATAGAGTGTTGAATAACAAATTTTAAACATTAAAAGTATAAAAATGATGATTAATTTGACTAAAATTTGGATAGAAGGTAAGTGAAGGTAGTTAAGTGCTAACATAACAAACCACAAGGGGGTCAAGTGTCACACTCTAAACCACAGGGGGCACATTAATTTTAAGCCAAACCACAGGGTAGTTAAGTGTCGCACTTTAAACCACAGGGGGGCAAACTGGAATTAGACCAAACCACAGGGGGGCAAACTGTAGTTTACCCTAATTTTATTCTCACCCTTAATATAAGAATAAAATTGTCAGTTTATCTATTTTTATTCCATTCACATCATATCATATCACTTTCATATTAATTACTTTTTTCATTCCCTTCTACAATCTCATTACATCCTCCATTCTTATTACATCCTTCATCCACTAACCAAACACACCCTAAATAATTAGATTGTTGTTCTAAATAATTAGATTGGTTTTATATTTGTTCAGTTTATTTTTTTTTAATTTGTTGAGATAGAATTTATTATTTTGAATTTTTTTAAAAAAATCAACAATAATAATTTTATAAATTTTTTATTGATTAAAAAGAATTCCCATTAATTAAAACATTTAACCCAATTAGATTATCACAAATTTACTATTTTGAAAATGATTTATTTGACATGTGCTCTGAGGGTTTATGATCAATGAGATGAAACTTTAAACATTTAGCTAGGGGTTTGATCATTGGTGGCGTGTGTGGAGAAGGTTTCGTAGCCAACACTAAAATCGATCTTCTTTTAAAAAGTATACAGTGCAAGGGAATTAATCATTATTGTCTGCGATTAGATACGTACCTCAAGCTCACAAAGAAAAAATTTAAAACTCTAACATATACCTTAAGAACACATATTAATAAATCTTTTTGAAAATGCTTTCACAAATCACAAGGTCTCTTATTAAAAGGTCTCGAACTCATGATCTTATTGAAGCAATATCAAACTATTTAGTACTTTGACCAACTCTCTATTACATTTGGTATACTTTGCAAACAGTGCAATACATGTAATCTCACAATTTTCAAAAAAAAATTTACATCATATTTTATACATACCAAACACACTTTATCATACTTTTTCTTTCTCCTAATTTTTTTTCTACAGTACTTTTTTTACTCTACAATATTTTTTTATAATACTTTACATCTGTACATTTATATAAGCGTGCCTAAGTGAATATTTAACTCTGCATCTGGGCCTCCAGGTAGAGCTGTCAAAACGGGTCCAACCCGGTGGGTTGGCTCGTTTAACCCACCAATTTGGTGGGTTGGGTTTCAAAATCTCAACCCGTTTATTAAACGGGTTGGAGGAACCCGACCCATCTAACCCACCGGGTTAGGTGGGTTGGCTCGCGGGTTAGGTGGGTTGGCCCGTAACCCACCTAACTTAAAAAAATTAAAAAAAAACACATAATTTCTAATCATGTTTCTTTCTTTTTGTCATATTTTCATTTTTTACCATATTTGCAGTAGTCAGGAAAAAAAGAAATGAGTTATCTTGTGATATTTTGACTCTGTTTCATACTTTCATTGTTTTATTTTTAACTATTTGTGAGTGACATGATGAATGATAAATCTTTTATTTTATTTTATCATATAAAATTTCTTACTTCATAAAATAAATGTACAAAAAAAGTATAGATTTCTTTTTTTTTAAAAAAGTTGCAATTAAAAAATTTTAAAAATTTAAAAAAAAAAATAGGTGGGTTAGGTGGGTTGGCCCGACCCACCACCTTGGTGGGTCGGGTTGGGATTCCCAACCCGTTTAGTGGGACCAATCCGAGTGGGCCAACCCGTCACAGGTTCAACCTGTGGTGGGTCAACCCGTGTGGGTCGGATTGGCCCACTTTGACACCTCTACCTCCAGGTCCTGGATGGAAGGATTGCTTTCACAGTGAGTATTTTTCCATAAAATTTATTTATTGCTTTTGTCATATTCTAGCTACCCACTTTTCGTTGGATTACTGTATGCTTATTTGGCAGTTGACTGCGCCACCATCATTCAGATAGTGTTTGGTAGGAAGTGAGTATTTTAGTATAAAAAGAAAGTGAAAATGAAAGTGAAAGAGGAAGAGAAAGCAAAAACAATTGTGATAAAAAATATGTTTAGTAGGCGGAGAAATGGAAATATAAATAAAAATTAAAGTTGTTTGTTATGATGAGAAGAAGACATAAAAGTGAAAGATAAAATTATAAAAAGACATTTTGCCCACACATGATGAAAAATTATAGAATTAACCAAGGGTAAATAGTAATTTCACAGTAACTTCCCTATCCCATCGCCAACTTTCCTCTCTCTTCATATGCATGTAGCAACTTTCTTTCTCTATCTAGAGTGAACCTTCCTTCCTTTAATTTTCCTTCTCTAAAATAACATACCAAGCATAATAAGATTTGGTTCTTTTCCATTTTCCTCTCCCAATAGCATACCAAACATGTCCTTATTTGATATACATATATATATATATATATATATATATATATATACACAGAAGTATCTTTTTATCCCGTATATTATAAGAAATTTATCAATTTGGTCATAAACTTTGTTTATTATCAATTACTTCCCTAAACTTTTAATATGCAAGCAATTTCACCTTTCACTTTAACTCTGTCTAAATGAATAATGACAGATGCATGCAAATTAAATATGAGTATTGACGTGGCTTTGCGTAGTGAATGTGAAGTCAAGTCATATATTTAACTTCATTAGTTTATCAATTATTTAACCATAGTAACATTCTTTATTTTTATAATGTCACAATGATAACCGTAGTTAAATTAATAAAAAAAATTAACAAAGTATATAATTTGACATTACAATCAATATTAAAAATTACGTAAACAATTATATTTATATTTAATTATTTAAATAAAATTAGAACGATACAATGATAAAATGAAAGGTAAAATGAAAGTTGAAAGACACCATAATAACAAATAAGGTTCATGAACAAATTAAATTAATCAAGACCCTATAATTTATGCACTAAAAAAATAGTTTTGCAATATATATATATATATATATATATATATATATATATATATATATATATATATATATATATATATATATATATATATATATATATGTATATATGTATATGTGTGTGTGTGTGTCGTGGCCTCCCTAGGTAAGAGACAAATTAACAAGAGAGAGTGAATCCTTTTGGGCCACCCTTTCTATCTGAGTTAGGTTTATAATCGATTTCAGAAATTGACTTACTCCCTATATTGTGTGTTTCAATTTAATTATAATATGCTTGATTATGTTTTTAATTAGGATAATAAATTAATTGAATAAATAATATTTCTTCATCCACCTACTCGCTTAAAGCCAGCTTGCATATGCATGTTGTTCAAATTAAACTTCATCCACAATTTATTCTCTACATTATTTAGATGTGACACCGTAAAATTAAATTGTTCTTGGACCACATGATTCCAAGTAACAAACAAAATCACATTATTGGTAAATGGTAAATTTTTTTTTAAAAATATAAATTAATCCCATACACATTTATAAAGTTGAGCATAATACAATTACTTATATTTTGTTATAAAAATTTTTAAGAAAAATATGAAAAGAGTTGAAAAAAAATTCTATTAGAGTAATAGTGATTAGTGTGAGTTAAAATAAAAAAACCTGGTCAGGGATGAGTTGTAAACCGGTTTGCTTTGGCCTTTAATTTTCGATTAAAAAACTAAATTTTGATAATTAAATTGATCAGTCTGCAAGCTAATTATAGTGATGTGAGTGTGTTTTAATAGTACTATATAAATATCATTTTAAAATAATTATTGTTTATTCTCTAAAGATTATTCTTCTTGTTTTGAATTAGTAACTGACTCCTGCAAATATTTTAAATTTAATTTTTGAAAAGATGATAACTTGTATTATGATTTTATTTCTCTAAAAAAATACAAAATTATATAAAACATTTGGACGAAATTTTTATGTACGATATCTTTTTGGAGTTAAATTTAATATTTTTATAATTTATAAATTAAATTGAGATAAATAAAAAAATTAAAAAAAAAATTTGATGATAGAAATATAAAAATTACTACACCAAACTTAATATTTTTGGTTTGGTTCTTTTTCTTTGTTTACTATTGATCACTATGCACAATATAATATGCACAATATAAAAGTTCAATACTACAGTATTATTGAACTTCGGTACATACCTTCATTTATGTAATGTCATTTGTTAATATTAATAAAAATTCACACTAATAAAAATTCACTTTGAATGAATTAAAAATCAACTCATTACGCATTAGTGAACATCTTCTCTTGATGTGGTTCATCCTTTTCTAGCAAATTAAATTAAAGTATAATATTCACATTTGATGTTGTAATATAATTGTGGTTAATATAGTCAACTAAATTAAAGTCCACCATTTTCTCTCTCACATACAATATTATTGCCAATGAAAGGATCGAGCTAATTAAACTTGTCTAATTTAAGGTAGTAATATAAGTTATTACCAAAATTAATTAATAAAGAAAATATACAATAATTTTAATATGACATAAGTCAACAAGAGCATGCTTGTCGAAGCAATAGGAGGAAGATATATATATATATATATATATATATATATAATAGCTAGCTAGTTAGACTGAGATATTTTAAATCAAATCATTATTTAATTAAAATTAAATTGCATTCCAAAAAGTGAACTACCTAATCCCACACCTTTGGTTGAATGGTCAATAATCCTCGTTCCTTCAATTTCCCAACGTAGACACTATTTTTTTTTTGTTCTTTCCTTTTTTTAATGAAGTTTTCAATATATAAATTAATTCACCAATTATATATGTTTGAAGTTTATACCACTTATTTGACATATATAGACCTACATGTTCTATGATTTTTCGTCTGCTTCTTCCTTAGGTCTTGCCTCTTCCATACTACTGCCATTATTTAAATAACTTTAAGTGGATTTGTGTCCATTAACTTTGTCTTTTGAAATTTGAATGAGAAGATAAGTTTAACTAGACATGGGCCAGAATGTTTGATTATTCGAGGAAAATAGTTAAGTGAAAGGGACTTATTTATTGTTAATTAAGTGTTAGGGATTTGATCTCTAACTTTAGGTATAGAACAGTTTTAAATCTTTGAGTCGACTGTCTCACTCTTTGAGAAGCCTATAATTCAATGAGAAAATTATTACTATATTCATCGGTGATTACCCTATAGTCAGAGAAAAAATACACGATGTTCAACTCTATATAACATATAATATGAACTAATTGAAGTAGAATATATATAGGGATGACAATGAACATCTACTCTATTTTTTTCTTTACTTGATCATATATATTTATATTTGTTCAAAAATATCCAATATTTAAACTTTAATCGAATATGAAAAATATTACTTTTAATATTCGTATTCGAAATTATCGATTATCCAAAATCTTTGCACTAATTTTAATTTGTAGCACTGAGTAAAACACTGCAATACCAATTAATTACTTCTGAGATTGTATAAAAATGTTTTTGATGTTGGAAGATGTGAGTTATCAAACCACAAGGTAAGTGTAACTCATTTCAAAAGGTTAACCTATTATATTGTTTTCTTACAACTTAAATATCATTTTATATTTTTAAGAGCGAATTGTACTTTTTTTTTTTTGACAAATATTAAAATTACACTCTCTTCATCTCTAATTTAAAAAATTACAGAGAGATAAATTAAAAAGTTACTACACTCCGATCCATTCCTTTGACAAATGTTAAAATTATACTCTTATTCCTTTCAATTTGAAAATAAATACTCATCCCTTGAGAAATAGAGATTTACTACACTCCTATTCCCTAACAGATGTTAAAATTACATTTATCTTCCCTTCATTAAAAGATAAAAATCAAAATACTCCCCTCCCTTAAAAGATTAAAAGTCACACTACATTTTGTTTCAAAACTTCATTTACCAATAAAAATCCCTCCAAAACCTTATCTAAAATTTGTAATTTGTGACAAGTTAAAACAACATATGTATTTTTTTTTCTTGGTGTTAATATGCTAATTAAGGAGATTTTGTGTTCATGCTTTTTTCTCTAATAATATTATTTTCTTTTATTATATAATATATTTTAATATTCAAAACTAAATTAAATTATAAATTTTATTTAAAAAATTATTTATCAAAATAGAAATAGTAACAATATTTATATTTTTGTAATATAACAATACAATAAATCTCAGCAAAAAAATTAACACAATAAATAAGTTGAATAAAAGTAAGGGTTTGGAGGGTTTTTTATTGACAAATGAAGTTTTGGACCAAAGTGTAGTAACTTTTAATCTCTCACGGGAGGATAGTGTAATTTCAGTATTTATTAGGGGAGGAAAATAGTGTAGTGACTTTTTATCTCTTAACAGTGAAGAGTTTAATTTTTAAAAAGGACTAGAGTGTAATTTTAGTATTTGTGATCACGGAAGGGGATGAGTGTAATGATTTTTTTTATACCTCAATGAAGGGGAGTCTAATTTTTAAAATTAGAAGGGAGGAAAATACAATTTTGGCATCTATGTCAGGGGAAAGGAGTATAGTAACTTTTTATCTCGAGGGAGGAAAGTGTAATTTTTAAATTAGAGGGAAATTAAAGAGATTATAATTTACTCTATTCTTAATTCTATATGTGATGTGAGACATATATGACTTAGCTAACTGAGAAATGTTGTTTATGCCAATGATGGATGATATATATGTATTAGAGAAGAAAAGGCACATATAAATCATATTAACACGAAGGGTCGAGGTCAAAAAGAAACCTTACCAAAATCAAACTTTGAGGAATCGTGTACATTTGGTAACTTATGAGATCATGGTTCACTAGCTAGTTTAATTAATTAGATTCCTTTTTTTTAAAAAGTATGACAATACTAAACTTCAGTACTTCCTTCTAATCAATTGGCCCCTAATCTATTTAAGTTGGGTTCTAATTAATGTGAGTTTTTATTAATATTAACAAATGGCACTATATGATTGGAGGGATACACTGAAGTTCAGTAGTACGGTACTACTGAACTTTTATCCTATTTCCTTCCATGAAAACTTGCTACAAGTGTAATTAATTCCTACTTACCATATAAAAACTAAAATAAAAAACCAAGCCTTCTTATTTTCTGCGTGTTATCAGCATCCAAGGCAAATTAAGTCTTCTTCTAACGTTTATATAGTAATATATATAATTCCTACTTACCATATAAAAACTAAAATGAATTCAAATTGGATTGGGACTTCAATTCTTCTTCTAGGTAGGACTTTTTTCACTCTCTATTCTCTAACAAATCAAAGTGTAACTAATTAATGCATTACTCTATTTTCTAATTCTCAAATACTTGAAGCTCGAAAATGTTTGTTCATTAATAACACCATTGATTATTATCTTGTCTGTATTATGACTTTATAAGCAGTTCAATGTTTAATTTTTAACTTTCAATAAATAAAAATATTAAAAATATATTTTTAGTAAAAAAAAAAGTATTATCTTTGAGGATATTTTAGTTAAAATAAATACATGCATGTACCTAATCTTTTTTAACATGAACAAAATAAGAGCGAAAACTTTTAGGTCCCTTAAAAAAAAGAGAGCTTAATTCATTATATTCAATAAAAGTTAAAGACAATAAACTTCACAACTTAATTTAATGGCAACAAATATCCTTCACCTTCAATGATTATATATATATAACACAAGCAAGAAAATTAGAGTACTTTTAGATTGAAGAGAATATATAGTAAAGGAAGAAAAAAGATGAAACTTTTTCACTTTAATATTTTCTTTTATTATATTTAAATGTAACATATACTTTCAAGGTAATTTGAGAAGGTTATGATCAAGCACAAGAAACAACTTTTCTTCACATATTTTTACACAGAATTTATAACACAGCTTGCGAGACTTTCTTTTCCTTGTATTTTCCCCATGGGATAGAACAAAGAATATAATAATGCAAGCATATATATATATATATATAAGAGGTATTAATTAGCTAGAGTGATGCACATAAGAAAAGCTTATTATAAAATGTTCGTGCAATAATTAAGAGAGGCTTAATTAGAATGCATAATGGAGTAGGAAAACATCATTATATATATTGATTATATATGCAAATTGATTATTTAATTTGATAAATATACTAAACAACGAATGAGTAAATGTTTAGTAATACGATAGTACTGAATTTTGATGTATTTCTTTAATCAGTTGATCCTTGATTCATTTAAGGTAGGTCCTAATTAATGTGAGTTTTCATTAATATTAATAAATGATACTGTATATAATTAAAGAGATGTTCTAAAGTTTAATAATACAATAATCGAATGGAATCAATATCTATCCGGATAATGACGTTTCTTTGCATGTGCAGTTGGTAATTACAACAATATGAGAAATTGATAGGTGCAGGTATTTTAATTTGTTGAGTGAATTATTAATTTGGTCTCTTAAAGATATAAATTGTTTTAAATTAATCCCTAAAATATGCAAATGTCTAATTTAATTTTTGAAAGATAATTTTTTTGTCCCAATTTTATCCTTTTAATTTTTTGTTAGTGTATTTATCGCTTCTTTTAAGGACTAAAAGAATCAAAATGGGACAAAAAGTATTTTTTAGAGACTAAATTAAAACAGTCTGTACCTTTCAGGAACCAAATTTTCTCTAATTTTTTTATAAAAAGTATTAAACCTCCATTATATTGCAAAAAAAGCCAATCTAACGCCATTTGTAATAATTTAAAAAACTCTAATATAATAATACTGAAGAATAAACCATAACAATTATTAAATTAAGTAAACAAAGTAATCTTCAAAGTTGAAAGTCTTGTAGGCTCTTCCAACAACATGATAAAAGAATGAAAGTTTTTTAACATAAATGATCTGTAGATTTTAAAAATGATTATAACAAATTTGAATCCAGAATCACCTGATTGTCAATAAAATTTACAAAGAAAAACAAATACACGAAATAAAATAAAGCAAACTCCACTTACTATATATCAATTAAAAAACAAATCTTAAAAAATATAGTTACATGTGCTTTTTATCTTTTTATTTAAAAAATTTAGTCTCAAATGAAAAATAGTGAGCCATTAAATTATTATTAAAATATAATTAAGAGGTGGAACTAGTAGTAGTGTGTGTGGGTTGTGTTGAATTGAGTTTCAAAGATGAATGGAATTTCAAGAAAAAAGAATGAATGGAACCTAACCAACCCAATTAAATTTGGGCGTAAGTTGACTTAGTTCGGGTTAAAAAAAAAATTATGGTGTTCGACCTGAACCAATGCAACCCGTTTAATAGCGGGTTGATTTTGAGTTGTGTTGGGTCAACCTGATTTTTTTCTTATTATTTTTTACATTTTGTGTGTGTTGATTCTTAGTATTTACACTAGTTATCAATTGTTAATAATTTTTAGACTAAATGTTATACATAATACAAAAATAAATTGTATAATTATTTTTAATAATAAATTATAATGTATTTTAAACAAAAAAATAGTTAAAATTATAATATAACTACATAATAAGAAATCTAAAAAATCATATTAATAACTAATTAAACATCAATTATATTTTATACATAAATGAAATAAAAATAAGACACTTGTAAGTCATAAGTAATCTGATTGCATAATAAAAAAACATCTCAAACATTATTGAACTCAACTAAAAATAAAATTTATTAAGTAATGGGTTCGCTAATTGGTTCGGATTGAGCGTGTTAAAAATTCTCAAATTCATTACTCAAACTAATAACACAACAGGTTGAAAATTTTGACCCAAACCAATCTGTTAACTCAATCTAACCCAATCAAATTTAACGAGTTGGTTTGAATTGGATGAATTAGCTAGTGGATTAACCCAACTCGATGCATACCCTTAGGTCATATGTAAAGTTGTCAAAACTGACCCAACTCAACTAATAATATGATTTCTTAATTAGAAAAAACTTAGGTCCATTTTCTTATGTTCATTTCATCCAGTTCCACCAATCATATATTGTATTTACACTCTTTTTCTTTTATGGTTGGTCATATAAAAGGTGGTATTCTATATTCTCTCTCTACTGTGATTGGTCATTTAAACACTTTTTACCACATGTCATATTTATATTGGGGAACTGGATGAAATAGACATAAAAAAATGGACCTAAGTTTTTTCCTTCTTAATTATATTCAATTTGTCTAGCTATGCCAACTAGTTGAAATCCTCTCCTAAAATAGTCATTTGTCATATATATTTGCATCTCCTTAAGAAAATGAAAGGTAAAAGTAGGTGGATATATATGCAGTAAATGTTGAGTTTTTTAAAATATTCCTTGAAAGTATAAGTTGCTGAGAAAAAGGAATTAATTTAGTACTGCGGTCCTTTTTATCTGTTACTTATCATGCATTAATATTAACAAAAATTTAGACCTTAATTTATTTAGAGTTGGTCCTTATTTTTGTGTTAACCTATTAATATATGGAAAAAACTTAGGTCCATTTCCTTATGTCCATTTCATCAAGTTTCACCAATCATATATTGTATTTACACTCTCTTTCTTCAATGATTGGTCATATAAAATGTGGTCTTCTATATTTTCTCTCTATTGTGATTGGTCATTTAAACACTTTTTGCCACGTGTCATTTTTATATTGAGAAACTTGATGAAATGGACATAAGAAAATGGACCTAAATTTTTTCCTTAATATATTCACAAATAACAATTAATTAATAAATTGAAGGAGTGACTTTTATCTAAAAAAGGAGGAGGGGTAAAAAAGTCGGAGGGGGGAAAATTTTAATATATCATAAATGTTAAAGTCTTTTTTTTAAACCATAAATGTTAAGTTTTTAACATGTTTTTCAAAGTTTAAAGGCCAAATTATTCTTTTTGTCCTCAAAGTTTGCACAAAATTTAATATTAGTCCTTAACATTTCAAAAAGTTATTTTAGGTCCTCAATATTTTTTTTTGTCAAAATTGGTCCTCTAGCGTAACATCCGTCTGGTTTTGCAATTAAATGCTGATGTGAAAGCCTTATGTGGCACACCGTCTCTCATCATAAGTGTCATATTTAAATGACATGGCACCCTCTCTCACTTAAACTCAACAAAACGATGCCGTTTTGATTCATTTAAATGTTCTGTTTAGAACATTTAAATGAATAACTTTTTTGACCCAAAAAAACATTGAGGACCTAAAATAACTTTTTAAAACATTGATGACTAATATTAAATTTCGTGCAAATGTTGAAGACTAAAAGAGTAATTTAGCCAAGTTTAAATGGTACACATCTTTCAAACTATTTTTTTTTTAATTTGGTGAATGATGTATATTAATTTTTTTAAAAAAAATAATATGTAAGATATATTGCATGTTTATTTTATTTTATTTGTAATAAAATGATCATATAATATATTTTTCTCTTAATTAAGTTTGACACAATAGTATCCATTGATCATCTTGAAGCACTGGCTATTTCTGAAGGAGTTCAGATTGCCAAGACCATGAGTTTCAACAATGTGGTCATCAAAAGTGACTAAATTTGTAATTTTTATTTATTATGGACTAAATTGAAACAAATTATTATTTTTTAGGACTATATTTTTCATTTCCATCTATCACTATCAGAGAATAAATTGAAACAAATCATATTTTTAGGGATTAAATTTGTAATTTATATCTATTATGGACTAAATTGAGAACAATTATATATATTTTTGAACTAAATTTGTCATTTCCACCTATCAGGACTAAATTGACACATTATAATTTTTAGGGGCTACATTTGTCATTTTCATTTATCAGGGATTAAATTGAGACAAATTATATATTTTTTAAAGTAAATTTTTTCATTTCCATTTATCAGTGACTAAATTGAAACAAATTAGATTTTTTAGGAGCTACATTTATCAAATCCAATTATTAGGGACTCAATTAAAATGACGTTGTATAATTTGACTAAAATGGAGAGAAATAATATGACTTGGCAAATAGTAAGTCCAGTTAGTTTAGTTTGTCACCTGTGGTGTCATGTAAACAAAAATCATTAACTATTTAACAACATTAGTGAAAATGATAACATAGATAAAAAAATAAAACATTGAAAGTATAATTGATAGCGAAAAAAAGTTAGGAGCATAATTGACAGTAAAATAGTTTTGGCCATTCTCTAAAATGAAAAAGTAAGCCATCAATTTGTGAAGGGTTTGCAGCCTCTCTCTTTTGAGAGAGAGTTCCAATCAAGCTTCCAAATCAGCTACTAAACGTATATGTTCCAAAGGAAACAAGACAGGTCATTAGTAATTTCAAATGGACCAGTCTAAATTAGGTTACATTGATAAATATGTGGTTAATCCTTCTTATTTTTAATTATATTTTAATAAAATAATAACAATAATTAATTGTATTAAAATTTTACTTTATTTCTATTTAACAAAAAAAACAGAGTTAAATTTATTTCCATAAAAGAATTGTATTCAAATTGGTGTATTTATTTCTTTAACACTAGAATTACCATAATTTTGTGAGGAGAAGTATGGTTAGTTAAAGTTCGGGCTCTTATCCCATAAGGGTGATGGTTTGAGTCTTATAACCGATGTGAGAGCCTTATTGGTGGGTGATATGCAAATCTTCTTGTAAATCTTCAAAGAGATTGGGAGGTATTCCCTGACCATGGTGGGATACCGGTGCTTACCTGAGTAAACTTTTTTTAATCAAGAATTACCATAATTTTAAATCAAGTTGATATTAAATTATTTCATATGAAAAAATAAAATAAAATCATATATAATTTGAATATATAAAACACAATTCCTACACATTAATCTTTACTTCAAATTAATTTATTATTTTGAAAAAAAGATGGTTCAACCAAATATCTATCTGTGATTTAAAGGGCTTGAATGATTTCAATATGTTTTTAAATGAACCACTCTTTCTGCATTTTTTGGCATAAGTACTTTTTATATTCTCAAACTTTATATAAATTTTTAATTGCATTCTAATTTTTTTTAGAGTCATTTTGTCCCAAATATTTTGAGTTGTTGTGATTCCATTACAAAATTTTAAATTTCGTTCTAACACATAATATCATTTAAATTAGTAACACTGAGTGATTACATATATAACATCACTATTGTGATATTAACGTTAACCGTTCAAAATGACATTATTTTTTCATATTCTTCTTAATAAGAACAAACGACGCCATTTTAAATAATGTGTTGGCATTAATATGAAAAAATGACATCATTTTGTGAGATAAATTAATATTACTTGTATGATGTCATGCTATTATTTTTCGTTAGTAATTTGGGAGCTGTTAAGTGAGGACAAAATTTAAAATTTTGGTGACAAAATCAACAACTCCTCAAAATTTTTGGGACAAATTAATCATAAAAAAAGTTTATAAATGAAATTAAAATTTAGTACAAAATTTGATAACATAAAAAATAGTTTTGTCTTTTTTTTTCCTCTCTAAAACTGCTCAAATAAATTACAAGTTAAAGGGACCAATGTGTTGGCGCATGTTTCTTGAAACAAAACATTGATGCATTTTGATAGTAGTTTGATTGTTTAGGACTTGAGACCTATGGGAATATTCTGTTTAAGTCATAAATAATTTGGTATCACTTAAAAAAAATTTTGAGTTAAGATTTTGTGGTCTTTATTAAAAGATTCTCTTATCATAATTAGCAAGCGACGCGAATTGAATTTAAATATATTAGGATAAAGCCTTAAAAATTGGGCCGGCAACCAAATATTTTGTACTTTTTCTAATTAGCCTTTAAAAAAAAGAGCCTTCTAATTTCTAAAAGCTTTCAAATGTTGGTTTTGGGGTTAGACTTGGAACTTTGACTTTTGCAAATTTTGGCGTTAAGTTATTTTTATGGAGATATTTTTAATATATGTAACATTTTGAAATTTACACTTATGACCTCAACATTTAAAAAGAAAGAAAGAAAAGGAGATTGTTGACAAGATTTTCCATCAAACAGGAAAGAAAGGTGTTGCATCTTTTTTATGTCTTTAAATTTATTTTATTTGTAGGAAATATTGTAACTCATAATAGCCTTTAATTATCAACGACGTTTAAGTGGTAAGCAGTTTGATAGTTGGTATCATTTAAATAAGGTCTTTTGTTTAAGACGTTGTGAATGCAACTATTCCTATTAAAAAATGACAAAAGTACCTTTCTTAACCCTAATATTTGGGGGTCTTGTCAGTTTCGCCCCTAACGTTTTTTCGCTGTCAATTGTACCCCTAACGTTTTACGTTTCTGCCAATATCACCCTTTTCACTAACACCGTCAAATATTTAACAGTTTTTGCTGACGTGGCATCCTATGTGGCAAAACGTTTCTTTTTTCTGTCAATTGTACCCCTAACGTTTTACATTTCTGCCAATGTCACCCTTTTCACTAGCACCATCAAATATTTAATAGTTTTTGCTTACGTGGCATCCTATGTGACAAAAATATCTGACTTGACATATTTTTTTCCACACCAGATTTTTTACTCATCTTTTTCCCATCAAAACCGTGTCGTTTTAGCCTCATCATATTCCTTTTAAAATATAACTCAAACGTACATGCCATTTTGCAGACAAAAACATTGGAGACGTTATCCATTCTCTACTTTGTCGGAGACGTTACCCATTCTCTACTTTGTCGGAGACGTTACCCTAAAATAGAGAATGGATAACGTCTCCGATGTTTTTATGAGCAAAATAGCGCGTGCTTTTGAGTTATATTTTAGAAGGAATAGGCTGAAGTCAAAACGACACAACTTTGATGGGGAAAAGATGAGTAGGAAATCTGATGTGGAAAAAAAAATACCAAGTCAGATATTTTTGCCACATAGGATGCCACGTAAGCAAAAATTATTAAATATTTGATGGTGTTAGTGAAAAGGGTGACATTAGCAGAAATGTAAAACGTTAGGGTTACAATTGACAGAAAAAAGAAACGTTTTGCTACATAGGATGCCACGTTAGCAAAAACTGTTAAATATTTGACGGTGTTAGTGAAAAATGTGACATTGGCAGAAACGTAAAACGTTAGGGGTACAATTGACAGCAAAAAAATGTTAAGGGCAAAACTGACAGGACCCCCAAACGTTGGGGTTAGGAAAGGTACTTTTGCCTTAAAAAATTCTCTTATTACAATCAAGTGCATAACGTGAATCGAGTTTGAACATATCGCAGCAAAGCCTCAGAAATTGGGCCACAACCAAACTCTTTGTACTTATTTTAATTAGCCTCTTTTTTATTTTATTTTTTAAAAAAAAGAGCCTTCTAATTTCTAAAAACTTTCAAATGTTGGTTTTGGGCTTCTAAAGATGATATTGGGCTTTCTAGACTTGGAACCTTAACTTTTGCATTTTTGGCCTTAAGTTCTTTTCATGGAGATATTTTTAAAATATGTAATATTTTTAAATTTACACTTATGAGCGCAACATTTTTTTTTTTAAAAAGGAGATAGTTGAGAAGATTATCCATCAAACAGGAAAGAAAGGTGTCGCATCTTTTTTATGTCTTCAAATTTATTTATTTGTAGGAAATATTGTTAAGTTTGAAAAAAAAAATGTTTGTCATTTAATTTTAATGTATGTGAGAGATTTAAATCTTAAATTCTTCTGAGATGTGTTATTATAAGACTCTAGTTATTTTCTTCTATTTTATGTTCAAGAATATAGGCACATATATTTTTTGTATGATATCTAAAAATATTTTTTTAAAAAAAACAAATTATGTCATTTGAATGTATGTGAGAGATTTAAATATTAATTTTTCTTAGATGTGTAATTATATTATAAGATTCTAATTGTTTTCTTCTATTTTATCTTCAAGGCACAAATATTTTTTAGATGATATTTACAAAAAAATAAATATTTTTAACAATTTATATTTCGAAGACCACGTCTTTCTCAGCCACTCTCTCCTCTCTAATCTCTTAGATTTTTGAATGCAAGATTTGCTCTCCCTCCTTCATCTTATTTTCGTTTAATAATACTCATTGTGGGTTATTTTTTTTTTTTAATCCATCATGGAAGCTCTTCTTCTTCTTCCATGGAGATTCTTCTTCTGCCACGAAAAATTTAATCTAAGAAAGATTTGTAACTCAACTCACTAGATCTACAACTCAAAGCTAAATTTTCGAAGGTTGAAGACAAGAGAAGATTTTAATCCTTAGAAAATATTGAGAGGGTGTGTTGCTTCTCCTTGTATGACTTTTAGTTTTGCCCCGCAAATATTTTGTTTGTATGGTCCTAGTGCCATTGTTGAATGAACGAAGAATTTCTTCTGTCCGAAAAAAAAATTTAACGGCCCTTTTTTTATATATTTCAACGGCCATAATTAATTTTTAAAAAATATTTTTGTCAACAATTAAATTTTAAAAATTGAAATAAATATTTTTTTCAATAACTAAAATTTGACTGTCGAAATAAATTATTAAAAAATTTTAATAATAGTATTTTTTACAATAAAAAATTAATATTATTATTTTTGACAATAATTTTTTTCGACGGCCATAAGAAAAATATTATTAATAATTATTGATTGTCAAAAAATATAATTATTATTTTTAACAACTTATTTTAAAGAACAAAATTTAATTGCTAATATATATATTTTTTCAACAATTAAATAATTATTAAAATATAAGTTATTAAAAATACTTAATTTTTTTTAGGTATATGAGCCTTACTAATAGGCCAAAAAAAAGAAAAGAAACTTACTAATATTTAGGGTATGTTTGGTGTGGACACCAAGCAGTAAAATCTTAGTTTTTCACGATTTTTAAAAAAATTTTACATCATATTTTATACATATCAAACACACTTTTTATCATACTTTTTCTCTCTCTTAATTTTTCTCTCTATCTCTCTCTTCACTTTTCTCTACAGTACTTTATTTTATTCTATAATACTTTACTCTACAGTATTTTTTTTACAGTACTTTATATCCGTACATTTATACCAAACGTACCCTTAACATGCTTGCTTATAATAATTTTGATTGAAATGTTTAAACTTTTTTGACCATAGAAAACGTTCTATCTCGAGATCATTGCCCCGTGCCTCTAGAGTGTGGTCAAAGGGTGAGCAGTCATTTCTGATAATTTTGTAGATACACAAATAACTTTTTGAATTTGCAACCATAAAAGGATGCCTTGAGCCTTGAGCCCTTACTAAAAAATATTTTTTATTGTATGTGTATATATATATATATATTAGGCCAAAATATTATTTTGATCTTTCATATTTCATTCAAGATTTAATTTAGTCTTTTATGTGTTTAAAAATTTAAAATCTGTCTTTTATGTTTGTAAATTGTTGTAAATAAGTCCTTCTACTTAAAATTGTTAGTGTTCTCCGTTAAATGATGACATGGACAGCTAATTTGAACAAAGTCTTTGTCCAATGTGTTCTTTTAAACTGATGCGGATGCTATTGAGCTACGTAGAACCCAAAATAAACTAAAACAGAGGCGAAATGTAAATGTACAATTATAAAAAACAAATGTCAAATACACAAGAACCCAAAATAAACTAAAACAGAGGCTACGTAGGAGAGAGATATTGTCCATATCAGCTGTCCACGTCATAATTTAATGGAGAACACTAATGATGCCAGATAAATGGCTTATTAATTTGGAAAAAAAACTTTTAATTGTAGAAGACTGATTTAAAACTTTTAAAATATAAATGACTGATTTAAAATTTAAATGAAATATTCAGGATGAAAAAGAAATTCTATATATTATTTTTATTGGAAGACCTTCATGTTTTCTTTATATTATTTTCACTTTATTAATTTTTAGAACAATGGTTCATGCATGAATCAATGTTGGTAAAGGAGTAAAGGACAATAATAGTTGCCAACGTTAGAGAGCACAGTGTTAGAATAATGGTGATTAGGCCCTTAAAAAATCTAATATAATCAAGCTTAATAAGTCCTTTTAAATTAAATAAGGCGATCTCAAATTTGAACTTGAGTTTTAAAATAATAAAAAATTGTGATTAAATTCAACTCGTTTAAATTAGTTAATCAAGTGGTTCACAAATTTAACGAATAAAACTAAATAAAAAATTATCATAGTTCATATAATATAAACGTACATAAAAAAATTATTTATATAATATAAATGTACATGAAAAAATTAATTTATGTATTACATTAATGTATATATAGATTTTCTAACATATATATAAATATTATCTTTCATATATTTTATTGATTTTGTACACAAAAACCTAACAAATTAATATATTGGTATTCATGGGATGACCCCCTTAGGCAGGCAGTCGACCCCTGTCAACACGTTCTGCATCAATCTAACAAATTCATTAAGTCTCTAAATCGTTTCCCGCGTACACCTACTATTCAAGGTCAGTACTTATAGAGATTCTTCCTTCCATAAGAGGACTAGTCTCTTTCTCTTTCTCACGCATTCATCTTCAACTCTTGCTTGCCAAGAACTGTCTCCCACGAGATCCAATTTGGAATTGAAATTGCACAATTTTCAATGAATTTCAATGTTTGGTTAAACTCTTTAGAATTACAATTACATGAAAATCGAAGAATTCTAATGTTTGATTGACTTAAAATTGGATTTGAAATTGAAATTATACGAAAATCGAGGAATTCTAATGTTTGGTTGGCTTTAGAATTGAATTTACACGCTTCCCTATAAATCCCAATGTTTGGTTCAATTACTATAGCTTAGAATTACAATTATTAAAATTGGCTTTAGAATTGGATTTAATGATGTGTCTTTAGAATTGGATTTAAGGATGTGTCTTTAGAATTGAATTCCATGTATTTTACCTGGAATTGAGGTGGGTCTTATGGAATTGAGATGAAAAGACCATTTTGTCCTCGTTTGTTTTGCACCTCTCTCTCGTCTGTCTCATTCCGATATATATTTTTAAATATTTAATGCCCTTCATTAAATATTAATTTTTTTAAAAAAAAAATCAAATTTTCAACGAATGGCATTTTTCTTTTTTACCTCACTTTCAATTCTAATTTTACGTACCAAACATTTCAATTCCAAAAAATCAATTCAATTCTCAATTTCAATTCCAATTCCAATTACAAATAAAAGTTGAACCAAACATAGCCCAAGTCTTCTCCATTGTCCCCAAGTGTCTTCAACCTATAGGAGTGTCATCTACCTCATCTCCATAAGTACGTACATAGGCGTTGTGCTTTCCACATAGCTCGAGTCCTTCCTCTTCCAACCTTCATCCAGGGTCTTTTCTCTATGATTTTGATCGCCTTTCAGTTTTAAGAATATCATATGTGTGTGTGTTAAAAGGAGGGTTCATTATATATTTAAATATATCATTTTATTGGAGATAGAAGTTAAGTCTCATATCTGATAGGATGAGATATTCAATGAATTACTTAAATAGCTCGATTCTTTCCCCTTCACCGCTAACTTTCAAGGGAGGGCTCTCCAAGCCATTTGAGTTCTAATATGGTATCAGAACATAATGGCCTCACAGTCCATAATGATTTAAAAGTCCAAGATGTGAAGAAAAAATCGGTTGTAAATAAATAAAAAAAAAGAGTCATGTAGCCTCTAAGGTTAAAAAAAGAGAGTACAAACTCCAATTAAAAAAAGAAAAGAGGCCTATGAGACTCAAAAAGAAGACAAACCCAGGATTGAAAAAAAAGGAGAGACAAGTCACAACTGGCAAAGACTAGCTGGACTTTAGGGTGAGTATTAGAGATACAAGTTAAATCCTACATCTAATAAGATGAGATACTTAATTAAGTACTAAAATAACTTGATTCTTCCCCCTTAACCAGAGGTGGTGGGAAAGGGGGCTGGGGGTGGCCATGGCCCCCTAAACCCTTACTAATTGTATGTACATGTATACATAATTTTTATATTTGGCCCTCCTTCCTTCAAAAAATTATAAAACATTTAGGAGATTCTTTAAGGAAATATTGGGATAGAAATTTAAGGATGAAATAGAATATGGAGTGAAATAGGCAAATAGGCTAGAACAATGTATATTTTAAATTTTAATGTTTTGATAGGGATGAAATTAAATAGAAAAAGAGAGCCTCCAAAATTTTTATTGGTGCAAAACACCCTATTTTGTGTCCCTTCAAATTGGGAATCAAATATAAAATGAAATGACCTAATATTTTAAGAGTTTATCTAACATGTACCCTTAGATCACATGTTAAGATTTCTCATCATTAATCAATAAAGTTTTTAAATATTAAAAATTATTTTTAGTTGAAGTTTCATATATTTTAATTTATATCATTAAATATTTCATTGATCAATCAAGAGAAATCTTAACTTGTGCCCTAAAAACATAGGTTAGATAAACTCATTTTTTAAAATACAATCATACCCTTTTTTGTGCCAAAACAATCATACCTTTTTAAGTTTAAAAAATTATAATTTTATTCTAATAATATAATTATCTGTATGTTTATATTATAAAGAGTAATATTGAAAAAAAATGAATGAGTCATTCACTTCAAACCATTTTATTATAACTTCCAAACCAAATTAGTAAATGTTCTTCATTTTTTTGTTAAAACTCTAAAACAACATTCCACTCTATTCTATTAATGACCACTACTTCAACCATTATTCTATCCTTCCTTAAATTTTCGGACTAAAATTTTTGTATATAAAAATATGATAATATACTAATTAATAATTGATATATATATATATATTAAAAACTTCTAATGAAATAAAAAAAATTAATTATTTATCTCAAAAAGAGTAATAAATTGAATGATATAAAATAATTGATGCTTATAATAAATTTGTATTTATTTTTATGTATGATAATCAATGTAACATTTTGTAAAAAAAATAGTCGCGCACGCCATAATTTGTTATTAATTTATTTAATTTTAATTTAATATAATTTTATAAATTAATTAATATTTTTTAATAAACATACATCGATATTATGGTTTATAATCTTGGCCCTCCTAGTATAAAATTTTTGGCTCTACCCCTACCTTTAACAACTAGATTTTGAAGGAAAGTTCTTCAAGACACTTAAATTTCAAAAGGCTAAAGTATTATTTTGGTCCTCAATGTTTGCATGAAGTTTAATATTGGTCCTCAATGTTTCAAAAGTTTAATGTTGGTCCTCAAGGTTTTTATTTTTGGTCGATTTTGGTCCTCGACCGTAACATTGTTAACTTTTTGCCGTTAAATAATGACGTAGCATGTTTATATGGCACACTCTCTCCTACATATTATATTTTAATGACGTGGCATGATACATCACTGCCACGTCACCCCAGATGATGATGATAATGATGTTGATGAAGGAGAGAAGATGACGATGTGGCAATCTGGGGTGACGTGGCAGTGATGTGTCATGCCACGTCATTAAAATATGACATGTAGGAAAGAAGGTGTGCCATATAAGCATGCCACGTCATCATTTAACGGCAAAAAGTTAACGGTGTTACGCTCGAGGACCAAAATCGATCAAAAACAAAAACTTTGAGGACCAACATTAAATTTCATGCAAACATTGAGGACCAAAATCGACCTTTAGCCAATTTCAAAATGTTAATTTAAATATAAGTATACATGTAAGATAGAGAAAAATTAATTATTACATTATAAAAGCCATAAAATATTTTCTAACAACCAGATCGTAGGCAAGAGTAGGGTTACAAAATGCATATGTGTTGGCACCCATAAGAGAGCTATATTTCTAATGTTTTGTATATGTTGGCACCCATGATGGGGTCCAACTATGCAAGCCATTATTTATTTTTGTATATATAATGCTTGTCTTGATTCTTTTTAAAATATGCTGTCCGTTAATCTTTTGTTTTTGTTATCTGGTTTTGACTTATAGAGAGCATGATTGTATTATTTTTTTGGTACCATATTTTAGCTTTGGTGACTTTTATGATGGGGTCCAACAATTTTATTTAATTCCTTTTTATCATTTGTTATAAAATTGGCGAGTGTCGGGTCATAGTCCTTCAAATAAAGGGAGACTAGAAAGTAATCAGAAAATTCTAAGGTTATGTTTGGATTGAGAATTAAGGAGGAGAATGGGAGGGAAGATGAGACTATTAAGATATCTTCTCCTTGTTTGAGAAGATGAAAATTGGAGGGAAAGATAATGGAAGATCAATCCTTAACCCTCCGTTATCCTTCCTCTTCACAAATTCAAGATACTCCAAATTAGAGTATTTTGGAGGAGGTATCAACACCCAAACAAGGGGAAGATATATGGAAACTTAACCTTCCCTTCCCCTCCCCTCCCTTCTCCTCTAATCTCTCTCCTTCCCTTCTCCTCTTAATTCCCAAACAAACCCTAATAGTAGCAAATTTGTGTCCCAACCTTGGAGGAGTTGGGGGTATATATATAGGGGTCTTTAATTAGGGAACAAAGTGGTGGTTGGTAATTGACATATTGGGGGTTAGAAATTATCAGAAAGTGTATAGTGTCAGGCCGTGGCGTTTTCGTACTCTAAGGATTGGACAAAATAATGTTTGGACGGGCGAGGGGCTGAGAGGACCCGTTCGTCTGACCGGGTGTTGTCTAGGTCGGATATTTTAGACGTGCCCCATCAAAAATTATTTTAAAAAATTAAAAATAATAAATATACATAAGAATGAAAGAATACTGTAGGTTGTAAAATTAAAATTGATAAATTATATAAATTTTATTGATAATTATATTTAATACTATATTTAAAAGCATAATTAATACAACTCAAGTTCAATCATTATTATTTTTAGATTGAGTTAATATTTTGATCTCGATCAAACGATATAATTTATCTCAATTTAGTTCATAAAAGATATAATTTTATCTCAATTTAATCCACAAAAGAAGAAAATATCAAATTTGATTAGTACCTAAAATGTAATTTGTTCCAACTTAATTTCTGATAATTTCCATTAACAAAAAAATTTAACACCATAAAAAACTGAGTATTTCAACAACTTATATTTCAACTACCACTATTCATTTTTGCAAAAATATACTTTTTACAACAATTAAATTTTAGCCGTCGAAATAAGTTTTTGACAAAAGTCAAAAATAGTATTTTTGACAGTTAATAATATTATTTGACAATACATTTGTCGACTAGGGCAAGGGTTCGAGCACTTACACACACAAGGGCGAGAGTTTGAATTTTATAATCGATGTGAGGACTTTATTGGAGGATCATGTGTAAATTTCTTCATAAATCCTTAAAGAGGTTGAGAGGTCTTCCTTAACCTTAGTGGGATATTGGTGCTTACCCTCACTTAAACTTTTATTTTAAGTTAAGACAATACATTTGTCGACGACATTTGCCGAAAAAATTGTATTGAGAAAAGTATTATTAAAAATAATATTATCGACATTTATTGATGATAAAAAATACTATTATTATCTTTTTTTCAAATAACTTATTTCGACGTCCAAAATTTAATTATTGAAAAGAATACATTTTTTTAACAATTAAATGATTGTAAAAATATTATTTATTGAAAATACTCATTTTTCTTATATAGTGTAATACGCACTAAATTGAAACAAATTTTATATCTCTCTCATAAACTAAACATGATATTTCATTTTTTATAATTAAATTGAGATAAGTTGTATATTTTAAGAACTGAATATAATATTTAATTTTTTAAAATGAAATTGACACAAATTATAGACAAATATTAATTCACTATTATTTTTATTATTATGAAATGTTGACTTCACATAATTATTACTATTATTGGAGTCAAAGACAGCTGGTGTCTTAACGCGTAGAAGGAATGAAGCATCTTGGAACTCCGACCATGATTAATGGCACAATGAGGTAACGCCGCCACCAATTACATCTTTGTTAACCAATTGAATGAATGCTTATATATATATATATATATATATGTTACATCATTCATGTATTGTAACGTGCTAACATGCATTCTTCATCTTACAAACGAGAAGATCTTCAGTGGTACGATAGTATTGAACTTCGGTACATTTTTTCAATCAGTTGGTTCTTAAACCATTCAAGGTGGGTCCTTATTAATGTGAATTTATATTAATATTAACAAATGGCTAAACATGATTAGAGGGATGTACTGAACTTCAGTGATACGATACCACTGAATTTTTATCCCTTCCAAACGGGTCCGGATATTCTAAAGTACATTTTTTATAAAATCAATCTCTATTAATTTTCGGACCTTATGAATAGTGAGAATGGATCTAGTGTTTGGCTCTTTTATGCATTAGTATGTTAGACCGACTTTTTTTCATAGTTTTCTTCACTTTTTTTTTAATTTAAACTTGAAAAATTGTAAACTTTTTCTAAAGAAAAAGAGTTAGACACAAAAAATAAAAAATTCCACACAAATAAGGACCTACCGTGAATGGTTTAGGGATCACCTTTATTAGGGACTAAAAAGTTAGTCCCTAATCCATTCATAGTAAATCTTGATTTATGTGAAATTTTAAATTTTTTGTATCTATATCTTTCATACTTTAGAGATATTCTTTAGAAAGGGTTTATAATTTCTCAAATTTAATTAAAAAAAGTGAAGAAAACTATGAAAAAAGTCGGCTTAGCATACTAATGCATAGAAGAGGCAAGCACTGGATCCATTATCATGAATAGTCAAATTTCCATACCTAAATTCAGACCCATACAAATTTTAAATAAATTATTATTTTATTAATATAAACTTTATTTTTATCAACCTTTTCATCTCTAATCACAAAAAATAAAAAAAATTAAATCATAAATATAAGTATACTATTAAATTACTTTAATATTTATAAAATATTTAATATTTTTTCTTAGAATTATATATTTTCTCAAGTTTAAAAATATTATTTTTATTCTAAAAAATATATTATTTTTATAAATAAAAATAAATAATTACTATTGCGGGTAGAGTACGGGTAGGGTACCTTCTTACCTGGACCCATTGACGTTGTACTTGGACCCATACCCAGACCTACAGAATAAAATTTTAGAGTACCCATTGAGTTTCAGTATTTTGATCATCTCTATCCCTTAGGTATCAACTTCCTAAACCCTAAGTTGCTATGCCTCCTCCCTGCAGCAACTCCCTCTGTACATAACCTCTCACGTAGCCTTCACGTTCACTCCTACTTAGATTAGGCTGTTCAGAATCGAACAAAATCGACATACTTGAATCAAACCAAACCGAATTAGGATAAATTGAACAAAACCGATCAATGTTTGGTTTGGTTTGATATGTCAAAAAATCGAACCAAACCGCATACACATATATGTATATATATATGTACATATTGTGTTAAAATTTTTAAATAATAAAGTTTAAAATTTGTTTTCAGAAGGTTAGATTAAATTTAGTCAATCTAAAAATTTAAGGGTAAAGTACCCTTCCCGCCCCCAAACTTTGTTGCAATGTTCATTCTTGCCCCTAAACTTTTTTTTGGTTCATGCCTACCCCTAAACTTTCAATTTTGTTCATGCCTACCCTTTTTGCTAACACCGTTAACTTTTTTGACAGAATTTGCTGACGTGGATGATGAATGTGTATTTTTTATGCCACGTCATTGTCCACCTCACATTTAACTTTTTACTTTTATTAAAAAAATTAACCTAATCCAAATAAAAAAACATTTTAAGGTAAAAGTTTGGTTTTTTTTTGAATTAGGTTATTTTTTTTTAATAAAAGTAAAAAGTTAAATGTGAGGTGGACAATGACGTGGCATAAGAGATGCAAATTTATCGTCAACGTCAGCAAATTCCGTCAAGCAAGTTAACGGTGTTAGCAAAAAGGGCAGACATGAACAAAATTGAAAGTTTGGGGGTAGGCATGAACAAAATTGAAAGTTTGCGGGTAGGCATGAACCAAAAAAAAGTTTGGGGGCAGGAATGAACATTGCAGTAAAGTTTGGGGGCAGCAAGAGTACTTTACCCAAAATTTAATTTTAGAACTAAGTTGATTGTATATTGTAAGTTAATAAAATATTACTATACTTTTTTATTATTTATATTGAATAAAATTATATTTTTTTATTAATAAACTTAAATATGTAAGTTTGATGATATAAAAGTCCTAAACCGGCAAACCGAACCGCACAAAACCGCTCATTTATGGTTTGGTTTGATGCTTATCAACTTAAATCGATAGGTGCACTCAATTTTTATCAAATATTGCCCAAACTGCGCACCCGCCGAAGACCCCTAACTTAGATAACTCTCTAAACTAACAAACACTATAAATGTATCCTAATATATCGAATTACGTAAATTTTGATTCTTTGTAACCTGGTAGCTAGGACTTTACTTAAAACAAATAATGTATTTTTTAGATTTATCATTCTACAAATGATTTATCACACACTTTTACCAAATTTGTATTAAAAAAATATCCGTTTTCCTTTCAAAATTATTTCATTTTATTTTATTTTTAAAAAAAGTTATATATATGATCCTTATATTCTTATCACAATAATAACTCAATCCATATACTTGATGTAAATTATTCTTTATACTTTCAAACTAATTAAAAATTGGGTCATAGTGTTAAATTTTGTTAACTATTATTATTATTTTCTTAATGCTGTGGCATTCACATATAGGTATAATTTTTATAAAACAAATTATGTCATATTTTTTAAATCACATTATTAAAAAAAGGCAAAAAAGCACTTCTTTTATATCTTCAAATAAACTTTATACCAATTTTTAATTTCGCGAAAAATTTGAATTCTAATTAATTTCGTCCTAACCTCAAACGGCATACAAATTACTATTGGCAAAATGATAACGTGACATTATATATTTAATATTATTGTCGATTCATAATTATAATTTTTAATTGTGCCTCAAAATTTTTGAATTATAATTGATCTCGTATCAAAACAACGTGACTTCTTCTCTTCTTCTACTATACATACACGTCTTCAAACCTCATTTAATTAACAATCGAATGAGAAATTAAGGCCGAAGAGCTTGAGAGAGATGAATGAGATAGAAACCAAAGATAAAGAGAGAGTTGAAACGAAACAAAAGAAGATTCCACCACCACTCTTGTGTTGTTGTCCCATATTGACCATCATCACATTTTTTGCCATCATTAAAATATTTATATTTAATAGATACTCTAAAATTTTATTGTTTTTTTGTGTTTTGATATGTGTCTAAATACAAAGTCAACGAATCGAATAATTAAAAAGATATCCTACCCGTAAATCATCGCAAGCTATGCTTCCGCAGATCGTCGCGCACCAAAATTAGAACAACAAGAAGGTCAAGCTAAGTGATCAATTTTCAATTTTCTCAATCTTGTGGGGTAAATGGATTAGATCTAATTATAATTTTTTAATTGGTGGTAAATAGGCTAATCTGTTTTTAATATGTAAGCATAGCTCGCTTGTGCTGAATGACTCCATTAAGATCAGTGGTTAAATTTGTTTTGAACTTTATGTGATGACATTTTTAAAATTAGGGTAAACTACAGTTTGCCCCCCTGTGGTTTGGCCTAATTTCAGTTTGCCCCCCTGTGGTTTAAAGTGCGACACTTAACTACCCTGTGGTTTGGCTTAAAATTAATGTGACCCCCTGTGGTTCAGAGTGTGACACTTGACCCCCCTGTGGTTTGTTATGTTATCACTTAACTACCTTCACCTACCTTCTATCCAAATTTTAGTCAAATTAATCATCATTTTTATACTTTTAATGTTTAAAATTTGTTATTCAACACTCTAGAATTATAAAATAATTCAAAAAAATTATATTTAATATAAAAAATTATAATTTTAAAAAATCAATAATTTGAATATGTTAATACTTAATATGAAGTTGGATTGTCACTTTATTTTGGTACACTATTAACGTTATATGATTGGATAAATTGGATACTTTTCTAAGAAAATTATTGTTTAATGTTAGAGTTTCTAAGCTCAATAACGTTAACATTCAATTCAGGTATGTATGTTTCGAACTTGAACAATAAAAAAAACTTAAATTTAGTTATATATTTATATTATATTATTCTCTTACAATTTTATTTTGATTGATTTAATAATTCTAAAATATTAAAGATAAAAAATAAAAATAAAATGAATAAATAACTAAATATAAATAATCAATAGAGTAAACAATAAATATTAAATTATTTTATTGATTTTTTAAAATTATAATTTTTTTATATTAATTATATATTTTTTGAATTATTTTATAATTATAGAGTGTTGAATAACAAATTTTAAACATTAAAAGTATAAAAATGATGATTAATTTGACTAAAATTTGGATAGAAGGTAAGTGAAGGTAGTTAAGTGTTAACATAACAAACCACAGGGGGGTCAAGTGTCACACTCTAAACCACAGGGGGCACATTAATTTTAAGCCAAACCACAGGGTAGTTAAGTGTCGCACTTTAAACCACAGGAGGACAAACTAAAATTAGGCCAAACCACAAGGGGGTAAACTGTAGTTTACCCTTAAAATTAAGGATGAGATTAAAGTTAATATTAATATTATACATGCAAAAATAATAATCTCACGTTCAAATAACTTTTGCACACATAAATGGTGTTCAAATTTTCCTCGCTTTTATAATCTACCATAAATCATGATTTTCTTTCACTGCTCTATTATATTATTTCTACAGGAAAAGAGAAGTGTATGAGTTTATTTTTATATTCATATTGAAATGAATGGTGTTAGTTTGTAATAAAAAACATGTGATTGCAACATCAATTAAAAATGAATAGTTATCGAAATTTGACGACAAAGACAAAATTTTAATTAGTTTGAAAATATAGGGACCATATTGCATTAATTTTAAATATAAGGACCATCTTACAATTGTGGTGAAAGTACATGGGCTAAATGTTTAATTTAACGAAAAATTGTTGACTTGTATTAAAGAAGGTTGTCGCATCATTAAAGAAATAATGGAGAGTCAATAATAGAGTTCAACAGCGTAACCTGACTTTTAAATTAATTAGTTTCAAATTATATAGGGACCAAATAATACTAATTATAAGTATAATGACTAAATTACAATTGTGGTAAAAGTAGAGGGGCTAATCAAATGTTTAATTTACTTATTCCCATGAATTTATTGTACAAGTTAGTCCTTCTGTCAAATTTCGTTAAAAGTTGTTAACAGAAGTGCTGATGTGGGCTGTTAAATGTCTACGTGGTAACACTGATTATTAACTATATAAATTAGTTCCTAAAAGATTATACTATTATACAAATTAGTCCTTACAAAATTATATTGTCATACAAATTAGTCCTTCAAAGATTTATATTACATTACTTAAGTCCTAGAAATAATAATATGCCTAAGGTAACTAGAAGGTTTTTGCATACAATAATAATCTTACACTTTTACGAGGCTAATATGAATGTCAGTTGCCAGCTTCAACAGTGCAGTGCAACGACAAGGTGATGGGATGTAAAAGTACTTATTTGGCTACAAAATCGAACGTGTTGTTGTACTCGGGAGTATGCTAACTCTAACAAGAGTAAGCCCACGGTGGTTGACTTAAAGAAAATATATATTTGTTCAAATTAAATTAGTTACAAATCAAAAAGTTTTTTAATACTTTTACTTTAAATTTTTAAAATGTATATAATTTTTTACATTGAAAGAGGATGTGGGACTTGAGGCAAGTTGAAACAAAGACTTTGAACTCTCTTTGTAGACTTGTCACCCACTCCACCTTTTAGAACCAGGTGATGTGAGACTAATTTTCATGCAAAATCCAAACAAAACTCACCCTAACTCCAAATCATTACTTTTTTTTATGAGTTTATCCATGGGCACATATTAAAATTTTTTCTAATGAATTGAAATTTGTGAAAAGACAACCAAAAAGATAAATTTTCATGTTCAAAAACTCGATCCATTAATAACAGAAAACCTTAACATGTACCTTAAAGATACATGTTAAATAAACCCTTTTGGGTAATATTTTGGAGCTATGTTGATTCAAAGCTCACCACTGTCCAGCCATTGAATCTGTCTTGAGATCGATGCAATTTTAAATTTTTAAAAAATATATTTTAATATAAATCTTAAGACTGATCCAATAACTAAAAAGTAATGAACCAAATTTCTTTGTATCACCGTAAGATTACGGAAGATGATCAAATGAAGTGCAAAATGTGTAAAGTGTATGAAGTGCATCATCCAGACCGTTAAATAAAAATCGAGATTCGTATCCGTACTGTAACAACTTCATCCAACAGTTCATGTTGTGTACTTTATGCACTTTATCTTATCTGCATTTTAACATATCCAAATCCGTAACATTACCCCATTTCTTCTTTTTATGTCAGACAATGAATGCAGCACGTGCAATATCCAAATTGGCGTGCGGGGCACATACCTTTTTGTCTCCCTTCTTCGTTCAACAAATGGAACTGCCATAAGGTTAGCTGGCCGCCGGCACAACTCGTGCATTACTTGCAAACGTCTAATATTTGCATAATCAATGTCTTTAAACTATTAACTAATTTTTTTTTATTAGGTGTGAGAGTTTTTCCAAATTTTCTTTCTTCATCTTTTCACTAATTTCAAATTTCAAAATATTATCTCAGCTAATTTATATGAAACTTTTAACTAAGGCTCAGTTTGATAGTTTTAAAGATGAAGAAAAAAGTGAAAGAAAATATTATCTCACCATTAATTAGGGTGGCTTCTCTCAACAAGGGCACCAAATGTTATAAAGCTTTGGGTAGAACTCACCTCCAAAAGCTAGTTCAAGAGGGGGAGACATCTCAAAAATTTATAAACCCACACCTGCACCATAATTTAACAATGACAAAACTTATATGGTATTGGTTACATATTTTTGGTAAGGTTGACCAATTAAAAAAAGACATGTGTTTCAAAATTGACACATGTCATTTTTTAAGTGATCAACTTTACCAAAAATATGTAATCAACAGCATATAAATTTTTTCTATTTAACAAATGTGGAACATATCACTCATCCCACTCAAAATAAAAGTGAGTTTAGCCATAGTTAATTAGTTATGAGATAGAGTTAGGAGGAAGGGTAAAATTGGCCAAATATTAGATAATCCTGTGTGCAATGTCGTTAACTATTTAAACAGAATTAAGGAGAAAGACAAAATTGATTACAATCATGTAGTGCCATTTGTTAATATTAATAAAAACTCATATTAATTAGGGCTCACCTTGAATGGTTTAGGGACCAACTGATTGGAGGGAAATACTGAAGTTCAGTACTACCGTACCACTGAACATCTACTCTAAAGGTACAATTAACACAATTTTAAATCTTAAAATGTATTTTTGCCCATACAATTTTAATCCATTATCAAATTACAGAGGTATTAAATATCAAATTAGGCAAGGAATTGAATGATAATTTTAATTAAATAATAGATTAACAAACTTATTTTAACTAAAATTTACCCGATAATTAAATTATATATTGAATAAAAAACATACTACAAGAAAGAACTGATTTAATTAGCTAGTGACATAAAATTTGTCCTTAAAAAATAAAAATTCTTAATTTGATGAAAACACTTTTGAGAATTTGACATTTGAATCGTGAAATTATTAGCGAAGCAAATACAACTAATTAATTTTGTCACTTCGTTATCGTTTCTATCCTTGAGCCCATAAAATGCCCAATAATTTATTATATTTTATCTAATAAAATTATAAAATATCACTTCTCAATTCTCAAATGTCAATAATAATATAATCGGAATTTCTCGAAGAAGGACGTCTAGCAGCCATATCTGAAATTTCATTGGTTCTTCTTCACCGACTTCTATTATTTTTTTCAAACTGCTAATGATTTGTCTAATTAATTATTAATTATTAGTTTATTACAATAATCATACCATAATTAGAAGTGACAAAACTCATATAATAATCTATCGATAAGTTTGTTTAACACATTTTAATTTTTTTGGCGAATCAAGGTGAAAAGTTATTACCTAGTTTAAAAACGGATTCAAAACAACTCTTAGGTCCCATTTGATTTTTTTTATATAAAAATTGATATAATTCTTCTTGTAATTTAATATTTTTTCTATTAAATATATTTTATCTTTTGCAATGTGATAAAATTATGTTTTTGTCCTTATTTTTTTATTCACTTTTATTTTATTCCCAGTTTTAATATAAAGATAAAATGATCATTTTATCTACTTTTATTCCATTCACATAACTTCATATCACTTTCACATCTTATTCTCATTTTCTCCAACATTTCTATTCTTATTATCATTTTCAATATATTTAATATTTACGTAATCAAATAAATCCTTAACCTAATTATTTTTGCCTTTATGCATTCACGTAACCAAGAAAATAATGTAAATTCATACAAATTCAATGAATCTTTAGTTTGTCTCTCAATTCACATATGTCATGTATGAAGTCATCCTCTCCTAATGTAACTTTAATTTATTTTTTTTGAAGAATTCATTTTTTGTCAAACAAATTTTAGGAACACCAACAATTGTTTTAGGCAAGGACTCGAGTGTCTATATATTTTGATAAAGGATCAAAATTTTCGTAATTCAAAATTGTATGAAGTTTATGGTGTCTGTTAGGCTAAAAAACTACTTGTGCAAGTGAGCCTTGTGCGGCTTGTGAATACCGCCTCGAAAATTTGGGATGGTACCACGGGCTAGAGAATACTATAGCTCCCCTCAGCAAAACAATATCCTTTTGCATCACTTTTTTTCATTCCAACTCAGCAAAATAACGTCGTTTTGCATCACTTCTTTCTCACTCAAACTGAGCAAAACAACGTCGTTTTGCTGAGTTGGAGTGAGAGAGGGTGTCATGTCATCCAAATATGATACGTAGGAGAGAGGGTGTACCACATAAGCCTTCCACGTCAGCATTTAACAAAAAAACCAGACGAAGTTACGCTGGAGCGAGGATTAATTTTGACAACAAAAAAAAACGTTGAGGACCTAAAATAATTTTTTGAAACGTTGAGGACCAAAAGAATTATTTGTCCTATTTAATTCCTTGATTAACCCTCTTTTTTTTTTACTTTTGTTCATTTATTATAAGCGTAATATTATCTACCATTCTCTTTTTTATAACTCCCAATCAATAAAATAGTTTGTTTAAATCATTTACCTCACCTCACCTCACCTCACCCCACTCCATACCATTTCATTAACAATCACCCCAACCATCTCACTCTCTTCAAGACTCCCAACCTCTAAAAGTGTCATTTCTGAAAGAAGAAGAAATTTAAAGTGATGTTGAAATATATCCATATAGGTAAAAGGGATTTTACTGTATGTTAGAAGAAGCAGGCTGTATGATACAAGCATATAATATACTAGAGACTTCGCATGCACCTACGTGCATACAATCTAATCTTAATTTTTTAAAATATAATTATTATATTTTAAAATCATTAAAAATTAATTATTTTATAGTTTTTAATTTTTAAATAGTTATGTTATTCACTTCTCTACCTTTTTAGTAACTACCTCCATACATATTTTTTCTCTCCCACATCCTCCAATCATATAAATTCTTTGTATTTTTTAATTAGAAAATATGACTATTTTGTGACCCCAATGACCAGAAGGGGTCACAACCATATAAATATAGATATATATATAATATCAAAGGATCAACTAAACAACATTTTTTCGGTTGCCATCTCTTGTTGAATCATTCAGACGAATATGGTTCAAACACACAATAGAGAATCTAGGAAATCAGTGCAACAAATCTTAAGTTGTGCGATGAAATAGTTAATTTATGCATAATTCGCCACCACTGAGAACGAAAATTATCTCGCTCATGCTAAGGACAAATTTCTTTACAGAAAGATAAATCACATGAGAAAAATTTGGCATCACTACAAGCGAATTTATGGTAAAAAAGAGGAGTTTAATTGCATTTTAGACTATCCCTTTATTAAAGAGTGAGGCTCATGTTAATATTTTTTTTTTTACGTGAACTCCTCACATGTTAACTTTTAATTATACAGTACAATACAAAAGATTGAATTACTTTATCTCTGTATTTTCAATTCCAAAACACACACACATATATATATATTTACAAACTTAATAATCTAATATCTCCCTCCTGTATATATATGTAGCATGCTATGAAGCTTTCCTTCTTTTTCTATACTTTAAAGCCACTGTTGTTAAGACTGAACTGGACGAAAACTTGGACAAACGTTTGGTTTACGATATGATCGATTTAACTGGTTGAACCATTAGTCGAACTAGATGACACAATAAATAATAAATATTCTTAATATATAAAATGACAACACTCAACTTTCAATTTTTTAAAAAAATTAAATTGGGCTGCCTAAAAAAGAAAATGAAGTTGGACCGGATAGTACGGCGGTTGATCAACCCCAGTTAAATCTAGTCCAATTGTTATTTTGATTTTTTTGTCTGACCACTCGTTCTACTATCTGGTTTACGGTTGATTCGGTCCGATCCAATTTTATCAACATTTCTTTAAGCTGTAGCCCTGTAGGTGTCACAAATTTGAGTTTATGGGAATTCTATACCGACATATTTTGAAAATATTCATTATAACAAATTGTTATAAGAATCCAAATCGCTACGCACGTACTAAAAAAAATGGACAAGAAATGCTAAAAATGAGTTTTTTATGAAAAGGGTAAGCATATACAAAAAGATTGTCAACCTCACTTGACAATATAACGCACTTTGTAAAAATATATATCTCTTGAAATTTAAAATATATAAAGAGATAATGTAATATTAAACTCTTATAATTTTTTAAATTATATTAAGAAATATTAATATTATTTTATTTTTATATGATTTTAAAACATTTTAAATATCTCTTATAATTTTTTTGAGATATTTCTATAAATATTTTTTAAAAATTGGCTATTTCTATAATTTTATAACTCTCCCTCTCAATAGAACAGTTGCACATATTGTACTTTTTCATTGAAATTTAATAGGAGGAGATCCTTTCCTAATTTTTGTTTGTTTTCTTTATCTCATTTCTTTGTTTTTATCAATTCAATAAGTGAGATTTTTAGTCACCTTAAATTTGGTAGTTATTTTATTCAGATCTATTTTTGGTTTCAGTATTTTCTTTGTGAAAGATTTGTTCCAATTATTAGATCGAATCAGATATGATAACCTATGTTAGAAAATTTTCAATCTTTCTATCAAATTGATGGAGAAGCCTATAACATATAGATATGTGTAGAATATAATTTTTCTGGTATATAGGAAGTGTAATAATAAACTTTTTGTTGGTAACACCAAGATTGGTAAAAAAATTGGCAAAAGTACCTTTCCTACCCCTAACATTTGGGGGTCATGTCAGTTTTGCCACTAATATTTTTTCGCTGTCAATTGTACCTCTAACGTTTTGTGTTTCTGCCAATGTCACCTTTTTGGCTAACACCGTCAAATTTTGGACGATTTTTGCTGACGTGGCATCCTATGTGGCCATAAATTATGACTGGACTTAGTTTTTTCCACATCAAATTTTTTATTTCTCCATCATGTCATTTTGCTTCTTCTCTTCGATCTTCTTCTTCTTCTTAGAAAAGGGTTGGGGCTGGGCGTCAACTTCCATTCCAATTATTTCATGATTTTGGAGATCATTAACAAATATAAGAAATAAACATTACTCCCATATAGTCATATGTCTCCTCCTGAAATATAATTTCTCACCATTGCATTGCTGGAAGTACACACAAAATTTCTGAACCCTCAACATTAGATGGAAGAGAAAGAAGCATAATAGAAAAATAGAATTTTGTCCTATAACAATAGCAAGCTATAAGAAAGAAGAAAAGAATGGGATCATCTTCATTCTTCCATTAAAAAACAGAGCGTCAACTTAATCAAGTATTAGAATCATTCTTGATATAATTCTATTCGTTAATGTCAAGAGCTCGTCCCCAACATCAAAAACCTCATGCACCTCTACTTTTTCAGCAGAAATTAGAGGAACCTCATGGTCTCTGTTCGGCGCACAGGGTGGAGAAGATGGAGTGTGGGACCACCCAAAAGGCGAGTCATGCATAGCTTCTTTGTGAACTTCCGGTGGAGACTATAAGCCCTAAAGAGGAAGCCTTGGGAATCGTAGGATAAGTGGTGAATGTTAGCGTTAAGAAACCTATCGGAGAAAGAGGATTCATGAGTTTTAAGGAAGTGTTTGGTAGCGTCGAGAGTGGAAGCAATGAAACAAGGGACAGAGCCGAGGAGGAGTTGGAGGATGGATCTGTAGCGAGAGGAGAGGTTGTGGAAGGAACGATGGGGTATGGGAGGAAGAAGGTGGACGTGTCCGATTAGAGGGAGGGAAGGTGGGCTTGGAGGACCATTGCTTTTGCTAAGGCGACTTATGATGAGTATGGGTGGGTCTGATGAGAATGGGGAAGCGTAGAGATATGAGTGTAAACTGAATGTATGATAGGAATTTTGGCGACATATTTTTGGGATGTTCTTGGTTGGATTGAAGAAGAGAAGGGGAAGAAGAAGCTAAACGATGTAGCTTTGATGGGATAATGGTGAAATACAAATATGATGTGAAAAAAATTTAAGTCCAGTCAGAATTTATGGACACATAGGATGCCACGTCAGCAAAAATCGTCCAAAATTTGACGGTGTTAGCCAAAAGGGTGACATTGACAGAAATGCAAAACGTTAGGGGCGAAACTGATAGGACTCCCAAACGTTGGAGGCAGGAAATGTACTTTTGCCTAAAAAAATTTATCCTAAATTTATCTTACTAATAGAATAAGTGATGCTTTTTTAGTTTAACATCGTTTATAAATTATTCTTCTTCTGTATTATTGAGTTTGTGTTATCTGAATAATTTTAAGTGTCGATTGACTTTTTTATAATATGATTTGATTTGATTTGATGATTTAAAAAAAGAAATTATTAAAAGTAAAAAATGACTATCCCTTTATTTTTTTAATTAGTTTTAATGGATGTACTAAAAGTAAAAAGAAAATGTAAGAATTGTTCATCAAAAAAAAAAGAGAAATTTTCATTAAATGAACTAATAAACGTAATAAAAATTCCCTACTTTACATTAATGACGTCATGGGTCGAACGTGGTCATTGGTCAGTTTTCACACACACGTGCGTTTACAAACTCCACGTGAGAGGGCATTAGGCTACCCTTTATAAGCAGCTGAGTCTACCAGAGACTGAGTTCGCATTTCACAATTTCACTTCACTCTCTCTCTCTCTCTCTTTCTCTCTATATATTTAATTTCATTCACTCTTCAACCAACACAACGTCAACCTCACTCTCCATTTGACCAACTAGATTACCTTACCCCCACTCTCTCCGATATGCCCAATTCCACCAGACTCTCCCACGCGCCTCCCCCACGCGCCGCCGAAACCCGACCGGATCCTCCTCACGATTCCAATACCAACAACGCGGATCCTCACGTTCCCCTCCAGAATCTCTCCCTGGTTCGAGCGAGGATGGAGAATCTTCAACGCTTCATATCCGAATCTATCAACTCCAACGCCCTCGTCAGCAAGCACCAGATGGACATGGTGTCCAGCGAGATCGTCTCCGCCGTCCACCAGATTATCGTCAACGGCGCCGCCCTCGTCTCCTACTCGCAGAATTTGACGGCGGCGGCGGCGGCGGGAGACCTTCCGAAGCTAGGGTTTGATTTGGATCATTCGTCGTCGTTTTCGGGAAAGGCGAATTTGAAATCCGAAGCGTCGGACGACGACGAATTGGTGAAAGATTGCGAGGTCGTGGAGCTCGACGCCGTGGAATTGCTCGCCGAACACGTTCATTTCTGCGAGATCTGCGGGAAAGGGTTCAGGCGCGACGCGAATCTGCGGATGCACATGCGCGCACATGGAGATCAGTTCAAGACGCCAGAAGCTTTGGCGAAACCGTCGGAGGAGAAGGTGGATCTCACGCGCCCCACGCGCTTCTCGTGCCCCTTCGAAGGATGCAATCGGAACAAGAAGCACAAGAAATTCCGGCCGCTGAAGTCGATCGTGTGCGTGAAGAATCACTTCAAGAGAAGCCACTGCCCGAAGATGTACTCGTGCAATCGATGCCACAAGAAGAATTTCTCGGTGCTCTCGGATTTGAAGAGCCACTTGAGGAATTGTGGGGAGTCCAAGTGGAAATGCTCGTGTGGGACCACGTTTTCGAGGAAGGATAAGCTCTTCAAGCACATTGCTCTGTTTGATGGGCATATGCCAGCACTTGCAGGGGATGAAGAGGAGAAAGGGAAGAAGAAGCAAGTGGTGGCGATGGAGGAAGAAGAAGAAGAAGATGATCAGATTGATATAAAAAGCCATAAGGAGATGATGTTGATGAAGGAAGATGAAGATCATGATGGGTTACCTGATGGATTCTTCGATGATTTAGATGGTTTTGGGTCACTTGAGAATTACTGTTTATGGAATACTACTTCCTTCAATATTTGAAGATGATGCAGCCTGCAGGTATATCATATATATTTACGTCGGCTAAAGTGCACTTCACGTGAAGTTACTTTAGTCGTATAGATTCAGATTTAGATACTCTAAATGGCACATATATCAAGTACATATAGAGGGTTGATTTTGCAATTTAGAGGATCTGCATAGGCATGTTTGTAGTAGTATTCATTGATATAATAAATATTTGTTATTTTGTTTCAGATTTTGATTCAGACCCAGAGTATAGGAAGTGTTGTACTTGTAAATTTGATGGATGATGATGACTGTTTCCTTTATATTATACTCTGTTTTGGTAATAAGACATGTGAATTTACTTTACGCACATGCCTTAATTCCCCCCTGTTCAAACCTGACGCCTTGTATGTCATATGATTCATCTGCAAAATATGATGAAGATGGGTAAAAGGGTAAGAATTTCAATGGATGCTCACGAGAGTTAATGCCTCTGTTATGAACAATCATATTATGCTGTGTTTGATTTTTATTCAACCCACGTGAATTTGAATTTGTTGAGAACAAAAGCTTGTCTTCTCAATTACTTCCGAGACGTTTATCATATGTATATATAAATTGTCATGAGGACAATTTTGTAGAGTAGGATCAATTGATCAAGACAATTAAGCATCTTTGAGCAATCTCTGAGAGAATATTTTGAACAAGTGTGAGATTTTGTTTTTGGTGGTCATATAGGATTGATTTTGTGTCTTTTAGTGAGAATGTTGGTTTCCCTAGAAGTTTTGGCAATGGTAGGCGCAAGTGAAGATGGTGAATGTGGCATGGAAATGGATATCCAAGAATGGGAACAAAGAGATATGGAGGAGGGTCCACCACCCCATTTACTAGCTTATGATGAAGATGAAGATGAAGATGAAGGGTATAAATGCACAGATGTAAAGTACTGTAGAATAAAGGAAAGTACTGTAGAAAAAAGTAAAGAGAGAGATAGAGAGAAAAATTATGAGAGAGAAAAAAAAAGTGTGTTTGGTATGTATAAAATATGATGTAAAATAACCAAGCATGGTTGGTCTAGTGGTTAGCTCACTAGGTCGCTTAAGCAAGTGTTGGGGGTTCGAATCTCACCTTGTGTATGCAGCAAACCCTTAAATGGAGCTCAGATCCGCGGAGGATTAGTCCTTGGCCGGTCGGGCTGGGGTATACCTTGAGAAACAAAAAAAAAAATGTAAATTTTTTTTGAAAATCGTAAAATTACATGTAATATAGTGTTTGATATTCATAGCAAACATACCCAAAGATTGTATCAACTTCACCGGCCAAGAAAAGATGAATACAACTATTGAGAGGAGAAAGTTCGTAGATATCTTGTTAAAGGCACTTGTAACGTTATGGAGCAAATTATTGTTTTTCATTGATAACTATTTACTCAATTAGTTGTATGAAATGTAACTATTTCAATTTAAGTCTCAACACAACAATAACAATGAGTGAATAAAGCCTCTTTCTGTTAGGTAGGATATCAAGTCATTCTAACTTGTTTAGTTTTATCTTATTTTATTTATTTGATTAGATTATTAACTATAATTATTGAACTATTTTTTATTTGGTAATTTTTTTGTATGATCCTTTAATGGGCAATTTTACTTTAAACCCATGTTGTAAAATTTTAAACCCTAAAATTTCTCATCTCTAGGGTACGCTTGGTATAGATGCACAGATGTAAAGTACTGTAAAGAAAGTACTGTAGAGTAAAGTACTGTAGAATAAAAGAAAGTACTGTAGAGAAAAGTAAGGAGAGAGATAGGGAGAAAAATTATGAAAGAGAAAAAGTATGATAAAAAAGTGTGTTTAGTATGTATAAAATATGATGTAAAATTTTTTTGACAATCGTAAAATACCACGATTTTACTGTTTGGTGTTTGTACCAAACATACCCCTAAAAAGTATTCCCTTAACATTACATTTTTTGTCTTTTAGCTACACATAATATTACACATCTTTTCATTTTTTTGGTTTTGCCCAAATCCGTCTCAGTGCAATGCAATATATATATATATGGAGTAAAATATCAAGTTGATCCTTTTTGGATGGCAGCTTTTTCGATTCGGTCCTTATTAAATGTGGCTTCTCAATTTAGTCCTTTTTAAATCATTCCGTTATCAATTTAATGCTTACTGTCAAAATTACTAACTGTGGGCTAACTTTGCAATTTTTAAACATTAATAGGGTCTTTTAGTAAATTTATTTGGGCTAATTTTGTAATTTTAACAAATTAAAATAATAAACACATTGCTCACAACTTTCCAGCTTCTCTTCCGCTTCCTATCTTTATTCAAGCATCTCTCAACAATGTCTATGTATAATTTCCAACACATAACTTAATCAAGTTCGAGGATCCGTTCAAAGAACACTGAACATCACCATATCCCTACTCTTCCCTTTGATATACAAATACTTCCTCAACACTCCCTCCCTCACAAACCCACACTTCTGAAGCACTCTCTGAGACCCCACATTCTCCACATCCACCAAAGCCTCCGTGAGTGTATAAAATATATATATATATATATATATATATATATATATATATAATTATTTTATTTTTATAATATTTAAAATTATGATAAAGATAAGTTAGAGTTAAAAAAATTAATTACTACTCACTTAATTTAAATCGGGGGAACTTCAAAAAAAAAATTTTAATCGGGGGAATTTAGGTTTATTTATAAATGAACCAAAAGTAATCTAACTCACTTAACCTGCGAGTTAGGTGAGCCATCTCATAGGTTAAGTGAGTTAAATGAGCCAACATAATATGTGAGTTAAACAAGTCAACCTACGAACTATTTATATAATTGAATATTTTTAAATTTAATCATTATTATTTAAAATATTAAATAGTGTTTCAAAATACTTCAAGCAAAATTACTTTTAAGTAAAGTCATCAAAACGCGTCCAATCTTGTAAGTTGGCTAGTAATTAATTTTTTTGATTCTAACTTATCTTTATCATAATTAATTTTTTTGACTCTAACTTATTTTTTTTTGTTTCCCAAGGTATCCCTCAGCCCGACAGGCCAAGGACTAATTCTCCGCGAATCTGAACTCCATTTAAGGGTTTGTCGCTGGCCAATTGGTTGTTGCATACACAGGGTGGGAGGGTGTTCGGCGGGCGGTTTGAGCGATTTTTAGTGAAAATTTAGTGCACCTATCGGTTTAAGTTGATAGCGTCAAATCAAACCATAAACGAGCGGTTTTGAGCGATTCGGTTTGGCGGTTTACGACTTTTATGTCATCAAACTTATATATTTAAGTTTATTAATAAAAAATATAATTTTATTCAATATAAATAATAAAAAAGTATAGTAATATTTCATTTACTTACAATATGCAATCAACTCAGTTCTAAAATTAAAATTTTAGATTGATTAAATTTAATATAACCTTCTAAAAACAAATTTTATACTTTATTATTTAAAAATTTTAACATAATATGTACATATATATACATGTATGTGTATGCGGTTTGGTTCAATTTTTCGACATACCAAACCAAACCAAACCAAACATTGATCGGTTTTGTTCGGTTTGTGCTAATTCGGTTTGGTTTGGTTCAAGTGCATCGATTTTTTTTCGGTTATGAACACTCCTATGTGGGATTCCAACCCCCGACACTTGCCTAAGCGACCTAGTGAGCTAACCACTAGACCAACTAAGCTTGAGTTTACTCTAACTTATCTTTATCATAATTTAAAATATTAAAAAAATAAAAAATTAAATATATTAATACTTTTTTATTATATATTTTATTATAAATAAAATAATTTTATATATATATATATATATATATATTTATAATATATACTAGATTATTACCCGTGCATTGCACGGGTATTAATTTTTCTTTTTTAGTATAATTAACTTAAATGTTGAAATGATATTAATAACAATTTTTATAAATTGTATAAATTATATTTTAGTTTTTAAATAATTGAAATTGGAATATGTCAAAACATTTTTTGTAGTATGATTTTTTTAAATATTTATTTTTGAGATCATAAAACATATGGTCTATTGATAAAAAAATATATATTCTAATTTTCAATATGTATAATATATCTTATAAAAAAATATGCATAATATATTTAATATATTAGATTTTGATTGATATTGAATTTATTTATTTATTATAAGGATGTTAAATTTATTAAGTCTATTCATTTTGTCATAAGTGTGATTAAATACAAATCATAACACATAAACATTAGTTTAATGTTTAAGTAAATAGTTTTATCAAAAAAAATGTTTAAGTAAATAGTAGTATTATTTAATTTAAAAATAAATAAATAGTAGAACAAATCATTCTGTTTTGAAACATTACAATGCTCTCCTCCCTTAGGACTTTCAAATTTTATTCACATTTTAAATTTCATTAGTTCAAACAAATAAATAAATAAATAATATAAAATATAAAAAATATATTTTTATATAAAAAATCATAAGCTATATGAAAATACGCTTATATTTTATCATTTAAATAATTAAATATCTATTTAACTCATCTATATTAATATGGCTGTGTACCCTTCTGGTTATTGGGATCACAAAATAACTATATTTTGTAATTAAAAAATACAAAGAAATTATATGATTGGAGGATGTGGGAGAGAGAAAGCATATATGATGGGTCGTTACTAAAAAGGTGGAGAAGTGAATAAAATAAAAAAATCTATTTAAAAATTTAAAAAAACTATCAAATATTTAATTTTTAATAATTTTAAAATATAATAATTATATTTTAAAAAATTAAGAATAGATTGAATGCACGTAGGTGCATGCGAAGCCTCAATTATAGTATATTTATTTTATGAAATTTCAAATAAAATATACTAAATAATTTTTTTTTGAACAAATATTTTTTAAAATTATAATCAAAATTCACATATAAAGTAGATATTTATAATAAACTATCAAAATTTTAAATTTTAAATTTTATTCACATTTTTATTTAATTAGTTCAATTTTTGAAAGTAAAAAGTGAATATCAAAATTGAAATATAAACAATATATTATTTATTTAAAAAATAAAAAATTAGATGAACAAATAAACATTATACTTCAGTTGAGTCCTCTATTTTTTTTCTACAAAATATGAATAAAATTAAAAAAAAATCTAAATTTTGACAATTTATTATAAATATACAACTTTAATATGAATTTTAGTTTTACTTTTAAATTAATTTAACAATTATAAATTAATCCACGTTAAAATAATGAATATACATTTCATTCTAAGAATATTCAACTTTTTCTATTATATTAAAAATAAATTATAATATTTCTTAAAATTAGTTTTAACTTCACTCTTTTTTTTTTATGGAAGATAAGCCCCAAAAATCAAACTGTTATCATATTTATCGCTAATAAATTACATAAATTTTATTTTATTTTACAATATGCTAAAATATTGTATAATTTCTATATTTAAGTGAATTATACTAATATTGGTAAAAAAAAGTGAATTATACTAACAAAAAAGAAAACCAATACCCCTATAGTAAACATACTCTGTACCTATAAAAAAAACATACTCTGTAGATGTTAAATTTATTTATTTTTAACTGGGGCCCACAAACATAAAAGCAAATTGTGAATATTTATCTACACAAATTGGCACGTTCATTAGACAGAAATGAAAATTGAAATAAAAACGAAAATGGAAACGGAATGCATTTGATGTGTTTAGTAGTAAAAGTTTGGTAATGGAAATAGAAAGAGAATGTATTAAAATGACCATTTTACCTCTTATATTAAAATAATAAAAAGAAAAGAGGGTTATAATTGTGTCAAATCATAGGGGTATAATAGATATTTTGTATTTTTTTTCTTTTTTTTTAAAGTTGATAAAAATGAAAAAGTGAAAAAGTAAGTTGGGTCATTGGCATTTCCATTAGCATTTCTTGCTAATGAACATGCCCAATGTGGCTTACCTTGTGGCTCACACGGCATGAATAGTAAACATACTCTGCGGATGTTAAAATGTACCGTCAATAGGGATAATTAGAATATCCATATTCAATGGGTACCTTAAAATTTTATCATGTGCATATGGGTACGGGTCCGAATACAAAGTTAATGGGTCTGACTCTGGTAAGGAGGTACCTTACCTGCAATAGTAATTATTTATTTTTATATATAAGAAATAATATTTTAAAACTTTTTTGTATTGAGAAAATATATAATTCTAAAAAAAATGTTAAATATTTTATAAATATTAAAGTAATTTAATATTATAGTTTAATAATATATTTATATTTATGATTTAATTTTTTTATTTTTTGTGAGTACAGACAAAAAATGATAAAAATAAATTTTATACTAATAAAATAATAATTTATTTAATATTTTTATGGGTCTGGGGGAGATTTGACTATCCATAGGCTATGAGGATGGGGATTAATTTTGATACCCGCTCAAATCCGAATCTGGAAAATATAGTACCATACTCAAATCCTATCCATGATCATCCTAACTGTCAATGAACAGTAAAATGTTAGAATTTTATTATAGAGTCAAAATACTATTTAGTCCTCAAATTGTTGGTCAAACTACTATTTTGTTAAATTTGGGGACTAAATAATAATTTGACCAACAATTTATGAACTAAATAATATTTTATCTCTTTATTATATATATATATATATATATATATATATATAGATTTATTATTTTTTTATGTAAAACTTTTATATATATATATATATATATATATATTGATTTTATACACTCACGCGCACACACAACCCATATACATATATATATATTGCATTGCACAAATCCGTCTCATTGTGAGACGGATTTGGGCAAAACTTAAAAAAAAAAATATATATATGTGTAAATGGGAATTTTAGGATTTAAATTTTATATCATGGGTTTAAGGTAAAATTATCGTTATCAAGAGTTAAAACTCATCATCTGTCAGCTGTTGGATCTGTCTGGAGATCTGTGCCAAAATACTTTTTTTATTAAATATAAGATGACACAGATCTCAAGACAGATTCAACTGCTTGTAATATACTCACCCAAATATTATATTATATTATATATATATATATAAATTTATCCATAACCAATCACAATAAAAAGGATCACTTCTTATTTAACTTGTCATAAAAGAGTTAAAGAAAATATAAATTAAATTTGAATTTAAATAATCTTATAACAAAGATATAAAAAACTTGACTTATCACAATTGTATTTTCATTACTTATATAGACCAATTCTTTCATCTAATTAATTGACATACAAGCAAACTCAAAAAGCTCAAAGCTCCATTGTGCAATTCTTTTGTTCATCTCTCCTTTGATCATATTTTCTTTTGCGTCAAATCATTAGCCATCTCGTCTAGCTTCCAAATTAAAGGTAAGAAAAATGATTATTCTCTGAAGAACTACTACTGTATCATACATGCATGCTTAATCCTATTTAGTATTGTTGGAACTTGGAAGAATATGGTATGTCGGTGATACGAAAACAGCTTGCCCAATCTTTCTTCTCTTTTTTTCCTTTCAGTAAATTAATATTTTGTTCTTCGTTGTTGTGGGTGTTCTTTGAAAAGATTGAGTTAATCTTAGTTCATATATATAAAACTATTCCAAGGAAATATATTACTTATCTCAATATACATTATTTGCAGATATATTTGACTTCTATCACGAGTTAAAGACCTCTTCATGACGTTCATAAAGTTAAACTAACTAAACTCATACATTTAGTTAAATGGAAAGCATCAGCTCCAAGAACATTCAAGATCAATGTTGATGATAGTTCGAGAGGCAATCTCGGTAAATCTGGAGTAGGAGGACTTATATGGGATTCAAATGGTACAATGATGATTGGATTCTCAGTTTCCATTGGATTCAGTGATATTTTATATGCTGAACTCTTCGCTATAAAATATGGTCTCGAGCTTGCATGGAAGGAAGAATATAAAAAGGTTATATGTGAATCAGATTCCAGAGATGTCCTTCAATCAGTGGAATGGGCCACTGATGTTCATATATATAGATCTCTGATAAAAAAATCCGTGAGTTACTTGGAAGAGAATGAGAAGCAAAATTGGATCATACTCTGAGAGAAGTGTGCTGACTATCTTACAAAAATGGGATCTAAATGCAAAAATAGTGATTACATTTGGTACTATCCATTTTCTGCATACTTTTTGAACAATTATCAAAAGATGTTGCATGCATGGTTGTTAAATTCTAGACTCTAAGTAAAATCGTGAGAAATAGATAAAATCGTATTATAGAATCGTAAGAGTTTACCTATCATAAAATTGTAGAGCCAAAATTATGAATTTTTTAAAATAAAAATGAGATATCTATATGTGTCTACACACACACACATATATATATAGATATATATATATATATATATATATATGTATAAGTGTTTCCACCATCTAAAATCTCAGCAAGTGACATTCTAAAATTATGTCAAATGGCACTTTAGAGATTTGAAGAGTGATGCCATGTATAATCATTTGACAAGTGGTGCTTTTAAATTTTCTATCATAAATTTCAAAATATAAATTTTTGACAAGTGGAACTTTATATTTTTTAACCTAATTTAATGAATCATTAAAATTGATTTTCTTAAATTAAAGTAAAATAAATAAATCCAATCTTAAAGAATTGAAAGTTATAGTATATTCTTCTCCTAATCTCATCTAAAAATTTTTTTTGGTAATCAAATATAAAAAAGCCAAAAACGGCAACAACCTACCTAAGGCCGAGACTAGCCTTATATCTATCTTCCCTTAAAGCTAACATACAGGCCGTGGGAGGCACCTCAAAAGTTCTAGCTCTTGGAGGCAAATTATGGCCTAACTTAGCTAAAGTGTTAACCCACAACATTGTTGTCTCTGCACACATGAAGCAAGGTAATATCCCAATCTCTGGGCAAGGATAATGGATCGAGTGCTTGGCTCATCTATGCATTAGTATGCTATACCGACTTTTTTCATAGTTTTTTTCATTTTTTATTTAAACTTGAAAAATTTTAAACTTTTTATAAAGAATAAGAGTTATAGACACAAAAAAATTAAAAAAATTCACACAAATAAAGATCTACCATGAATGGTTTAGGGACCACCTTTATTAGGGACTAAAAAGTTAGTCCCTAATCCACTCATAGTAAATCTCGATTTATGTAGAGTTTTTAATTTTTTTGTATCTATATCTTTCATACTTTAGATATTCTTTAGAAAAAGTTTATAATTTCTCAAATTTAAATAAAAAATGAAGAAAATTATGAAAAAAATCGGTCTAGCATATTAATGCATAGTAGAGCTACAAGAGCCCTCTAATCTCACATAACACTGATTAGACACATCACAGTTGGCTTTGATAAACTCAATGGCTTGCATCAAATCTGACTCAAAACACCACCCTACGCAGGTTCTTGTCTCAAGCAAGGTGCATGCCAAGTATAATTCCCCATAGTTCAGCTTGAAAAATTGTTCCTCTTCCCAAATTCTTGGTAAAGCCCGAGACTCAATCACCATCATTATTCCTAATGCTACCTCCATAACTTATGCTGTCATCATGATGCCCATAAGACCCTTCAAGTGGAGAGCTGTTGCTTTCCACGTGGTCTTGGACCAAATTCACAGTATTGCTTACCTTATTGGTGTCAAGGTAGCAATTCACATGGCTTAGAATGGAGTTAAGCACTGAATTGACATTTGGGGTTCTATCATTAAAGACATGCTCATTTCTTTGTTTCTAGCGGTTCATTCATGAATCGAGGAGCTGAAGAACTTGCTGTGAAAATTCTGATGAACAAGTCTTTCTCATATCTGCTTCACCCACTTGCAATCCCTAACCACATGGATAGCATCTTAAAGGTCTTTACCACATCTTTGACACAAGTCAGAGGTAGTAAAAACCCCTTCTAACTCTATGAACTTCAGTCATGATACTATCTTGATTAAGTCTCCAAAGAAAAAAATCTAGTTCTCTCATTGCACTTACACTTCCAAATTTCTTTCCAGCAATGGTTATTCACAGGTTTTGTCATGGTTAACTTTTTAACCATAAATGGAACAAAACTTAGAGAGACAATCCTTAAACTATAAATAATATCAAATATTATAGAGTAAATTACACAGACCTCTCCTCTCATTTAAAATATTACAGTGACCTCCCCTAAGAGATCAAAATACCCAACACTCTAATCCAAACATCCAATTCTGTTAAAAAGGTCCGTTAAAATGGATGACTTTTTTAAAATTTACTGATTTGTCCTTTTTTTTTAACATACCCATTTTACATCCCTATATTCATCTTCTTTCCCGTTCTTTCTCGCAAACCGCAACTCTGAAGTTGGATACCAATAATTTGATGACAGTGTTCTCTGTTTTGTATTCATGAAGAGTAATGATAAAGTTAGCCTCTTTATTATATAATGATGATGAAGAGGAGTATGGTAGGCTTAGTTGAATAACCATGGGAAGACAAACATGTTCCTATCAAATTATAAATTCTTTTTCTGAAGTTTTAGATTTCAATGCCCACTTGGTATCCAACTTCTGAGTTGCGATTTGCTAGAAAGAAAGAACGGGAAAGAAAAATGTAAAATGGGTAACTGGGCAAATCAATAAATTTTAAAAAAATATTCATCCATCTTAACGGACCTTTTTAATAGAATTGGATGTTTGGACTAAAGTGTTGAGTATTTTGATCTCTTAAGGGAAATCAGTGTAATATTTCAAATGAGACGGGAGGTCTGTGTAATATTTCCATCTGCCAGGGGAGGTCTGTGTAATTTACTCAATATTATAAGTATTATTAATAATTCTTATTATTTTTAATTATCTGCAACTACAATTAATTGAGTATCTTTTCTAAAGAATTACGCACCAGATTAAACTATAAATAATATATAGTTAGGGTAAAGTGCCCTTCCCGCCCCCAAACTTTGCTGTAATGTTCATTCCTGCCCCTAAACTTTTTTTTTGTTCATGCCTACCCCTAAACTTTCAATTTTGTTCATGCCTACCCTTTTTGTTAACACCGTTAACTTTTTTGACAGAATTTGCTAACGTAGACGATGAATGTGTATTTCTTTTGCCACGTCATTGTCCACCTCACATTTAACTTTTTACTTTTATTAAAAAAAAATTAACCTAATCCAAATAAAAAAATATTTTAAGGTAAAAGTTTGGTTTTTTTTGGATTATATTACTTTTTTTTTAATAAAAGTAAAAAGTTAAATGTGAGGTGGACAATGACGAGGCAAAAGAGATGCACATTCATCGTACACGTCAGCAAATTCCGTCAAGCAAGTTAACGGTGTTAGCAAAAAGGGCAGGCATGAACAAAATTGAAAGTTTGGGGGTAGGCATGAACCAAAAAAAAGTTTGGGGGCAAGAATGAACATTGCAGCAAAGTTTGGGGGCAGCAAGGGTATTTTACCCTATATAGTTATATGTAACTACAAATAATTTATTATCTTTTTTATTAAAGAACTAAGTATTTAATTATTAATCCCGACCACATTGTGCACCTTGCTATGGTTACAGATAGTTCAATACATAATTAATAATTCAATAATTCATAGACAAAGAATTAAACCAAAGAAATTTAAACTATATTTTCAACAAAGATAATCAAATAATGATCTTTTCGCATAACCATCATTTGATCTATTATCACCACGCTACAATTACCACCATGCATTATTATCAACACTTGACACTTCATTCATAATATTATGTAAATATAAACACATATCATTTGAAGTATACAAACTTGAGCATTATCAATATTAATCACTACAAAAAAATTCTCTTTGCAACAGTTTTTTTTGTCTTTAGCGGCGGTTCTAACCACCACTAAAGCACTTAACGACGGTTTAAAAACTGATGCAAAAAGTTCCGATTCTGAACAATTGTTGGAATAACCGACGCTAAATAACTTAGTGGCGGTTACAGAATCGTCGCAATTTAGCAGCATTTTTTTCATAACCGCTGTAATTTTGTGTCAATTGAAAACTGCCGCGAAGTTTGTGACGGTTTTAGAAAACTGCTATTAATATGTTTTGCATTTTATGGCGGTTTTCAAACCGCCATTAATGACCAAGAAGAAAATATTATTATTCCAATAATTAATTTCTCATTCATTTTCTTCTCCAATTTTATATTTAAACGAAATGCACTTAAATTATTATTAAAGGGGAATTTTACTTTAAACCCTTGAAGAAAAATGAAAAATCTCAAAATCCCATCTCTAAAAAAATTATTTTCAATGTACCTTATTTTTGTTTTTTACTGTAACTAATTCGTCAACCTCTGGGACGAACTAATGCAACCATTTTCTATATTTTAATTTTTTTTATATTAAACTAATGAAGTCCGTCTCAATGACTTCATATTGTAGTGTCACTGGCACTACACTCTAATGCCACCGAGCACTGACACTACTACCTTTTTTCAACAAAAACAAATCGAAACCATTTCTTAAACAATTAAGTGAATAAACACTAATATCTTTATATATAAAAAAACCTAATGTAACTTATATTGTACTACAAAATAATGTATTAGTTATAATTTAAATTATATCAAGAAAAAATGTTTTGAATATATATAATACATATATTATATATGTGTTCCGGGAACGGGGGTTCGAACTTGGAGGTCCAGAATAATCCGGGAGCCAGTCATTGGGAAGTACTTAGTGGACGAGAAGTGAAGCACTCTGGGCAAACTGTAAGTAAGACAATAGAAATTAACGTTAGTAAATAAATTATGCTCTTACCAAGCTCAAGGATTTGGGAGTTCTGAATGAAGATTTCTCTCTTTGTATTTCGCAAGAGTCTCTTTCTATCTCTCCAAAAGTCCGTCCCTTTGAATGTCTCACGGGGGTCTATTTATAGTGGAGGGTAAGATAAATCAGTTACGGGCTGATGATGAGTCACATCCTAAAAATATGGGTAGTGTATGCACGTTTCTTGACATGGTAGTGGTGTCACGTAATGGGCTAAGGTTGAGGAAATGGAAGAACATGGAGCCACATGAGGTAAGTAGTGGGATGAAGTTGAGGGAGTGAGATTAGGCATGTGGATGTGGTTACGTATGTATGAGGTGTCAATTATTAATGACGTGTCTAAGAGAAGGGGGTTATGAGCTCAATAAGAACAATAATAAATTTACTAATATTAAACCCTTACCTAGTTTACCAGAGCGATCATGCATAAGCACGAAAAACCTTCACCTCAATCCTACCAAGCCACTCCCTAAGACTGTTCCCGGGAAAGGAGGATGAAAATCACTCCTTCACGACATTCCCAACCTTGTCTAAATTGGGCGTAGCGGATGACACTTGGCCTACATCAAACCCATTCCAAGAGCGTTGCTTCCTCGTAAAGTTGAAATGACCTTGACGTGATTCTTCTCATGTCAACACTGCGCTGACCTTGAGGGAGGGGATGACCCCATCACACTTTCCACTACCTCAGCTCATACTTATTAAAAGAGAGAAAGTGAGGTATCTTAGTTTACTGTCCAAGGGACGGATTCACTGGGCACCCTGAAGCACTTTGCTCAGCAGGGGAACTTATCACTGAGACTTAGTACTCTACTTATGTTTACTGTCCAAGGGACGGATTCACTGGGCACCCTAAAGCACTTTATTCAACATGAAAACTTATCACTGGGACTTAGTATATACTTTACTTATGTTTACTGTCCAAGGGACGGATTCATTAGGCACCTTGGAGCACTTTGCTAAGTAAATGAACTTATCACTGGGACTTAGTATTTAACTTATGTTTACTGTCCAAAGGACATATGGAAGGTGGAGGCGCCTTATATGCTTTGAATGATATATCTCCTCTTGGAATACTCTTTACATAATCGTCAAGGTCAAGGAATTTAATTAAATAAAAAAAAGGAACAATATGTATTATATATAATACATATATAATACATATATTAGATGTTTCGATTTGTTTTTCTATTTTCCTAAAATATAATATAAAATTTTTATTATTACACTTTAATATAGCAATTAATAATTAAATAATAAAAAATTATTTATTTTGTCATTCTTCTTATAACTACCCAACTTATTATCTCTCTCACATTTTATCATATCATGTCATATATTTTAGGATAAATTATTCCATTTGGTTTGGCCTAAATTCAGTTTGCCCCTTGTGATTTAAAATGCGACACTTAACTACCCTGTGGTTTGGCTTAAAATTAATGTGCCCCCTTGTGGTTTAGAGTGTGACAACTTGACCTACCTGTCGTTTGTTATGTTATCACTTAACTACCCTATATTATTTTTTTTCTCAAAATTTAATATTTAATATAACTTATAAAAGTAATTACCTAAAAATAATTGAATTAATTATTAAATATTTATTTTATCTCTAAAATAATAATAATAAACTCTAATCTTCTACTTTCAACTCTTTTTAGCGTTTCCTTCAAACTCTTTATTTCTTCTAATTTCTCCACTATATCAAAAAATACTGTTATGCTCCTAATCTAAGAATACTTTTCTAAGATAATTATTGTTTAATGTTAGAGTTTCTAAGCTCAATAATGTTAACATTCAATCCAGGTATGTATGTTCTGAACTTGAATAATAAAAAAACTTAAATTTAGTTATATATTTGTATTATATTATTCTTTTACAATTTTATTTTGATTGATTTAATAATATTCTAAAACATTAAAGTTAAAAAATACCAATAAAATGAATAAATAACTTAATATAAATCATCAATGGAGTAAACAATAAATATTAAATTATTTTATTGATTTTTTAAATTTATAATTTTATTTTTATATTAATTATAATTTTTTTGAATCATTTTATAATTCTAGAGTGTTGAATGACAAATTTTGAACATTAAAAGTATTAAATGATAATTAATTTGACTAAAATTTGGATAGAAGATAGGTGAAGATAGTTAAGTGATAACATAACAAACCACAGAGGGGTCAAGTGTCACACTCTAAACCACAAGGGGGCACATTAATTTTAAGCCAAACCACAGAGTGGTTAAGTGTCGAATTTTAAACCACAGGGGGCAAATTGAATTTAAGCCAAACCACAGAGGAGCAAACCGTAGTTTACCCTATATTTTATTTATATTATCAAATAGTTATTTTGTGAAAAAAAATAATAGCCATATTGATTAGCTCAATTCTAAAAAGAATAAGACCAAATCGAGTTAGGACGCTCATTATTTTATTTTATTTTTAATATTTATACATTAAATTAATTTCATGATTTTTATTTTAATTCAAAATATATTAGTTATTTAATTCATATATTCAAAACATTTTTCTCAATGTTACGGAAAAATATGGAGAAGTAATTTTGTATCACTCAGCTAAAATTGAGATGAGAACGTAGGAATTGAACACACAATATTTAACGTGGAAAACCCTCTAGTGATGAGGGAAAAACCACGGGGCAAGAACCGAGAAGAATTTCACTATGTGGAAGAACTAATTACAACTTCTCTCTAGATACAAGGAGAGAACAACTCTCTTTATAACTCTCTCTCTCTAGGAGAATACTCCTTCTCACTCTCACTCTAAGAAGCTCTCTACACTCTATATCCTTTGAAGGATGGGATGATTGAAAAGTGTGTGGAAGGCCTTCTATTTATAGGTAAATTATTGAGGGCAAAAGTGACTTTATTCATCCAAAACCAATAGCCAAAACCATGTGAGCCAACAAGATAAGATTTTTACGAGAGTGGATCCTATGCTGGACAGCATAGAAAAGTAAGGAGAGAGAGTGACACATAATGAGTTCCACATGTGGATCCCACTTATGTGTAGGACCCACTTATGTGCCACTCTCTCTCCTTACTTTTCTATGCTGTCCAGCATAGGATCCACTCTCGATTTTTACCATGGTATTTACCCACAAGTTAAGCTTTTACCATGATTTTTGGCCCACAATTTTAACACTCAATATAATTTATAATTATAACTATTACTTTCTTTTTGGCCTTCACTAAAGTAATTAATTTATAATTATAACACTCTTTTAACGAGATAGGATCTAATTCTCTACATTTTTTGGTGGAGTTATGAGAGAGATAGAGAGAAAGAAAATTGGGAGAGAAAAAAAATCAAGAAAGAAAATATTTTTCTTCTCTCTATCTCTCTCATAACTCCACCAACAAATTTAAAAAATTGCTTTAGAGGATCCACTCTTTTAACTATTACATTATTTTATAATATAATATAAATTATCCTAGTGTTATATATATAAAGGTAAGCAGTGTTGAAGAAATAAATGGTCTATGGCTCTGCAACTATTTTCTCTACACAAAATCTCTTAATAATCTCAATCATATAGAGTGGGGCACTTGAAGCATACTGTATTTTCCCTCCTCTAATCCTCTTCCCCGTGCTTGTGCCTTCCCACTAGACTCAGATTGCCTGGGGTTTCCCTTTTTTTTAGAAAAAAAAAATAGTAGTGCCAGTGTCAGTGACCTTCCCACTACAGTACGAAGTTCGTCTCCCATTGAGACGGACTTCATTAGTTTAATATAAAAAAAAATTAAAATATGGTAAATGGTTGCATTAGTTCGCCTTAGGGGGTGACGAATTAGTTATAGTAAAAGACAAAAATGAGATACATTGGGAATATTTTTTTTGGAGATGGGTTTTTGAGATTTTTCATTTTTCTGCAAGGGTTTATAGTAAAATTCCCCCTTTATGTGTTCTCCACTATATGACTAAATTAGCTAAAATATGTTTCTACTGATTTTTTTTTTTTTATGATAGGTGTTACCGACTGTTTTAATGTAATTATTTTTAATTCTATCATTTTGTATGATCATTCATTAATGTAACATTCTTATTTCTACAATGTTAAAATTTTGCACAAATAATTGTAAAAGAAATTAGTAATAAACTAAATGAAGAAGACTATAGTGAGAATTGGATAAAGAGATTAGAGATTCATGTGGTGGACAAGACTCTAATAATTCCTAGTATATGTGAGGATCACATTCCCCACTAATTAAGTAATGATATATGCAGCTCCCATAATGACGTTTTAGGGTATGTTTGATAAATAGGAAGGAAAAAGAGGGGAGAGATTAAAATTCAGGGGAAGAAAATAAGAGGTTAATTTTCTTTTTTCTCTGCCCTTTATTTGACGAATATCCTTCAAAATACTTTAAATTGTATGGTTCGAGTAGAGTGTCAAATGAACAAATATCGCTACATCAATGTCTGGATGTAATAAAAATAAGTGAGAGTTCTCACATTTTCATAAACTGAGTGTGGGTAAGGGCATAAAAAGTAGGCCACAGGGCAAAGTCGGTCGTGACTAACTGTCGACAACCACGGTTGATGACCGGTCGCTGGTGGCCACAGTCGATGATTGCCTGCCGTAGCTGGGGAACCACCCTGTGTTGTTACCAGTGTTGCGATCGGCCCCAGGAAAAGGGGTCGGGCCTTAGCCGCATATCACTGGGTTGGAGCCCGAACGCCGCGGCTGGGTCCTTTTTCGAACCCCTGAGTTCTTTTACAACTCTATAAATTCAACTTTGCAAAAATTACTTTTCTAAATGGAAAAAAGAAGAAGTAAAGTTCCTTATATCTTTGTTATAAAGTTTTTTAAGCACAAGCTTAATTTATATTTTCTTGTATGATTTCTATTTGGTCATGTAAAAGATGCATATATTATATACTCTCTCTTTCATGATTGATTATACAAATTTTTTTTTATCATGTATCTTCTTTATATTAAAAATCTTATAATAAAGATATAAAAAACCTTACTTAAATTCAATCCTTTTCAAATATGGCCAGAGATTCATCGTTGATTGAGTTAGGGTTTATACTTCATAATTTCTGCATGAAAAGCCCGTGACTTTGAAGTAGCTAGGGTGCGCACGAGTCACTTTGATCGGGTTTGCCATGAAAATGGACCTAACCAAATCATTTCATAATTTCTGCACGTTATTTTTAAAAAAATAATTATGAAGTTAGTCTAGGCTCCAGACGAATTTCTGATTCGTTTGGAGCCCAGGCGTGTTACTCCCAGACAAATAAGAGGCATTTTGGTGATACTTTTTTATGAAAGGGGTTTTTAGGATTTAATTTCTTTTTTACCATGGTTTATGGTAAAATTGCCACATTTAAGATAGGTTCAACAAAAAAAATAGGTCAAAACTCCAAATTGATCCCTTATATTTGTACAAAGTTTTATATTGGTCCTTTATGTTTCAAAAAATTTAAATTGATCCTTTATGTTTGCAAGAAGTTCCAAATTGGTCATTTCGTCAATTTCTTAAGTTAAGTGCTGATGTGGTGTGCTGACGTGTCCATCTAAGCTGACATGTCATGCCACGTCATCACATATGATAGTAGATGATGACGTGATATGACACGTCAGCTTAAATGGACACGTAGGAGAGATGATATGTCCACCTCAGCACACCACGTCAGCATTTAATGGAAGAAATAAACAGACTTGGACGGAAGGACCAATTTGGAACTTCTTGCAAACATAAAGGACCAATTTAAACTTTTTGAAACATAAAGAACCAATATGAAACTTCGTGCAAACATAAAGGACCAATTTGGGGTTTTGACCAAAAAAATAAGGATAAAATATATTTGGTACTTGCAATGTTTGGATCTTTGATCAAATATGTCTTTGATGTTTGATTGCAGTTTAATTATACCCTCTATGTCTTATTTTTCGAATAATCTTTACCTTAGGCGCGCCATTTTTGTCATCATTTTGCTTTAAAATATCGCGTCTACCACGCAACGTTTGAATCTTTGATCAAATATCGCGTCTAACAATTAATCTCTCAAATTTTGCAAAGAATCACCTTAGGCGCGCCATTCATTTTTGTCATTCTTTTACTCTGAAATTTGACGAATTGACGCACCTTCAACAACGAAAGAAGATTCTCTCTAACAATGTCACGTCACATAAGTCATAACCATTAAGTCATAATTGACCCTAATCAAACGTTATGAACATATTTAACCGAAAATTCAAATATTTAGTAATAGGGTTGGTCTATGATGCAACTTGTTGCATGCATGCAATACAATTTCGGCCGATAGGATTGTGACACGTGGAAAATTGCATTGCATCTCAAGGTATCCTACCCACGTGTCACAATCCTATCGGCCGAAATTACATTACATGTATACAACAAGTTACATCATAGACTCACTCATAGTAATATTAAGGTACTAAAGATACTTTACCCAAAATGAATTAATAACCTGAATAGCCGTCAGTTAAACAGACTCGTCATTGGTCAACGTTTTTGAACAGTTGAATTGAATGCATGACTTTATGACAAAGTTTTCTCAAATTGATCACATTTTACAATTACGATCCGAATACATAATCTTGTATTGGAGGAGTAGATGTTCAGTGGTACGGTAGTACTGAACTTCAGTACATCTTTCCAATCAGTTGGTCCCTAAACCATTCAAGGTGGGCCCTAATTAATGTGAGTTTTTATTAATATTAACAAATGGCACTACATGATTGGAGGGATGCACTGAAGTTCAATGGTACGATACCATTGAACTTTTATCCGCATTGGAGATACATCATCATCACAAAAACTTCAAATTTGTGAACAGCACATGCACTTTTATAAATTAGATATTTTTGTTTTTGAGAACATATATTAGATACTTTCGTACAAAGATACATGAATTTTTTTTGAAAAAAAACTGAAATTCAATATAAAATTATTATTATTATTATATTTTAAAATAATAAATTACTAACTATCCATTATCTTTAATTTCTCAATCATCATATCCAATAGGTACTTTACTTTATGTTTCTTAATTATAAAATATATCTATTTTGAGAGACTATTAATAAAAAAGATGCAGGATATTATTATAACAAAGAAAAGGGTAATGACATAGTATTTGACAAAAATCTACCAGTATATTCAATTCATTAATGTTCAAAGTTCAAAGTTCAAACCCCATAAAAAGAAAAAGCAGAAAAATGAAAGTTCACAGATCACAGGTATAACGATATATCAACTAAAGTACATGCAACTTTTTGTATATAAATGCTGTGGTGCTTCCATTACAAGAAAGCAAGTATTCCTCAAATTATAGATATCTGAATTGAAATCTAAACTCAATCTCAAAGTATATCAATATATCATATCCGTTTTCTACCTAATCCCAAAAAACTTCATTTTTCATATATCCCCACGTATTGGAATATCTGATATTCAAAATTTGTTGAGTATCAGAATCAAATACCGAATCGAAGGAAAGCAATGTCTATTGAAGCTATGGCAATGGCAGGAATGGATTACAGAGAATGTGCCATCAAATTTGAAAAGTTGGAGTTGGAGCAGCCTCCTCTGTATCTGCAGAATGATCAAAATGTGTGCATTGAAATGGAGAAAAAGGAGAATGCGAATGTACAAGTGATGAAAGCTAAGCTTCAACAATGGGCAAAAGTTGTTGCTTCCAAGGAAAAGAGAATATTTCATGTTTTGACATGTAAAATGTAATGTTTAGCTAGTGCATTATAGAGAGTGCTCTCAGCCATTGTCCCATAAAAAATGTTAACATTTTTTAGTAAATTATTATTTTGATCCCTAGAAGATTTTATTTGTCTCAATTTAGTTCTTGAATATGTGAATCATGAAAATATCAAATTTAGTTCCAAAAAACTTGTCTCAATCTAGTCCCTGAATCATGAAAATATTAAATTTAATCTCTAAAAGATACCACTTATCTCAATGTAGTTCCTAAATTATGAAAATATCAAATTTAGTCCCTAACAGATATTGTGTGTCACAATTTCGTCCATGCATTTAAGTTATAGGATTTAGGGTTTAAGAACTAAACTGAGATAGATAGAATCTTTCAGGACTAAATTAAGACAAGTTAAATCTTTCAATGACCAGAACAATAACTTAGTCATTTTTTCCCATAATCTCACTGAAAACGAAACCTTTGTAGCTATAAATTTTTATGTGGTATTAAATTAACAAAGTAGTCAAAAAAAAAAAACTGACATGAGCAAAATTTCTTAGAGAGCATTCAAACATCAAAGTATCAAACCAGAAAAAATCATTAGATAGAGAACAACTTTCTCATTAGAAAGTGAAAGGTTATTCTCAAAATTGGTTACTTACATAAACATGTACAAGAATAGAAGAACAAAGAGAGAGATGGCCACAAGCATTAAGCAACATCAATGGAATATCAAGATTACAATTCTTTTTTCTTTCTCTCATTGAGCTAACTAGTCAAAAAAGATAACTGAGATGTTAAGTAGAAAATAACTGGTTTAAATCTAAATGAGTTACCTCATCTCCCACCAGACAACTCTATGGCTTCTTGGTTATGAACTGAATTTTCTCCCCAGTCTAATCTTCTTCGTAGCCTCTCGTATTCTTGCCTCCGAGTCACCTCCACATGCTGCCATTCCTCCCACCTTTCAGCCAGCCCTTCTCCTTCTAGCATTCTTACTACCTCCGACATTACTGGCCGATCGTCTGGTGATGCTTGTGTGCACAATAATGCAACTTGTATGATCATTTCAACCTCTTGTATGTTGTAATTTTTACTCAGATTGTGGTCAACAATATCGTCTAGTTTTTTTTCCCGTTCCAGTTTCTTAACCTATAAACCACAAGACCTTAATTTTTAGCATGGCAAACACTAGCACCATGAAGGAAAAGGTGAAGGATCAAACATCTCTCCAAAGAAAGCCCAATGTTTAACTTTTGTTTAGCAGCATTATCAACATAAAAGGTGAGGTGAATCAAAGCTTGCATTCTGAAAAATGCAGAAAGCATCACATATGTTCCAGCTTGATGATCATGCAGATGTTATATTTAAGAGAAGTGAAGGGGCAAAATTCTAATAACATACAGCAGCAGAAGAGGTGAATGACGCAGAAAAATAGACTAAAATTGCATTTTGGTCCCTCACAGATCGGTTTTCTCAATTTGGTCCCTCTCAAATTCACGTTTTCAATTTGGTCTCTCACAAAACAAAACATTATCAATTTGGTTTCTCTGTTTGTCTGCCATTTAAAGAATAACGAACTATTTTAGCGGACTTTAAGTGTTACTCAGTTAACACCAAACAGTATTCTCATTAGATTCGTTAATTATTTAAACAAAAACCAAACAAAAGGACCAAATTGATAACGATTTTGTTGTGAGGGACCAAATTGAAAAAATGGACATCTATGAAGGACACGAATCTATGAGGGACCAAATTGAGAAAATTGACATATGTGAGGGACCAAAAAAGGATTTTAGTCAGCAAATATAACAAACAAACAAGGAAAGCATGATATTAAAACAAAGTTGTCTCACATGGTCAAGCAATAGCACATCATCTTCATCCTCCAAGCGAGAAAAGTCAATTGCCCGTTGGCCAGTAACAAGCTCCAAAAGCATAATCCCATACCCAAAAACATCAGTCTTTTCTGAAGATTTCCCGGTGGACAAGTATTCAGGAGCTATGTGGCCCATCGTCCCACGAATTTGAGTAGTCACACTGGTCCTTCGAACATCAATTAGCTTTGCCAAACCGAAGTCACCAACAACTGCCTCAAAATCTTCATCCAATAACACATTAGCTGCCTTCACATCCCGATGAATAATCTTAGGATTGCAATGCTCATGAAGATATTCTAGGCCACGGGCTGTGCCTAGAGCCACTCGCTTTCTTGCAGGCCAATCTAAAACTGATTCCCCTGGTTTAAGTTCTGCATCAGATGTCAAGAAAACAAATATCATTGGAAAGGATGCCATATATTACAGGAAGAACTGTAGAAAATACGGAGAACTAAGCTACCCACGTCTATGGTAAATCCTACCAGAGAAGGATGAAAGATCTATAGGGCGTATAATGTATATTGTTTAAATCAATGATACTTCATACTTTCACGATGTAAAGACAGGATGAAGCAGAACACTTGAATGGTACAAGCTTGGATGATGATGATGAAGATGATAATGAAAGTTACAGAAAATGCATCATATTATGTCTATCACATTCTTGTTTCATTCCCCGAAGATACGATGGTGGTAATTAATAATGAAAGAACATCCAAGTTTCAGCAAATCATAATCATCTTTAATTACTTTCTGCTCCCAGTTATATTATGGCAGTGTTTAAATGGCAATACAATTCAACACAATAAGAAGTTACACCGGTAACAGTTCAATCTGAGTTCTAAGATATCAAATTTAATAGAATAAATTAACATTTTGGCCCCTGAAATATACAATTGTCTCAATTTAGTCCCTAAAAATGGAAATGTCAAATTTAGTTCTTGAAAGATGCCGTTTGTCTCACTTAGTCCTTAAAATATGAAAATATCAAATTTAATCCCTGAAAAATGCAGTTTTTCTTAATTTCAACCTTGGAATCTCCATTAACATCAGAAAATTTCACAGAGACTAAATTGAGACAATTTTCATCTTTCAGAGACAATTAATATAAATTGTATATTTCAAGGACTAAATTTGATATGTCCATCTTTCAGGTACTAAATTAAGACAAATTACTTCTTTTAGGACCAAAATGTTAATTTACTCAATTTAATATTTAGCAGACCTTCAATGACTATATAACTAGATACCTCGTAGACGATAGGCAACACTCAAGTTCTGCATGAAGGGATATACTAGGAGACGCTCAGTTGGAGTAGTACAAAATCCAATCAACCGTAATAGGTTCCTGTGGACAGCAACACTTATCATCTCAACTTCGCGCTGGAAAGCTGCATCTCCCCCAGGACTCTCAAAATCAGTTAACCTTTTCACAGCAACCTTTGTGTTATCAGCAAGAATACCTTTATAAACCTTCCCAAAGCCTCCCTGTCCTAAAACATTTTTCTCACTGAAGTCATCTGTAGCTATCTGTAGTTCTCTCCATGCAAACCTTTTCAGTTGACCAAATTCTATCCGCCGATCAACTTCCCCTGACAGAACAACATATTACTGAAAAATAAGAGATTAAAACAAATAGTTTGCACACAAAAATTTCAAAGTAAGTGAATTTTATGTCTGCCTTAACTCTTGAATTTTTTTTTTCAGTTATAATATTTCAACTTGTTTTAAGACAGAAAATTATCTTTTGTCATCCCAAAATTTTGGATTCTGTTTAAGATTGGGGAATGGCAGAGAAGGAAACGACAGGCTCAGAGAGTATGAGGATAAGGTATATAGCTCCAACCAGCCATAATGGATGTAATGACTTATGAGACATGTCCTCATTTTTTGAAACCACTCCTAGATGAAACAGAACCCAATGTGTAATTGCACCTGCCATTTCAGCTAACGAGGCAAAGGATCTTGAGCCACTAAAGAACCCATCAAGCAATACACCTTATTGGTATGGGGATAAGTCATACATTCCATTGTATAGCCATGAGATCCAATGGACCACAGGATGTGGGGACACTCAAAAGAAGGGAAAGCACGACCAAGAACATAGACATTATAAATGAGTATAAAATTGGAAAAAGAATCCTAATTAATCAAGTGAACACTACATTAATCAACTATGTGCCTTAAAGAGAATCCACAAAATTAGTTTGGAAAGTTTACTGCAGCCAGATGCTTTTGGGAATCATGGCCAAATTAGGCATGCATAATGAGCATAGCAATATACCATATGTACAAAATCAATATGGGTATAATAATCTCTCATATCATAATGGATTGTACTGTATTCACACTATAAGATGGTCCTGAAACGTTATGCATACGCATGGTAATCAGATGAATATTTCAAATGCTACAAATGTGATACATCCATATCTGTGTTTCACTTGAGCAATTCCAAGAAGAAGACAATTCATAGAGTAAAACCCGGACTCACCTGGCACATCTACGAAAACTTCAAGCTTGTAGCCCTTGTGTCTACATTTGCACCAGAAGAATAGAAGACCACCAAGAAAAACAATAATAAGTAACGCTACAATGATTCCAACTATAAGACCAATCCTTGCTTTATGATGTGAACCTATCCATTGTAGAAAATTTAGCACTTAGCTCATCAAAGGGGAGAAATAGATAACACAACCATACAGGAAAGTACCCCAAAAAAAAAAAAACAACTATAATCTAACAACCTTGATATGTGCTATCAGATGCACAAGGGTGTTGATAATTTGGGCCACAGTTCAAATTGTTTCCTGTAAAACTGCAGTAAGGAAACGGTCAAATAGAAGTGAAGTGAAGTACTACATGTATCCTAAACTCAGATTTTATTTAAGAATGCCATAGTTAACATGGCACATCCATACTTAAGAAAGAGAGTTTTCAGTTTGAATATGCCAAAAATTCGGTTTTACTTTGTCATCTTATAATATCAAGAAGCAAAATATTTGTTGTTGTCACTCTTATTTGTTTCCCAATATTCTTCATCAAATATGCCTCTTGTCATTGAGGACCAACTATTCAGACACAGTAGAGTATATCTAATAAATCCTATTTCTTAGATGGAAAAATTGACCACTTTTCTATTTTTGAATTATTCAATATCAAGTAACAAAAATCTACCGTAATAAGCCAACCATGGGAACTAAAATTAGTTTGTCCATAATATCTTATATGATGATCTCACAGATTTCTAATGGTAATTGAAGTGTGGAGCCAAAGAGGCAAAGACTAACAGAATACTCCAATATTATTGGACTGCCATTAAAAATACTCGTTGAAAGAAGTTCTATATTTGGGTTCTCTGAACAAGTGTTGCCTCTTGCATATATTGTCCTTAGAGTCAAGTATAGGAAGACATCTTTCAAAGGTGCTTTAATTGTTCGACCTAATAGTAATTGTGGTCCATACTTGTACTTAGGAACTTTGAAAAATTGCTCTGGAATTTGACCAGTGAGATTATTTGAATCCAGCAGACTGCAGAGAGGAATTTGAACAATCCATCAAATAATAAACATACAAAAGGATTTAGAAGTAACTTTCAAACTTCCAGAAAAAATCTTTCCAAGACAAAACTGAAGTACTAACTAAAAATATAATATTTCTGAATCAAAGATTATTTCACATACACATTAATTAAGCCAGGGAGGCCAGCAACTGACTCGGGAATAGCCCCACTGAGATTGTTTTGACTCAAAGTCCTGATAGCAGGAATGAAAATGGACGTAGTTAAACATTATACAATTAAAAAAATGCTAATACTCATCATAGATCTTTAAAACCTTGAAAACAGATTATGAAACTTACAAGAATTGAAGCTTTTTGAGTTTACCAAACGAAGATGGTATTTCACCAGTTAATCTGTTGCTTTCCAAATCCAACCTGGTCAAGTTTGTCAGATTTCCTAACTCTTTCGGTATGTCACCAATGATTTCATTCCCTTGCAAAGAACTGCATCATAATTCATTACATGTAAATTTCAATAAAAGTATTGCTTGCTTCTTTGTTGTTAATTAAGCATTTAAAAAATAAATAAAATCCCCCAAATATGCACAACAAACCAAAAGAAATTTGGAACATGAACAAGAATGGACTCGTGAACAATGATAATGTTCGAAGTGAAGTCTAAGAACTCACCAAAGATCGACACAATAATTTTTTGTATATAACCAAATTAAGTCTGACAGAAAATTTTATATAGCCTTACAGAGTCTTAGACGTCCAAGACTTCATGGACTGTAGAAGACATGTCAAATTCATGACTAGAAAGTGATTGCATTACAACGACTATAGCTCATATGATACAAAGAAGATGGTGTCATTCACATGTCATGTAACAAAGCTAAAAAAAACTAATCGATACGTCTGCATATAATTCCGCATCATAACCTAGAATGCAATGCAACAAGAATGAATTTATTGCCTAATTTTATATCATCTATAATAAAATCAAATTCAAGGAGATCTATAGCCACAGATAATTGATCCAGAGTATGGGGATAGTTCATATGGTAAATACTTACAGAGTTGTAAGACTTGTTAAAGCTCCTATTCTTGGGGTCAGGAATCCTGTTAATCCCATAAATGCTAGTTGACTGCAATGAAGCAGTTAGCATTATACAACAAACAAAAAGTCAAGATATACAAGTGGGGAATATATAATTTTGCAGGTTCAATAAAGGTGATGACTACCAACAAATATGTATAAGAAACAAGTCATGCAGAATTGAATGAAGAATATCTTACACTTGAACAACTCTGTAATTCTGGTCACAGTAAACACGGGACCAGGTACAAGGGTTAACTTGATCTGAATTCCAGTCAGCAAGCTCATTGCCTGTAGCATTCAGTGATATCTTCAGTGCATATAGTGCATCTCCATCCCCTGAAATGAACAGGAATATTATAAACACCTACTAGAGCTACAGCCCCAACATCACCGGTCACCCCAACTTTCAGAAAACCAAACAAGCTAATACATTTCAAAAATCAACATTTTCAACTGCAAGCTTATACCCCAACTAGGTGCTGTTAAAAACAAGTTGGAAAACAACAACAACAACAAACAAAGTCTTTTCCCACTAGGTGGGGTCGGTAAAAACAAGTTGGAAAGAGTTAGAAAAAAGAGTTTTTTCCCTAAAAAAATAATTTCTTTTCTGTAGAGGAGGCTGATTGCATCTAGGTTGACAAGTGCAAGACCCATCTAAAAGAAAAATTAAAGAGTATATTAAATCATAAGCTTAAAGGAAGGAAATATGTTAATATCCCTCAGACAAGATTTCAAACAAATGAACGATATAAATGGGCCCATCTAACAAACATGGTTTACTTTGCTTAATTATAAATCATTCCAGTAAATACATTATAAAGAAACACCCCAACTGATTTTATTGGAAGGTATATGAAAGAGGAAGTGAAGAGGAAGAATCAGAGCAGCGCCTGATCAGCATCAACAGAGAAAACAAAAGGTTAAAACATTTTTGCATTAAGTTGACATTGCCAATGTACCTGAACGAAGCAAAAGCAAAAAGGATAGGCAAACTTATAACACATTCAACTTCCTAGTAAGTAATAAAGAAGAACCTAATTGTGGATGAAATCTCAATACTATGAAGGTAAGTTGATATGTGTATGATGTATCTTGCCAAGGATTAGCCATCTACTATTAAAGAAAGATTTATTAAAGAGGCAGAAAATATAATATACCAAAATCTATATATGGAGGAAATCTCAGTATTCTATAAAGTTTAAGTTGAAACATGTGATTCCTCAGGCAGAAGTGAATTATTATTAATGAAATTAAAGCAGCAATTAAACTTTAGATAGCCTACGTGCTTTCCTACATGAGTTGAGAACCAAATGCACATAACATCGTACCTTGTGAATCAGGAAACACAAAATCACAAAAGCAAGCCACTAGCAAGAGAACTATTATGTAGGCCATTTCCACGAGCCTCAATTGGCAATACAATGTGCATGATAATCATTTAATATACGAGCAATTTCCATCTCTGCAGACACAGAAACCATTAAGATGTAAAACTTGTATAAGAATGATAAATTCCATTTAATAACGAACAATTTAGAGCAAGCTATTAAAATCAAAGATGAAAAGAAACTTATGGTGATACGTGGTATTTTGTGATCAACCTTATATTTAGCCTAACTAAGATAGGATGTCTTGTGTATATGCCTAATTGTAAATGTCAACATTGCATCTGTTTACTTCTGTTGTTAAATCAAAGAGAGGAGAGTAACAATAAAACAACCCCTCATGTCCTCAGCACATAGTTCTTGGTCAAAAACTATTTGGTAACTACAGTCAACAGCAACTGACTAAAGCTAGATAGCAACTGTTAAACGTTTAGTTCACTCGCTAGCCTGTCCTCCAAAGAAGAAATAAGACTATTTTTTTTTTGGCCTTTAGAAAAAATAAGACTATGAACTACAAAAATAACCATTCCCTATGGTCAATAGATACAGCTATGCAACATCAATCGGGGAAAGACAATTAGTTCAACTCACACAATGACAAGGACAGCTAACATAACATAGACATGCTGACATGTCAAATTTCAAAAACTATAGGACATAACACAACATGGCATATATATATATATATATATATATATATATATATATATATATATATATATATATTTCTTTTTTATTTTGAAACCGGCATATATATATATTTCTTAGACATAGTATTAGTGATATATTTGTAGGAAAAAAACCAATATTATTTTATATTTTAAACAACTTGCAATATTATTTTTTAAACCAAATCTACTAAATTAAAAATGTTTTTACTTTATATTAATTAAATTATTATGTAAAACAAAAACAATTAAAAAAATTAACTTTAATTATCTCATTAAAATGAGTCCTCTAGTCATTCACTTATTTTTTGGTCTTTTTCTTTTTCGGGGTCATCTTTATATTACCCAAGTCTGGCTTGAGAAAAAATAAAATTTCTTATTCTGATACATTTGTATGCGTGTTGATGGCATGTGACACACTCCAACTTAAGAGATGGAAATGATAAAATAGCACTCTATAAGATCATTGAATCAGTCTTCTATTTCATCTCAAAATATTAAAAGGAAAAAAAAAAACAGAGTATTAAGATGATTGAAGCAGTCTCAACTCTCAAGACAAACCAATTGGCTAATTTTGTTATTTTAGCCGTGTAAGTTTCAGAAATCAGCTTTCACCAAAGCATGCTTTCTCGTTAACAATGTAAATATAAGAGAAAACCATTGAATATCACTGCGAAGTCCCTAATGATTATTGACAATACACTTGGAGTTGAGGGCGAGTTAAACGATTTCACATAAGCTAGTTAAGTAAATAACTAAATAATTAAATATTGATAAATACCTTCAATGATCAGACACAAAGTTGAAAACCAGTAAACATTATTGTAGTCGCTACAGTAATTGAAATAACAACCTCAACCAAAGAAATTTTCAGTAACTTCAATTTACTTACTACTGAGAAAGGCTATAAAACCGTAACTAGCTTCAGTGGCGCCATTTAGTAGCCAACAAAAATCTGGAAATTAGGGGAAAATTGAATCAAATAGCTGCATTTCACTCAACGTTCTTAAAGACGTTTTGTACGTCGAGATAGCAAAGTAAAAGAAACGTGAAGACAAACAGATATTTAGGCAAAAAAAAAAGAATACAATAAATAAGAACGATTCATCAACAACATGAGAAAACAAAAAGAGCCAAACGATCGGAATCACATAGAAGAACAGTCTCTAGCGATTTAAATTGAAGATCATTGTAATGAGTAAAAGTTAATTAGCATGAAATAATTAATAGTCGGAAGTAGCAAAAGACGTACCAGTTGAGAGAGAGATTGATGAAGAAAATGCCGGAGGAGAAGAAGCAATGAAGAAAGCGTGAGAGACGAGAATAACCTAAACAAATGCTGCGACAGCAAATCAGAAACAGAAGCTTCTGTCCTTTTGCCTCAACTTTTGCCTTCGTTTTCTTCTAATTTCTTAGCAGAAGGAAGAATCAGCATCTATCTGTAGCAGTAAAAGCGTGTTGGAAGAAAGGCAATTATTAATTATTAGTCAACAGTTATACTGAGTTTAGTGTGTAGACAAATAATATATTACAGAGAGACCTCACGTTTTCAATGCTCAAAGAACGGCACTCTTGTTGCCCTTTACAATGTTCATTCCTATTTTTAAATTTTTTTTTTGTTTATGTCTATTCCAAATTTTTAATTTTGTTCATGTCTACCGTTTTTGCTAACACCGTTAATTTGTTTAACAGAATTAGCTGATGTGGACTATGAATGTGTATCTTTTTTGCAACCTCATTTTACATCTCATATTTAATTTTTTACTTTTATTTAAAAAAAGTAACTTAATCCAAATTTTGAAAAAAAAAATCAAATTTTTATCCTAAAATTTCTTTTATTTAGATTAGGTTAATTTTTTTAATAAAAGTAAAAAGTTAAAGGTGAGGTGGACAATGACGTGGCAAAAAAATACACATTCATCATTCACGTTAGCAAATTCCGTTAAGCAAGTTAACGGTGTTAGCAAAAAGGGCAGGCATGAACAAAACTGAAAGTTTAGGGGTAGGCATGAACAAAACTAAAAGTTTGGGGGTAGGCATGAACAAAAAAAAAGTTTGGGGGCAAGAATGAACATTGCAGTAAAGTTTGTGGGCGGCAAGGATACTTTACCCGCTGAAAGAATTTTGGGTACGTTTATGAGATAGAAATGAAAATGAAAACGGAAACGGAAATGGAAATGGAATGTATTTGATGTGTTTAGTAGTAAAAGTTTGGAATGGAAATGGAATGAGAATGTATTAAAATGACCATTTTACCCCTTATATTAAAATAATAGAAAGAAAAAAAGTTATAATTGTGTCAAATCATGTCAAATCAAAGGGATATAATAGATATTTTATATATTTTTTTAAAAAAATTGATGGAAATGAAAAAGTAAAAAGTAAATGAGACCCAATGGGCCCCACTACTTTTTGCATTTCATGGAAATGGCATTTCCATATAGTGAACATGCCCTTTGAATTTTTTACTAATTCAATGGAAGCTACTAGTTACAACTCGTTGGATTGTATTGAGATACGTGTTATTTAATATTTTAAAGAGAAAAAATATTTTGAAACAAATTTTTAGACAGATCCAACGATTGATAGATAATGAATTTGAGCTCTTGATAGTTCTATAGCATTACTCTTGTGTAAAAGACTAATTTGAAAAATCTGCATTTAAAATTGGAGAAAACATGAAAATTTTGGTAAGTTTCTTATATCTTTATCACCAAGTTCTTCAATATAAGTAAGACGCGTGTTTAAATGACCAATTACAATAGAAAAAATGTTAAAAAACACATTTTATATCATCAATTATAGATTAAAGAGATCGTAAATAAAACAAATAATTAGTGAAACTTTACAAGAAAGATATAAAAAAATTTAGATACATTTTTTTCTTTAAAATTCTCTAAAAACAAAATACCTGTTAACAATATCGTCCAAGAGGAGTCAAAAGTTTTGATGACTAAAAAAAGGGAGATTGAGATTGTTAAGTAAGAAGTTGGTTTGAGTGGTACCAATATGTCCCCCTCAAATAGAATTTAGGAGAAAAAAATAATATTTAAACGGAATTTTTTGATGAATTCTTTTCCTAATTTAAATCTCATCTTTATGTGTTAATTGTTAAGAACATTTGTTTACAATATCAATTACAATCATGTGGCGTAGATGGTGAAATTCTTATTATAGTACATGTTGATAGAGTGGATCATGTTAAGGAATTTCCACCTAATAAGTTAGTTTTTAAGATAGACTTACCTCATAGCTTAAGTCTTTATCTTTTAATATTAAGGATATTTTCTACAATCTTAATTGCAATCATGCAATATTGGTGGTGAAGGTAGTATTATCGTGTTCGTCTGAGTAAAAACTTAGTACAAAACTAACATACGTGATCGTTAAAATTGAGTATCGTGATAAAATGTTAATAACCATAACTTTGATCGTATTAGATATATGTTTAATTTTTTAATAAAATTGTAGGTTTAAATTTTACCTATGATAAAAATCTATATAAGAAGAATTCTAGTGTAATTTAGTACTTTTCCTAAATCGAATTAGATTAAGTCTAGTCTAATATCCATACCAATAATGGTAGTTTAAAAAATATATATATTGGTGAATTAAGAAATAATGGGATTGAATTCAATCAAGGAAGGCAAACAAAATCTTGCATTGTATGTATGGTGGGCCCCCAAGCCAACCAACATAGACAATAGTGGCCATCCTTATAGTTAATTGATGATTGAGAGACGCAAGCATAAAGATGGAAGGCTGGACCATATGGACTCGGACGAGAATTAAATAAAGTGTAAAATGTATAAAGTGTATTATTCAGATTGTTAAATAAAAATTGAAATTCGTGTTCGTACTGTAACTGTTTCATCTAACAACTTATATTATACAATTTATACACTTTACCGGATTTATACTTTAGCATATTCGGATACCATATAGACCCTCTCCAACTGCTCAATCAGTACTTATTGGCAGACAGGCAATGCAAATTTTGGCAGAGTTTGGCATTCTGTTTCTTTCATCCTTTCACTCTTTTCTTTGTTGTATATGATAGTGCATACGTGTACAATTGTACATGTAGATCAAACAAAATTTTATATTGTCTAGAACAATAATGAGGATACAAAAAAGTATATATTATAAGATATAAATATAGGAAAAAAAAAGTCAGAATTATTTTTTAGTCCTTGTACAAACAATAATTTAGAGAAAAAACTTTTGCCTTTTATGAATTCATAATGTATGTAAACAAAATAATTACATATACTTTGTTTTTTTTGAAAACTATTTTTTTGAGGCAAAATACTATTTAGTCCCTGAATTGTTGGTCAAACTACTATTTAGTCCCCGAATTGTTCAAAAACACTATTTAGTCCTCGAATTGTTCACTCTGTCAACTATTTAGTCCCCGAATTTGACAAAAATACTATTTAGTCCTCAAATTTGTAACAATGTCAACTATTTAATCCCCAAACTTGACAAAAATACTATTTAATTACCGAATTTACAACTCTGTCAGCTATAATGGGTAACAGTCAGTAAACTAAATAGTTGACAGAGTTGCAAATTCGATGATTAAATAGTATTTTTGCCAAGTTTGTGGATTAAATAGTTGACATAGTTACAAATTCGAGGACTAAATAGTAATTTTGTCAAATTCGGGGACTAAATAGTTGACAGAGTGAACAATTCGGGGACTAAATAGTGTTTTTGAACAATTCGAGGACTAAATAGTAGTTTGACCAATAATTCAGGGACTAAATAGTATTTTGCCTCATTTTTTTTGTTTAGTCAAACTTTGGAGTCAAGTCAAAACAAAAACATAAATGGAGCATGCCTAATTAATGAGTACTGGTTCGTTCAACGGTCCTTTGTAGTTGGTCCCCAAGCCGCACTTGTTCATTGTGAACAAAACTTCTGTACTACTATTTACTATTTGTTATTTATTACTCCGGTTCACAATATCTGTTTAATGTTTTAAAATATTTGCTATTTTAAAAAATTAAAAAAAATTAATTATTTTTTTATAATTTTATCCCTATCTAATACCTATTCCCAATATAAGATGAATGAAAAAGAAGTAAGTAGGAGTAATTAATTAGTAAGGGTAATTTAGTCTTTTTATCTCATATTTTTTTAAGTTTAAGATGAACTAATGATTTCCTTGGTCTGTGTGTACCTACCCAACGAAGCAGATATTGTGAACCGCAGAGAGTATTAGTCAAATACAAGCATTGGTCCCAAAAGTTTGGGATAAATTCTTTATATCTTTGTTATAATGTTCTTTTAATCTATGCTTTATTTACATTATCTCTTTTTTTATTGGTTATATAAAATGTGGTCTTCTATATTCTCTCTCTACTATGATGGGTCATGCTTAAACTTTTTGCCATGCGTCACATTTGTATTGGTGAACCTTATAACAAAGATATAAGGAATCTTACCTAAATTTAATCCAATTTTAAATTGTCATTTGTTTTATACAATGTTTTTAAAATCGGACCGATCATTGAACCGATCGAGGCACTGGTTCACGGTTCAATGGTTCAACTATGGTCGAACCGTGGTCGAATCGGTGGCATTTAAAATATATATTTTTAATTAAATATACTAAAATATATCATAAAAAAATTATATACTTCATAATTATATATCTCCATCTCGATCTAAACATGATAAGAAATAGAACAAGTTGCAAATTACCACAATATCATATTAAACTCTTCAAATAAGTTCAAGGATCAACATATTTAAGTCTCAAGTCTTATCACAAACCAAACAATAAATATTGAAATAGAACAATCCTTACAACTACAAGTCACAACAAATTCTCAATAAATACTAAATCATAAATAACACAAATTTTTTTTTTAAAAAAAAAAGAACAACCGGTCAAACCGTCTAAACCACCGGTTTGGACGGTTCTTGACCGGTTTTTCCGGTTATTGACCGGTTTTATATCTGACCAGTTCTTTGGTTATTCCGGACTGGACTGGCTGGCGGTTTATCGATTTTCCGGTCCGACCGGGCGATCCGGTCCGGTTTTGAAAACACTAGTTTTATATTGGTCCCAAAAGTATACGATGAATTTTAAATTGGACCTAAATATTTCATTTGTTTTACATTGATTTTATATGTTTTCATCGTGTTTTAGATTAGTCCAATCATTGTAGTCCATCAGTTTTCTCCATTAACGATGACGTGACACACTGATGTGGCACTATTATTCTCTCTCCTATCTGTCATAATCTCTCTCTTAGGCGACTAATAACATGTGGCTCTTAAAAATAAAACTTCTTCTTAAACATGGATGATTTGATGGGCTTCTTCGAACGGTATCGTTTGGGTGTTTTAAAAAGGTTTTTTTTATGTTTAATTGCCACATCATGTTTCGGGATAATCATGGAAACGGTTTGAGCAAGGTACTATATTCCTTATCCTCGGACCTAGATTAAGCAGGTATCAAAATCAATCATCATCCCCAGATCCTATGAATAGTCAAATCCCCATACCCAAACTCATATTCGTAGAAAAAAGAAAGTCAATTTACAGTTTCTAAAACTACATAACCGATCAGGTCAATTCGGTTGTCGGTTGCTCAATTTTTTATCGGTTAACCGATCGAACCGCATATGGCTGCTGCAATACAAGTCTTAATGCTATATTTCTAATTTCTAATACACCACATATGAATTTACTTTTATTTTCTTCTCTCAGTAAATTGTAAATATTGTTAGGTTAAGTCTCCTCAAGTCACAGCTAGTCAGCCACCGCCCCATCTCACACCTCCCACCAAATCGCAAATCGCAACCCCAAGCTTGCAAGTCGCAACACAAGAGAAAGGCTGGTAATTTTTGGAACCCAAATTGCAACGCAAGAGAAACGCTGATAATTTTTGGGACCCAAATCGCAACGCAAGTGAAACGCAACCCAAAACCCAAATCGCAAGTCCCACCAAATCGCAACGCAAGAGAAGGAGAGGAGGTTAGTATGCGAGAGAACTAGTTTTTGCCCTTTTGCACATTGTTAAAGCGATAGTATGCAAGAAAAGGAGATGAGTTTGATGATTGTTATTTGAATGTCAAGATGGTTCTCTAAATGGTATTTGTATGGCTAAGATCAGACAGCTATCTTCATTTTTTTTTGAAGACAAAGGCCGGTAGTTTTTGGGACCTAATGTGGTTTTTTAGGCTGGTAATTTTTTAGGCAGTAATAGCATATATATATAATATGTACACACACTAGAGGCTTTGCATGCACCTATTTAATATAAAAATATTTTATTGTTATTATTTTTAAATATAATAAATAGTTCAATAACTACTTATATTTCTAATTTCTCTCTCACCACTTTTATTAACTACCTTACTCATCATCTCTTTTTCTCTCATATCTCCTCCAATCATGTTTTATTTCATATTTTTTAATTAAAAAATATAGCTATTTTGTGACACGAATGAAGGATCAAAAGCTATATATATATATATATATATATATATATATATATATATATATATATATATATATATATATGTTATAGATTTAATTATATAAAACTAATTTGTTATATTTGATTGTAAATAGAAGATGAAAGGAGCCAAAGGACTATGATGATGCTTTGCTTATTCAAATTCATGATGTTGCTAACTTGGTGTTGCCAATGAAGATAATTTCTTGTAACTTGTAAGTTTTTATGCATTTATATTTTATAGTATAATCTTTGATCAATGATAATTTGATATATAATGTTGATATATAAAATTACTTGATTTGTTTTCTTTTAGATGGATAAAGTAATCATTACGTAATTATAAGTTACAATCTTTTGGTTAATTGTTAGTAATTTATCATTATTGAACTCTTGAGTAAGAATTTAAGATTAGTTAGTGTAACTGTCGTTTTTGGTTCAGACAATTGTAATTTGGGATTAAGGACCGCAAGGGGTCTTAACCTTGAGAGACTTTGTCCTTAGGTGATGGGCCTAGGTGCCTACGTACTCTTCGGGAGGGATCAAAGTCCATGTAGTTCGTCATGGTGACGTCTATAGGAGCCGTTAGACGAGGTGATTACCTGTATCGGGCCGTGTGTGGCTAAAGATGTGCCTAAGGTACTCCGGGCGGGCGAGCCGCTCTTAAGAGGTTACCTTAGTGTGTGAGAGCTCGGGTATCTGAAGGTTGCTAGAAGCCCTGTAAGTGGTATGCTCCGAGATGGAGGTGAGCTTGCCGGTGGCCGGTTTGGACGGAGTCTACGGCAGAGCTCGGAATGCGTGGAGGATTCGTGTGAGGTGTCTGAGGGTGCTCAGGTCACTGGGAGTATGTGAGGGATCTTAGATCAGGTGTCGTAGTCCTTCAGGTTGTGTATCTTTAGTCCCCCGGGTAAGGGTCTATTTATACTGAGTGTGGGGAGGTCGTGTTCGACCCACGATCTCGTGCATCGTGGGTCGTCCCACGATGCTTAGGGAGTTCTCACGTCTGGTGAAGTGGGCATTCCATGAAGTGACGTGGGTAAGGTGAAATATTTCATAGTTACAGTTAGTATCAACATAAGTTTGATATGTTAAAGATTTTTTAATATTATTGTAGATAGAGTCTACTAAACATGAACCAAATCGCCACTTTAACAGAACCAAACCGACAAGGTCCTCCACTTTTGAAAATCAATTACATTGGTTCGGTTCCATTTTTTAGTAAAACCAAACCAAGCCTTTGAACACCCATAGAAAATATTGTTAAGAAATGTGATAAATTTTCATGGAATGTGAAAAGTTTTTATAAGCTTAATTTTATGTGAAAAAAAGATGGTTCAAGGCATATGCCCCCTCAACCTTTGGCCGTTAATCACTGGCCCTTCGCCAAATGGAGTCATCCAAGGTCCTAATCAGTGTCGTTAAAAAAAACTCCCCATATTCCGCCTTTGCCCAACGAATCCCTTCACGATCCTCATCGGCGTACATAATTAATGGCGAATGCAAACACTCCTTAATTAGGCTAGCCCACACCATCAACAGTGCCCTTTTTTCGGTGGAGTAGGGAAGTATAATGCTCCTCAAAAGACTTAACTTTTTCATGATCATCAGTTACACGGAAAGCTCCCCAAGTTTCACCTTTTGGCCATTTTGCTTTATAGGAAGCTCAATATAAATAAGGCACGTAACAAAAATTTTTATATGATCAATAATAGATTAAAAAATATAAAAAAAAATTATAAAAGTCTATAAAAAAATAAATCATAAAAAAGAAAAAGTATAAATAAAATCTAAAATTAAAATAATTTCATAATAACCATATAAAAAACTTCTAAGTTTTGTTTTTAATAACTACCCTCAAAATTAGTTAAGACTTTATATTTATTATAAATTATTTAATTTTTAAAATAAAAAATAATAATAATAATAATTAATATTTAAAAACTCTATTTTTTTTATTACTTAAAAACTCTATTTGACTGACTTTAATTTATATTTAAAAAATATTAGTTAACAAAACTTTTATTATTTATATGATCACACAAGTGTCTGGTTGTAGCTTGCGCTTTGCACCTTGACTTGAGTCCATCCTTGGTCCTTGGATTAGGTGTGCCACGTGTTTTTGTTAGCTAATTTGTCTTTTACTGCCATCTATTTAAAAAAAAGATTATTTAATTTATTGGTATCTTTATCTTTATTTGTCTGTCTTTTTAAGCTCACCCCATTAATTAAAACTTAAAAAGTAAGACTTTATATTTTTTATTTTATATTTATAAATTATTTAAAGTAGAGATCATAGTTTGAAAACCCGGACCGACCCGGCCGGGTTGACCCGAAACCCGGTGACCCGGGCACCAAGCCAGTCCGCATGGTCCTTATGGACCGTTTTACAATTGACCCGGCAACGACCCGGATTGACCCAGTGGGTTTTAGGCAAACCCGATGACCCATGACCCTTTTTTTTTTGAAATTTTTTTTGAAAAATATAGGATTTTTTTTATAGTATTAATATTTTATTTTCTTAATTAACTAAATTGGCAAGCTTTTGTATTGTTTAAAGTGTTAGAGTGGTTTGAGTTACAACTTAATTGATGTGTTAATTTTTTATTTAAATTTCATTTTTGTGGGATCAAAACTTAAGTGTTTAAGACTTATTATGTGTTATTATTTTTATATTTTAGACTTGTTATATTCAATTTCAGCTTTGAATTTGAATTATAATAACTTATTATAACAAGTCTAAAATATAAAAATAATAACACATATAAACACTTAATGAATATAACAAGTCTAAAATATAGAAAGACACATAGATGTAGATGTGGACAATTGGTTACTTTGATTCGATTTTAGTAATTCTGATCGATCAATTAAATTAAATGATTGAAAAAGTCATCCAATTTATGTGAACTTTTTGGAGTCAATTGAATCATTCAAATTGATTGTAATTGATTTAAATTAGTTCTTATAAAAAAATTTCTTTAATTTTTACCCCAAAAAAAAGTAAACACAAACATTTTTAACTATAAATTAAAATTAAAATTTTAATCTAACATTATAAAATTAATAAAAATATATTTAATTAATTTATAAATGTATTTTTTTTACAATTAAGCTACTAGTTTGATTTGGATGAGATTTGACCTCATTCAATAATCAAATCGATTAGACTAAAAAATATCTAATCTCTCAAATACTCAAATAATTTATAGTATTACCCATATGTTATTAAAAACAATAGCCATAATTTTTTTGGTATGCATTTCTCTTTTTGTGGCGCATGTATTAACATTGGACTCATTGTAATTTACTTATTTTTATGAAGGGGAAATTACACTTTGGCCCACTCAATTATGGCTATATTATATATTACTTACCTAAACTTTGATTTGTAATACATCACCCCTTAAACTATTAGAAAAATGGCCAAAACTTTATTTCGGTCCTTTATGTTTCACTTAAATTCTAAAATATGTCCTTTTATTTCAAAATTTTCAAATCATTCATCTATGTTTGCAAGTTGTTTCAAATAAGCTCTTCTGCCTGACACCGTTAGTATTCTCCATTAAATGATGATGTAGACTGTTGATGTGGACAAAATATTTCTCATACATGTCCTTTTAAATTGAAGTAGACAGCTAATGTAGACTAAATCTCTCTTCTAAAAGACAAAAGGACCCATATGGAGTATTTTTTATATATAGAAGATTGAGATTTTATCCACATCAGCTGTCTAACCAGTTTAAAATGACACGTAGGTGAAAGATTTTGTTCATATCTGTTGTTCAAGCCATCATTTGATAGAGAACACTAATGGTGTTAGGCAAAACGATTTGTTTAGAACAACTTACAAACATAGAGCACTTCTTTAGAACTTTTGAAACATAAAGGGCGAATTTGGAACTTCAGTAAAATATAGAGGTCCAAAATAAAGTTTTGACCTAGAAAATATCTATACATTTAAAATTAACAAAACTTAATTTTTCCTTCCCAAATCTTTCTTGAACATGGGAGATTTATCTCAATCTCTTTTCAAACACAACAACAAAGAACCCATAATATATCAAAAACCATTATTGTTTTGGGATCTATGAGAATTTGGTTAAGTTATGCTTTATGTTGGATCTACAAGAAATTTTTGTGTGTGAAAATCTACAAGAATTTGGCTACAACGTGAATGATGGTGAAAGGACCAGTACTATACATTTAGAATTTACTATAAACAAAATCCAAAGTTTTCTTTTGAGTACCTCAACAACATTTCCTATCAATTAATTAATAGCCTCTACATGCAATGCAGTACTATACATTCACTCCTCTCTATATAATGTGATCGTGGGAGGTTGCATTCAGGGTGTTCGGAACCGAACAAAACCGACGCACTTGAATCAAACCAAATCGAATTAGTATAAATCGAACAAAATCGATCAATGTTTGGTTTGGTTCGGTTTGGTATGTTGAAAAATCGAACCAAACCGTATACACATACATGTATATTATGTCAAAATTTCTAAATAATAAAGTTTAAATTTTTTTTTAGAAGGCTAGATTAAATTTAGTCAATCTAAAAATTTGATTTTAGAACTAAGTTGATTGTATATTGTAAGTACAAATGAAATATTACTATACTTTTTTATTATTTATATTGAATAAAAATATATTTTTTATTAAGAAACTTAAGTATGTAAGTTTGATGACATAAAAGTCCTAAACCGTCAAACCGAACTATTCAAAATCGCTCGTTTGGTTTGATGCTGTCAACTTAAACTGATATATGCACTAAAATTTCATTAAAAATCGCCCAAACCACCCACCGAACATTCCTAGGAGGTTGCATTGCTGATGTCGTCATTTTGATTTGTTGTTGTCGCGTTTAACGAGAGATTGGGATTAATCTCCCTGGTTGAATCAAGAAAAATTAGGGAAGGAAAATTCAAGCTCTATTAATTTTAATTGTGTAGTTAATAGTTTCAATTTTTTTTAATAATTTAAGGATGTGATGTGTTACAAACCAAAATTTAGATGAGAAATATGTAATATAGCCCTAGTTAACGAGGGTAATACAAAGGCTATGAAATATAGTTGTAAAATGCAATGCCTTTCTCTATGCTTAAATAAAATTGATGACAAAATATTTTTATAAATGACCAAATTATTTAATTTCTAACATTAGATATTCAAATCTAAAATTTCCATTTTCACTCTTTTTTTTGGGGGTAAAAAGTCCATTTTCACCTTTGGAGTGAGAAGAATTTAGTGTATTTAAAGAGAGATGAAAATAAGGATTCAATTGGGAGTTCGAATCCCACCTTGTGTATGTAACAACAAATTGACCAGCGGCAAACCCTTAAATGGAGCTCAGATCTGCGGAGGATTAGTCCTTGGCCTGTCGGGCTGGGGATACCTTGGGAAACCAAAAATAGGGATTCAATTTAGGTAAATTTTTTTATATTTTTGTTATAAGATTTTCTAATACAAAAAAGACACATGACAAAAAAATTTATGAATATCACGATAGAGAGAGAATATAAAAAATTATCTTTTATATGACCAATCATTAAAAAGAGAGAATATAAATGAAACTTATAATTAAAAAATTTTATGATAAAGATAATGGAAACTTGACTTTAAGTTTTTTTTTCTTAAAAATAAAGTGTGAAACCACTTGAAAATCTCAATTGATATGAAATTCATTCCTATCTTTATCTCTTCCTAGATGCATTGAGAACAAATCATTTGCTTTTCAACTACAATTTTATGCCATTGGGTTATAATGGTGTCTTTTAACAAATTTTTTTCAAGTTTATAATCGGCAGTTTTTAGTGTCTTAAATTTGTTGTTCTCAAAATTCAAAAGTATGAGGATATTCATTGTTCTAAAAAAAGTTTTATATTAATTAAGACCGATTATAAATAGATTACGAACTTCCTTTCTATTTATCTCTTATTCTAAAAATATTTATTAATTTTTAAATTTAGAGGATCTAGGTATTAATAAAAAATATATTTTGAGGTTCCCACCAAAAAAATATATTATGAGGTAATTAAAAGCTTAAAACTTTTAATTAAAAACCAATTTGTTAATACACATTGTTTTAGGTTTTTGAACATAAATATACCAAATAAAAAATATATACACAAATTCAGTCATCTTTAAAAACTATCTACAGATATATACTATTTTTACTGTACTTTTACCGAGGGTGTTTTTCGTAATTTTTGACAAGAAAAACGCTCTCAATGAGGACGTTTATAGGGTCAAATGGTCAACCTTCAAACGCCCTCACTGATGACGTTTTTTATACTAATATTTATATGAAAACAAGTGTGATAAAATTGAAAAAAAAGGTCCTCACTGAAGACGTTTTTCTGGTTAAAATTTTTTTCAATGTGCACAATAAAAAGAATATATATCAGTAAATAATTTTTAAAAATGACTGAATTTGTGTATATATTTTTTATTTGATATAAATTCAGCCATCTTTAAAAACTATCTACAAATATATACTACTTTTACTGTGAGGGTGTTTTTCGTAATTTTTGACAAGAAAAACACTCTCAATGAGGACGTTTATAGGGTCAAATGGTCAACCTTCAAACGCCCTCACTGATGGTATTTTTTATACTAATATTTATATGAAAACAAGTGTGATAAAATTGAAAAAAAAGTCCTCACTGAAGACCTTTTTCTGGTTAAAATTTTTTTTCAATGTGCACAATAAAAATAATATATATCTATAAATAATTTTTAAAAATGACTGAATTTATGTATATATTTTTTATTTGATATATTTACGTTGAAAAGCCCATTATTTTAAGACAATGAAAAAGAATTTAAGAGTGAAATTCAGATTTCAGAGGCTTACAAAATAGTAAATACTAAATACACATCTCCCCAAAATTGTCTGTGTTTATTTAATTGTTTCTGGTATCTCAATCTTCCTCTGCTTGACTCTGCAAAAACTGAACTTCACATACCCACACACTCACACTAATCGCTACTTCGTCCAAAACTCTACCTATCATTCATTCCATCTTCTTCTTCTTCTTCTTTTCCGATTCTTCAGTTAATTTCCTCTATTTCCGAGAGAAGAATTTGCTCAAACAGTAATTTCCACAAGTAACGAAGAAACAGAGTCAGAATCAGAATCAGAAAAGCATGGCTGTTAGTTGTTTCAGCTTCACGGCTTCGCGAGACTGGTGCTACCGCTACTCCTTCTCCAACGCCGGCCTGAAATCGACCACCACCGATCTCGGCGACGGCACCATCATGCATTGCTGGGTCCCCAAAACGCACAGGCAATCCAAGCCTACCCTACTCCTCATCCACGGGATCGGAGCCAACGCAATGTGGCAGTGGAACGACTTCGTTTCGCCGCTCATCCGTCGCTTCAATGTCTACGTCCCGGACTTGGTATTCTTCGGCGATTCCTACACGACCCGACCCGATCGGTCCGAATCGTTCCAGGCCAAGTGCGTGATGGCTCTGATGGAGGCCCACGGCGTCGTCCGGAAGATCAACGTCGTCGGCATAAGCTACGGCGGCTTCGTGGCTTATAGTATGGCGGCGCAGTTCCCCGAGAAGATGGAGAAAGTGGCGCTCTGTTGTGCGGGGGTGTGCTTGGAAGAGAAAGACATGGACGAAGGGATGTTTCAGGTGAAAAGCGTCGACGATGCTGTCAGTATTTTGCTGCCACAGACTCCGGAGAAGATGAAGCAGTTGCTGCAGCTTACGTTCGTGAAGCCTATGAAGGTTCTTCCCACTTGCTTTCTCACTGATTACATCGATGTAAGTGATTCTGATCATTCCCGTCGGTTTTTGAAGCTTGATTTCTCAGTTTTGGTCATTTAATCAGAAATTGGTTCCAATTGTTCGAAAATTAGAATTTAGGATTCAGTATATATATATACGACCTTGTGTTCCTGTACAGATTGATTTGATGGTAATTGGATCAATTTGGATTTCCTTTTTTCAATTTTTATGCTTATTATTCGGATTCTGATGTAGCCTAAAAAGTAAAAAATGCTATATATATTCCTTTCCCTTCTTGTCCTTCCAAAGCATAGCATAGTCTTCTGTGATGCTTGATAATATTGTCTAGAGTATAAACCCTAGATATATTCTGTGTGTTCTTGGATTTCTAGCAGGACGACTAGTGTACAAGAAGATTCCTCTATAAATAAATTTGCATTAGATAATGAAATTGTCCAGTTAACTGTGGTAATGCCAGTGAACAACATCTAGTTCTTTCATAAGAAAACATTAGAGGAATAAACAGACCAAGAAGATAAAAGGAATAAGGAACAAATGGATCTAAATAATGGCTGCAGGGCAATGTTCTTGTTGTTACCAAATCCTGTCATGAATGTCCTTTTGATTATTAATAATATTATTTGATCGAAACCACCAATATCCATAAGTTTATTGGGTTCTGATTAATCTGGTTTGAGCTAGCTGAAGTCCAATAACGGAAGTAGAGTTTTCTCGGTAGACTTTTTTCATATATAAGACTAGGACACGAGACTTTGTTGAAGGGAAGTGGAGTACCTACCACTTTTACCGACCAGGTGATTTGCCACAATTAGATTAGAAGAAGTTAATCAGTTTTTCATGTTGATTGCTCTTTTAACTGATGATAAGCTGTGACTGCTTGAACCTTGAATATTGTTTGTGTATCCAGTGATGTAAATATCACAAGCATGACCTTTTCCATTCACCAAAACTTGTTGCTGGCAGGTGATGTGCACAGAATACCGTCAAGAGAGGGAAGAATTAATCCAAGCACTACATAAAGGCAGAAAACTATCTGATCTTCCTAAGATAACCCAGGTTTTTTTCTTTTTTGATCTTTGAATATGTGTTTGGATTGAGGGAAAAGGGAGCTTAAATTTTTATTTTGACATTTTCTTTTATTTAGGTTTGAATATGATATATTTTTTAAACACATTTTAAGGGTTAAAAATGTTAGATTTAGATCTAAATTAAAGAAAATGTTAAATTTAAAATTTTACTTCTTCCTCCCCCATTCACCTCAATACAAACACACGGAGTTACTTTCACTGCATTTTTCAGTCTTGCAATGTTACATCTTAAGGCTTACACTTTCCGCTTATGCAGCCTACACTTATTATTTGGGGAGAAAAGGACCTCGTATTTCCTGTTGAATTGGCACACAGACTGAAACGGTAATTTTTTAACCCACATAACAACTTCTCTACAATTTAGACGTAATTTTGTGGAAGTTACTAACTTTCAGAAGCAAATTCCTTATTTAGCTTTCTTGACTTTGTAGCATCATAAGATTGTGAAGAAGGAAGAATACTAAATTAGAATAATACTGTTCTTCCACCAATCTATACAATACGTATACGTGAACAAAATTTGAAATTATGAATTCTTTTGTATTTGCACTCAACCTGCTTGTTTAACCCTGGAATGAAATTTCGTTGTCTTTTACTGCTGTATAGGCATTTGGGAGAGAACGCAGAACTAGTGGTAATTAAAAACGCAGGGCATGCGCTCAATATAGAAAAACCCAAGGTTCTGTTCAAGAATTTAAAATCCTTCCTCTTTGAGTCCTCTGCTCCAACAACTACAAAGCAAGAAAGCCACAGCAATGGCAACAAGCAAGACTAGAAAGTACCAACATGAGAAATAGAGAAGAGATGGTGGATTGTAGATATGGTTGTTTATTTATTGAGGTAACCTACTTTTCGGCCTCTAAATTATTGGTCAAACCACTATTTAATCCAACTATATAGTCTTTGGTACATTATCTGATATGTCACCGCGTGACGTAGCCATTATGTGTTGACGTCACACCGTTAATTTGCCACCATGTTGCCATCTCACCTTGCTACATCATCTAAATATTTGAAAGTAATACTAAATAGTCCCTGTATTAATTAAAACTTAAAAGTAATACTAAGTAGTCTCTATATTAGTTAAAAGTGACAACATGGTGGCAAATATAAAAACTATTTAGTATTATTTTTAAATATTTAGATGATGTGGTAAGGTGAGAGGGCAACATAGTGGCAAATTAACGGCGCCACGTCAGCACATAACGACCACGTCACGCGATGACTTAACGGATAACGTTTCAGGGACTAAATAATTGACGGGAGTGTAAATTTAGGGACCAAATAGTCTATTTTTAAAATCCAGGGACTAAATAACAGTTTGACCAACAATTCAGGAACCAAAAAGTAGTTTACCTCTTATTTATTTGTTGATACCAAATATATGAGTATTGGCTTCTTAGTGGTTCTCAACAAGGGGAAAAGGTTAAGAAGATGATGATGAATCATCCATTATTATGATGAGAGATCGAATCTCAAGGCAACTATAGTTTAATCTTAAGGAAATAGGAAAATCAATCATCTTTGAGAGTATACATGAGGGGCCGGTAGGTACTGGGCTACTGGCGTATTGTTATCCCCAATATTGTTGAACACTTGGAGTGTGTATGTATGGTATATCATACATGTAACTAGTTTGTCTATTGGGTCAAAATTCTTGCTTTATAGTTGGGTGTTACTATGAAGACTTGATTTGGAAGTTGAGTTTATTTTTTTAATTAATTCTTCTCTGTTTAAAGATATGTTATGATAAAAAAAAAATAGAGTAAATTGTAAGGGTGGCAGTGGGTAATTAAGAAATGGATATCCGATGATATTCGTCCGAAAAAAATTACTCAATATCATATGGATATCGAATAGGGTACGGATAGTAAAATATAGCTATCCATTGGGTATTGGGCGGGTGTGAATATTAGTTTTGGGTATTCTATATCCATCCGAAATGAATGGACGGATAGGGTATCCAATATCTGATATCTAAATAATATATATTATAAAATATGATATTAAATATTAAATACAATATATATTATTAAATAAATTTTGTGTATATTATTAAAATTATTTTTATTTGTATTTATAACAATTATGTATTTTTTTAATTTTAAAATATTATTTCTATAATTATTTATTTATTGGGTAGATATCGGGTAGTTTACTTGATTATAGGGTATCCAATATCTAATAATTTTTCGGGTATTTTGGATATTTCGGATAGGATACGGGTACGGATATTAAAAATGATCATATTTTTGAATTCGGTTAGGGTACGGTATTGGATATATTAGGTGGATTTGGATGCGGATAGTGCAAAAATGAACGGGTACCTGCCCATTGCCACCTCTAATAAATTGCATTTTTTTGGGATAATAAAATTAGATTAAAATGCATAAAATTCCTTGAGTAAATGTGTAAATAATTCTGGTCAGCTATAAATTTATCTAGAACCCTTTAAAACTTCACAATTTGTGTAAAAAAAACCTTCCATGATTTTTTTCATCTTTTCCTAATGAGATTGTGATATGTCAATAAAATAAAATTATATTAAATTGTAGAACTAACAGGGTCAAATCTAATGGAAGAGACTAATCTCTCATAATTAGATGACCCAAATTTAAATCTCCACAGGCAAAAGTGTTTACATTTAATGCTTAATAATGACTCAACTAACATACCGTGATGAACCTGCGTTTAAATTTTCATTAACAGAGATGGTTACATTTAGTGCTCAATAGTGTGTCGAGTAAAATTGTTTCGAATAAGAGGATATCTATGCAAAATCAGGAAAAAAATATTAAATTGTAGAAAATCCCTTTGAACTCTAGATGTTGTAAAAAAAGGTAAATTACAGTTTGTCCCCCTGTAGTTTGGCTTAAATCCAGTTTGCCCCCCTATGGTTTAAAATGCAACACTTAACTACCCTGTGGTTTGGCTTAAAATTAATGTGCCCCCCTGTGATTTAAAGTGTGACACTTGACCCCCTGTGGTTTGTTATGTTATTACTTAACTACTTTCACCAACCTTCAATCCAAATTTTAGTCAAATTAATCATCATTTTTATACTTTCAATGTTTAAAATTTGTTATTCAACACTCTAGAATTATAAAATGATTCAAAAAAATTATAATTAATATAAAAATAAAATTATAATTATAATTTTAAAAAATCAATAAAATAATTTAATATTTTTGGTTTACTCTATTGATTATTTATATTTAGTTATTTATTTATTTTATTGTTATTTTTTATCTTTAATGTTTTAGAATTATTAAATCAATCAAAATAAAATTGTAAAAGAATAATATAATATAAATATATAACTAAATTTAAGTTTTTTTATTGTTCAAGTTCAGAACATACATACCTGAATTGAATGTTAACATTATTGAGCTTAGAAACTCACACAGCTCTTGGAACAAAAAACCGAACCGAACTTCTCAGACCGAACTAAACCGCAAATTGGTCGGTTTTTGGCGGTTTTAAATTGGTTCGGTTTGGGTTGGTTACGGGGTATCGGTTTTGTTCGGTTATGAACACCCCTACTAAAAAGAGTTGAAAGTAGAAGATTAGGGTTTATTGTTATTATTTTAGAGATAAAATAAATATAATAAAATAATTAATTAATTCAATTATTTTTAAGTAATTTCTTTTATAAATTATATTAAATATTAAATTTTGAGAAAAATAATATAGGGTAGTTAAGTGATAACATAACAAACTACAGGGGGTTCAAGTGTCACACTTTAAACCACAGGGGACACATTAATTTTAAGCCAAACCACAGGGTAGTTAAGTGTCACATTTTAAACCACATAGAGACAAACTGGATTTAAGCCAAACCACAGGGACAAACTATAGTTTACCAAAAAAAATCTTTTATATTGTAGATCTCACGGAAAACTCCTATGAATTTTATGTCTTTGGCAGAATAAACCCTTTAAATAATTTGACAGCTATATATCCATTGTAATTTTAGATTAAAAAGGGATTTTTTTGGCATCAATTACTAAGTTTGCGGGAGTTTTAGGTCAAATTTTTATAAAGTCAAATACTTATTTTGGTTCTTTATCTTTTGCAATATTTTTATATTGATTTTTTATCTTTTAGAAGTTCTAATTTAATTATCTATCTTTACAATTTGTTCCAAATTAGTTCTTTTTGTGTAACTTCTGTTAAATGATGACGTGACATATAAATTCACAATTCCTCTTCAAGGTTCTAATGGAAGAAATTGTGGGTGTGAGTTCTTGTGTTCTTGAAGACATGGCTTCTCTTGATGGTCATCGGAGCCTTCGCGTCCAACCCTATTTCTCTTGATGGTGATTGTTGGGTGTGAAGAGGAAGTCATAGCAGTAGTAGCACAGAGAGAGGAAGAAGAAGATGAGTTGAAAGAAGAGATTGAAAAGAAATAGAATGCAGCGATTAGAATAAAAATTTTAAGGTTGAAGGAGTAAAAATATAATTTTTGAAAACTTCTAGCATGCTACATAATTATTTAACAGAAAAAATAGAAGTTACATAAAAGGATTAATTTGTAACAAATTGTAAAAATAGATGAGTGATTTTGAACTTTTAAAAGATAAAGGACTAATACAAAATTAATGGGAAAGATAAGGGACTAAAATGAGTATTTGACCTTTTAGTTTTATTAGTATTTTAGGTCAATTTTGTTTTTGTCTAAAATAAAGAAATCCTCATTGAATTATAAGTTATGTTAAGATAATTCCCTTCAATAATAAAAGGATTTATTAATAAGTGTTTTAAGACACATGTTAAGGTTTATTTTTCATTAGTTGAGAGAAAATTTATTGTCTTGGACTTGATAAAAAGCCAATAGGAATCATTTTTTAAGTTCTCTCATTAATTTAAATGAATCTTTTTTTTTGGCTTGAGAATTAAATGAATCCTTAAACAACGCTATAAGGGTGTGTTTGATTAGTGGGGTGGAGGATGTAAAGGGATTGCAGAAGGGAATGAAAAAAGTAATATGAAAGTGATGTTATATGATGTGAATGGAATAAAAGTAGGTAAAATGATCATTTTATCCTTATATTAAAAGTGAGAATAGAATAAAGTGGGTAAAAAAATAAGGACAAAAATATAATTTCATCACATTATAAAAAGTAAAGTGTATTTGGTTGAAAGAATGTAAAGAAATTACATCTACGATTACGTTGATAAAACTGCCAACCAAACGTGGCGTGAAGGAGCATTTATTAGTAAAACCCATAATAAAATGTGATATTGCTAAAACTCTTTAAATCTTGTAATTTGTTAAAAAAAAATCTTGTCTACTAATTTTTTCATCCAAAATCCTAATAAAATTGTGACGTATCAACAAAATTAAGTCATTAAAAAGCACAAACCTCTTTAAACTTTAAATTTCGTGCAAAAAAACTCTCCTAAACCTTAGCCTTTCATACAAAAAAATCCTTTAAATAATCTTATATGTATCAGTCATCTATTTTGGATGGAAAAGTTATTAAGAAGTCTGAAGGGATTCTATGTGCATTTTTATAATTAGGAGAATTATCTACACATAGAGAATATGTATATTTTAGTTATTATATTTTATGTACTTAAGAGAATATAATGTAGTATCATTTTAATTACGAATGATATTTAAATTATTAATAAATTAACTAGCATGTTAAATACAAAAATATAAATATAAAAATAAATTTAGTTAAATGAACACATGTTTTTTTATCTAGACCAAGGTATCCACCGTCGAGCACAGTGACTAATCTCCTCACTGAATTGTAGATACCTCGAAGGGTGGGATAGTTGGCTCAAGGATTTAAAGCTGCTCCATACCCAAGGCAGGAATCGAACCCCTGACACTTGGTTAAGAATAGATGAATCCATTCTACTCAACCGGGTTAAATGAACACATGTTTGATTATGACAATAATAATGACACAATTTCATTTACATGTTTTTTCCCTATAAAAAAGTGACAAAAAAAGAAGCTATTTTAGTATTTCCAATCATTAAGGCATAATGAACAAATATATAATTTGATAGAATCCACTCCACGAAAGTGGGAACATTTTGCTATGAACTTTATTTGAAGAGGCAGAATCACAACTCACAAGTTGTTGATTTTGTGAAGAGGCTTCACTTTCACAAATCACAATAAATAGTTCTAAAATTGAGCCCAACATGGCTTGGACGTCATTATTAGGCACCAAACAAGCCCACACAAAATCCAACTCCAAACATAACCTGCAATTTTAATCACAACCCATTCACCAAGCAAAAAAGCAACACCACTACAAAAATACTAAAATTTAATAAAGTGCATGTATTTTTTTTTTAATTTTTAAAATTTAATATATAAATATTATTATTATATTTTAAATTAATAAATAAGTTAATAATTACTTATTATTTTTAACTCTTCTTTCACCATTATTCTTAACTATCTTATCTATGAACTATGATCTCTTTATCTCTTTCATCTCCTTCAATTATGTTTTATTTCATATTTTTTAATTATAAAATATAACTTTTTTTGTGAGCCAAATGATCAGAAGATCTAACAGTCATATATATAGATATAGATATGTATACTTCTTTTATGATGTCAAATGCAATTTTTTTTATGTATATATCCAATGCTTTTCTCAATTTTCATAAAAAGTTATTCGTTGAGTAATTTTTTTTAATATCACATTTTTCTTCGCCGAAAATTTGCAAACTCATATTAATATTAATATAGATATAATAGATTTTTTTTTTGGTGAAAGTCGTAGTTGTAATTAAATAACATAGAGATTACACAGACACGATTAAAAGTGCAATACAACACAAAGGAAGAAGATAATAGACGAACAAAGGACAAATACAATACAACAAAATAAACTACCAGAAACAAAGACTAAACTGAACCAACGCAAGTAACATAAAAGGCGCCTGAGTGAAGTCCGCAACTGACCGGACTACACCACAAGCAGATAGGAGCTGATTTGTTACGGTGGCTTGTAGCTGACTCGGCGAAGTAATCCGAGGTGAAGCTTATCAAGGCGAAGTTGAGCTGGCGGATTTGAAGCGATGCAGATATATATCCTAAAACCATTAGAGAGAAAGAAGGGGCCTTCAACGTTGTCAACAATGGCGCGTTCATTGCATAAGGCGGCGTTGCTCCTTGATAGCAGTGAGGGGGGGCACGCGAAGGAGGTGGCGTCACCTTTTTGCTCAGCCTTCGCGGTGTTAACATGGAAGAAACAGGGCAGCAGTTCTTTGAGAAGGGGGTGGTGACAACAAGAGGTGGGGTAGTTTAGATATCTTTTGTTATGGGCTTTTATATGGGCCCAATGTGAAGTCAAAGAAGTGGTAGAGGAAAGTGCTATGGAGAAAGCATTAACTAATGGGACAGAGGAAGAGATGAAGGGATTACAATGAGACGTAGGAGGAGATGTAAATGGATGGTTTGAGGGATCATTAATGCTGAGTTGGGTGGGGTCTACAAGGATAATGAGTGAAGGGAGAGAGCCTGAAATTTGAAATCTTGTAGGAGGCAACGAAAGGAGCTTATGGGAGGGTAGTTGAATATGGATGCATTGATGAGGAGTATTAAAGGGCCATTTAAGAGTTTTAAGTTTTTTTGAATTTTTGGAAGAAGAAAGTTGGTGCATCAGTAAGTCCATAGTGGGCCATTGATGAGGTGCATTAATGGGACATATTAATGAGCCATATGAAGAATTTGAAATTTTTTGAATCTTTTGATTGGGCGGTAACTTGGTGGCGGTTTCCTGGTGGAAGTAATGGTTTTCCGTCAACGAGAAGAGAAGAGTAGAAGAGACAAGGTGGTTAGGTATGCCGTGACTTTTGTAGAGAGATGTTTTGAAAGAGATCTTGGAAGGGAAAGTGGGGATAAGAGCATAGGAAGGCATGGAAGATTCTGGTGGTGTTGGCTGTGTTGTAACCACCGGAAAAGCCGAAGTGGATCTCAACGTAGTGGCTACGTCAGGAGAAGAGAAGCCCGACACAATTGTGGAGGTGGGAGAAGAGAGGGTTAGCATTATGCCGACGTCGTCAAGCCAGGAGTAGTCCGTCACGAGGGTGATGGCAGCAAACTTAGAAGCTTTAGGGGTTTTTTCTTTGGGACTGAGTGTTTTATAATGAAACAATTTCTCATTTTGTTTCATTTGTTTGTAACAGGCTTGCATGGTGGACAAGAAGGTGGTTTTCGGTTTGGTAAGAAGCTGTGGATCTCCAAGAAGCGCATAGGAAGGTGGAGAAGCCGTCGTCGAGTGACGCACGAGAGGAGAAGGTTGCTCATGGCAAGAAGGAAGGCCAATATGATTGAAGGAGAAGAGAAAGATGGGGGTTACCGGTTTGTGAATACGCTTCTGATCTCCGGTAATGATCGAGGTGTTCGCGGCATCTCCAAAGGAGGGGATCACCGGAGCATCGGAATGAAGACAGGGGATTGTAGAAGAACACTCTAGAGGAGAAGAGGGTGATGAAGAGGTTGGCAGAAGAGATGCCAATAGAGGTTTCGCCGAAGCGTCCCGACTAGCTATTGTCGGAGAAGAAGATGGAGGATGCGTGGCGGCAGAGCAGACTTGAAGAGGGGTTGTTTTGTGTTTAAAACCATGGAAATGGTGGGAGAGAGGAAGAGATTGAAGAAAAACATGGGAGAGGATTTGAGAATGGAGGAAGAAGCCTCCGGGGGCAGCGGCGGTGGACGGGGCGGCGGATGCATAGCGGGCAGAGCTCTCACATGATTGAATATAGTCTTTATATAGATATAATAGATTGTATGTATGACTTTTTATGTATTGTAGGTACATGTACATAAAAGTAAGAGAATGTATAAGAGTGAAAATTGTAATTGTAACTTGAGAAATAAAATTTCTTTCAATTTAGTCCCACTTTTGTGCTCCTCAAATTTTACATACGTGAATACAAAAATATTCATAATTGATAATCCAAATATAAAAAGATTAGGAAAAAGGATTTGCATTATCATGCTCAAGCATCCGATTCTCATCCTAGTGCTTTATATATATGCGAGAATCAGGAAAGATAAAAGTGAAACAACGTAACACATCAATATATTGAAATGGACACATGAAAACAGGAATCTTTTCAATTTAAATAGTTTTGTGTGTGTATATATATAATTTACTCAATTTAACTCAAAAAATGGGAATTTTTTTTTTATTTTTTCTTATTAATATTTTTTTTATCTAAAACTAAATTAAAAACGTTATTTCTCTGCATATATTAATTAATTACAAAAATGTTCCAAGTCTGAATTTTTTTTTTGGGTAGAAAAGATGGTAGTAAGGGAAGACACTCCCAAGTACTACCGAGCAGAGTGCCAGTGACATGTTGGGGAAACCAACAGAGGCCCAACCCAAAGGATTACTGCATAGGCCTAAACCGCAAGCAATTTTACCCAGTCACAGCTACTCAACTAGCCCTTGGGTCTCAGCCTGCCAAGGGATCTCCCTGGGGAGGGATGCCCAGCAAAGCAAGATTTTAGATGATTTTAGGGGGATTCGAACCCTCACCCATGAGTGAAGTGAGAACTTTCCTCCAAATCCTTTGCTATTTATACAAATCTTTGTTTGTTTTTATGGGCATTTATACAAGTCTTAACTTTTAAACAAGTGGAATTGCAATTGTACTACTATTCTCTTTCAATTTTTAAAAGCTAAAAGTTGTAGTCTCTTTTAAATCTCATGCAATATACTTTCTTAATTTTATGGGTGCATATAAAAAGTTCACCTACACCCTTCTAATGTATTTTATGTTAATAAAGATACTGTTTTCATATTATATCATCAAGTGCCGCTAGTTTTGTTTTTAGTAAATTACACCAACTTTATTTGAAAATTACAAATTACAATCCTAAATTTTTAAATATTACAAGAGATATGGTTTTCCCATGAAAAACAACAAAATTACTTAATTATTTTTTCTTATCAAAATTATTACGTTCAAACTTAATTATTATAATTTATTTATTTAATTACATTAACTCTTATGTTAAAAGAATAAAATCACAATCTTATTTTGCACCAAAAGTAATTTTTGTTGACAGAAGTCAGTTAAGAAGGAGAGGTAATTAGTGTACATTTCTTTTATGAAATTAGTGTACATTTTTAAACTAAAAGTTCACTAATAAAAAAATTAAGACTAAAAATATATTTCAGAGATTAAATTAAGCATTTTTATCTTTTAAGAATTAAATTAGAATAATCTATATCTTTTAGAGACTAAATTAATAATTCTCTCTAAAAATTACAAAATTGAGACACATTTTAGTTATTTACTAATATGATTTTTCTAGTAGCTAATGGTATGTATTTGTAATTTACAAGTTTAAACACAAGAAAGTTTTTTTTTCCCACGAATATTTCTTAAGAAAAAATTTAGATCAAATTTCTTATATCTTTGTTATAAAGTTCATCCAATTATATGCTTCATTTACAATTTCTCTCTTCTATGATTTATCATGTAAAATGTGATCATCTATATTCTCCTTTTACGATAATTGGTCATAAAAACACTTGTTGACACTTGTCAATATTTAGTCTTATTTCTTATTGGAGACAATTCTATTAAACACACACGATGATATATTAAAGAAAGTTTACAAAGAATGAATTAAAAGAAGAGTGAATTAAAGAAATAACTTACTTGTGAACAAATGAGAAGAATTGGAGCCCCAAATGAAGTCAGGATTCTGAGACTGATTAGAACAATCCAAAGTAGTATTAAACCCTCCTTCACACACACACACAAACACCCAATTATTATTCCCTCTCACTTCCACACTATACCCACAAATCCCTCCACTCATCTCACAACTCTTACACTTACTCCCCACCACACTCCCCCCACCCTCACCCCCGCGCGTGTACCTCACCGCCACCCCGTACTCCCATCCCATGGGGTCCACCGGGTTCTCCCCCACCGCCGCCACCGACGCGTACGCGCCGCACCCCAGCCGCCGCGCGCTCAGCTCCCCGCGCCCGTCCAGGTTCCCCGGCGCGTACACGCAGCACGTGTTGGTCGGGGCGAAGAGCGGGAGGCCGAGGGTCACGACGGCGGGGCACGTGTGCATGGCCGCGCAGAGGTGGTCGTAGGAGGCGTCGCAGACGGGTTCGGAGCCGACGGCGAGGGAGGCGGTGGGAGGGCGGCAGGATAGGAGGATGAAGGTGGAGGAGGAGGAGGCGAGCTGGAAGGGGGAGGTCCAGTCGAGGCCGAGATCGGGTGGGGAGGGCTGCATGCGGGCGCAGGTGGACATGCAGGGCGGGGTGATGGTTAAGGTGGAGGTGGCGTAGGATAAGGTGGTGATGGGGTAGGTGCCGGTGTGGGTGGTGAGGAATAGTTGGTCGCCGCCGGTGGCGTTGGCGGCGCATGTTATGTAGCGGTGGAAGAGAGGGGAGCCGCAGCCGGCGCCCGTGCCGAACGGGTACTTGACCTCGAGGGACCCGCAGGTGCGGCGGCACGAGGCGGCGGTGGTTATTGGGAGCGAGAAGAGGAGGAGGAGGAGGAGGAGAGGAAGAGGAGGAGGTGGTGTCATAATTGGCTTAATTGTGTGTGTGTGTGTATATGTGTGTGAATTATGTCATTAAGTAAAGATGAATAAATTGTGTTGTATGGATTATGGAATATGTGCATGTAGTACAGGGGTTAGTGGACCTTTTGTGTATTTGTAAGACATGAGAATGGAGGAAAAGGAAATGAGAGATGTCAAAAAGATAAGGAAAAAAGCACGAAAAAGGGTTTTTTTGGAAATAAGAATTTTATCTTTTATTGTTGGTGCTTTTTAAAAGATCTTGACAACAAATTTTAAAATTTGCAAAAAAAAAACCTATCAAAAAAAAAAAGTTACAAGGGTAAAGACTTACTATAATGTTAGTTCGGCCTCCACCCTATCACAGTATCACAGGTCGGCTAACTGACCTCTACCCGTCCTGTCACAGTACCATCAATGTTGTATTGCAGTGCCAATGTGACATTGTATACCACTCAACGCCTTCCAAGATACTGTACACCTGGTGGTTTACAACTCCCAATACGTCTATCACAAACATCACCACCACTTTGACTTCCTCAGACCCCTTATATAATCCCAACCCAACTGGAGTTACATACGACTTTACTACCCACTTTAAAAAAAGAAGAAGATTTGAATGTGTGTTATTTCTCATAATGAAGACTATGAAACTTCTTTCATATTTTCTATTTTGTTGTAGTTTCAACTAGATCTTTGTAATATTACTTATGTATAAGTACTTTAGGCCTATATTTTGTTTTAATGTAGAGTACTTTTCTCCTTGATTAAAATTGATAATTGATAAAAAAAAATTAAAATTTTTATAAAAGGTTGAAATGCACTTGTTCTATACATTAATTTGTGCACAGATTAATATGTAAAATACAAACTTATTTTATTCATTAATTAACATAAAAAAATAATGCACTTACAGAAGAATCGTTCTCAACAAGATGGTTTTTTAGCAGTTGAGAATTCTTTCTAAGAGGAATAATTCTAAAGTTTTTTTTTTTTTTTGCCAGAAGGTTATTTTATTGTTGTTATTCTTATAAATTAAAAGAAAAAGACATAAAATAAAAAAGACACAAAAAAAAAATCTTTCAAGAACTGAATTAAACATTTATATTTTTTAAGGATTAAATTAAAACAATCTGTATTTTTTAGGGACTAAATTGATAATTCTTTCAAATAAAATAATTCTAATGTTATTTTGTTGTCGTTAAAAATTAAAAAATTCCGACCTGCCGGATTCGAACCAGCGACCTAAGGATGCCAGCAAGGTTAACCACTACAGTCCTCCGCTCTACCAACTGAGCTAAGGTCGGTAGTTGTAAAGCTTCTCCTCTACTTAACCTCTGATAAGAAATATGAAATATTCCATCTTATATACAAAAGTCAAAACTACATTGCAAAAGTATTTTATTACATTGGATTTTTATATATTTTTTAAAAGTAATTTTTAGAATAAATTAAATAAAATAGTTCTTTTTTTAAAAAAAATAAAAAAGTAAACTAATAACTTTTTGGTCAAAAGCCCATTTTTGTCCCTTATGTTGTATTCAAGTTTCGTATTGGTTATCTATATTTTAAATGTTCTAAATCAGTCATTTATCTTTCCCAGAAGTTCCAAATTAGTCCTTTCGTCTATTTCTTCCGTTAAGTGCTGACGTGGCGTGATGTTGTAGACATATCATCTCTCCTACGTGTTCATTTAAGTTGATGTGTCACTCCATGTCATTGTTACGTCATCTTCTATCTCATTATCTGTGATGACGGGCCGATAATGTGGCGATGACGTGGCGTGGCATGTTAGCTTAAACGGACACATCAGCAGTTAACTTAAGAAATTGACGAACTTGGACGGAAGGACCAATTTGGAACTTCTGAGAAAGATAAATGAGTCATTTAAAACTTTTAAAACATAAAGTACCAATATAAAACTTGAGTACAACATAAAGCATCAAAACGTGAAAGCTCGCAAATATTGCTCCAAAAAACCCTCACTCTGACCATCCATTTTTGGGTAGTATGTGGTGCTATGAACTAACTTGGTGCCATTGTGAAGCATCAAATGCCGCAAAAAATGACTCATAAAAAAATGGAAAAATCAATGACTCTATATTGTTGTGCATTGTGGCCTCCAATCTCCCAAGTGATTGCGAATAGAAATCAACCGATCTTCGAATAGCGTCTGTGCCTTTCCTAGCTCCACTGTAATTGCCTCTAATTTTGCAAATCTCATATTCTTCGGAGAATGAATCTTATATTATACAGTATAGAAAAATGATGAGAGAGAATGACATATAGTGGGTTCTACATGTAAGCTTCACTTATGTATGTGACCCATTTATGTATCACTTTCTTTTTATTTTTTTATACTGTACAACATAGGATTCATTCTCTACCCTTCGCCATAGCCGAGAGTCAACAAGAACCTCAATGATAGAGCTCAAGAAAAGAAAAAAAAAGCTAAAAGATGGAGAAAAATGAGAATGGATTGGTGTTAAATCCCGAAGAAAAATGGAAATACATGTGCACATTCCATCTTCGAGTGAGGTTAAACTCTGGATCCACAGTGATATACAATACAATATCTATTACTTGTTATAAAACAATAACCACAATTGCCAAGTGTCACATTAAATTGCTTTTTATAATTTAACTTTTATTTTTCATTTATTAAAATTGGCATTTAATTAGTATGTTACAACCTTTTTAAAATCCGCGTAATTATTTTTTTTTTTAAAAAAAATTATCTATATTTATTTACTTTACTATTTACCTCTCACAAAAAAAAAACTTTTATAACCCATTTTACAACTTTGTCATTTATTATGTACTATAATTAATTCAAACTAATATGCAATAATATTTTATGATAATTTTGATGAAGATGAAAGAAAATATATCGTAATTATATGTATAAACTCATTTAGATATTTTTATTATATGTCAGTGTTACACTACATAAGTCACAATCTTTATCTATTATTACGGTGTTTAGTGAAATTGATAAGATTGCTTCAAAAATGAAACATTAGATACATAATTGACCGCGCAATGAAACGTAACAGACATATTTCATCAAAAGATCAAATGTTGGGGTACCAAAGACATTTTACCCTTTGTTATCATATTATATTTACATGAAAAAAAAACATTTTAGTGAAAATTAAGCCTGGTAAAGTGAAAAATAGCAAGTTTATTGTGAAGGAAAAAATAATGAAGTTGAACCAAATGATTAAATATATTTTGTATGATGGAATGACGCAGTTTGTGAACTTTAACATTTTTAAATATTTTTATTTTGCAATATCTCTGAGTCTTAGTTAGTATTTGAACATATCTTTAAATTTTTATAATTGTTTATAATTAATTATGTAATTACACAAAAAAATCAAAACGGTCAAAAATTTGATTAGGAAAGGAAAAATATATTAATAAAAAATTTAGAATAGTGTTTCACATTTCTATTTTATTTATAATTTGTAACAATATTCAAATGAAAAAATGTAATTTTAGAGATTATTTATAGTCTACAAAATACTTCAAGTTTATAAATCAATTGCGTGTGTTATTGTTGAGTGGATGACTTAACCAAAAAGATTGATAAGACAATTATTTTAGTTGTTGAACCTTATTCATTTAGATTGTCTGATGAAAACTACCACAATATCATTTATTAGATTATTCGCTTTCATTTAAGAGAAAACCATCAAAAAATTGTCTCATAATATATATATCACATAGAAAATAAGATTAAGATTAAGGTATATCTTTTATTCAAGTTTATTTTCTTATGCTTTTATTTTTATTCTTTTTTTTCTTTATTCGAAACCATATTATTACACTTTTTATTAATAAATTATTATTTTTAAATTAAATTAGATCATATCAAGGAGACCAAAAATTTGATCAAGATATTATTTATAATTTAAAAATTATTTTTTTGTATCAATATAAGTGAAAATTAAATATAATTATTAATTGATAAATTAGATCCTGTGCAAAGCACGGGTTGCAATTCAGTGACTCTCAAAACTAGCTAATGGCTAGTAAAAGAATTGTGTAGAAAATATTGGAGTGAATTGTATCTTTTGTATTTGTTGTTGGGTTATTGTATTGGGCCTATTCTAATTCTAGTTGTAGTTAGTTACTTTTGTTATTAGTTTCCTTTTTAGTTGTGGATTAGTTAGATTAGTTTTTAGTCTAGCTGGTTTTCTTGTTTGTATATATATTCCTTTTATCAATGAAATTACCACCGAGTATTATTCTTTTTAATATTTGAACCACAACTTCGAGATGGTATCAGAGCCTATCTTCTAGTTTCAGAAAATTTTCGAAAACCACGCTCTGCTCTTTTCTTCTTCATTTTCTCTGCTCTTGTGCGTTCTCGGTCTTACCTCTTCTCTTTGCGCATCGTCTTCTTCTTCCTTCCTCTTTCTCGAAGCTATCTTGCAGCAATGGCAGAGCAAACCCCAGCCTCGGTTACTTCTCCTAAAGCTGATGAAGGGCCCTACCTTCTCCACAACTCGGACCATCTCGGCATGGCCCTCGTCACTACCATGTTTAATGGTTCGAACTACCTTGCATGGAGTACCGCCATTAAAACCTCTCTTCAGGCTAAAGACAAGATGGGGTTTATAGATGGCTCCATTTTGTCTCCTGAAGATCCAATCCAGTACAAGAGGTGGAAGCGCGTAGACTCAATGATCAAATCTTGGATCGTAAACTCTATCACCAAAGATCTTGCTGAAACATTCATCTACTGACTGCCAAGGCGTTATGGGATGTTCTTGAAGAAAGATTTGGCATCACAAACGGACCTCAACTCTATCAGGTTCAAAGACAAACTACCTCCATTGAACAAGGTGGGGATGCTGTGATTGTTTACTACAACAAAATTTGTAGGTGCTGGGATGAAATTGGGAGATTGATGCCTCTTCCAACATGCACTTGTGCCAAATGTACTCGTGAACTTAGCAAGAAAATTACTGATATGGATGTCTCGATCAAGCTCCTTCAATTTCTTATGGGTTTGAACTCAACGTATGACAATATTCAACGCCAGATCTTGAATCTAGATCCACTACCTACTGTCACAAGGCCTTTTCTATGGTGGCTAGAGTTGAAAAATATAGACAGGTCAATATGATCTTTTCTAATAGAAATGAAGGGAATACTGCCATGTTGGCTCGATCTACTCCAACTAAAACCGATGGAGGCTATGCCAAGAAGAAGAAAACTTCCAAAAAGGACAGATATTGTGAATATTGCCATATGAATGGCCATACTAAAGACACTTGCTTCAAAATCCATGGATATCCTGAGTGTTTCATTAGTTGTGGACTAGTTAGATTAGTTTTTAGTATAGTTGGTTTTCTTGTTTGTATATATATCCCTTTTATCAATGAAATTACCACCGAGTATTATTCTTTCCGGTATTTGAGCCACAACTTCGAGAAATAAAAAACTTAAGTGGAAGAAGATTTAGGAGGGAAGGCTTTCTATTGTGTAGGCTAATGGCTTTCTTGGCTTATTACAATAAATAAGACTCATCCCTTATTTATAGGGCTCAATAGAGAGTTTTAGCCTCGCATTTAATGAAACTTTTAAATACCATTTAATCCTTACATTTCGGTCAAAATTATAAATTATTTCTTAAAATAAAAATAATGTAAACTATATATATTATCTATATGTGTGTGCATATATATATAAGTGCTTTCACCTATTTAAAATCTCAACAAGTGGCATCCTAAAATATATCAAATGGCACTATAGAGATTCAAAAAGTGGTGCCATAATAATTTGACATATAGTACTCTAATTTTTTATTATAATTTTGAAATATAAATGTTTGACAAATGGAACTTTATGTTTTTTTATAATATAATGAATAAAAATATTTTAAAAAAATTTTATCATTAAAATTGATTTTCTAAATAAAAGTAAAGGAGGTCAAAATTAAAATTAACCCAATTTTTAAAAATTGAAATTTGTCATATATACTTCTCCCAATATCATTTAAAATTGGGTAAACTACAGTTTGCCCCCCTGTAGTTTGACCTAAATTCAGTTTGCTCCCTGTGGTTTAAACTGCGACATTTAACTACCCTGTGGTTTGGCTTAAAATTAATGTGCCCCCCGTGGTTTAGAGTGTGACACTTGACCACCCTGTGGTTTGTTATGTTATCACTTAACTACCTTCTATCCAAATTTTAGTCAAATTAATCATCATTTTTATACTTTTAATGTTTAAAATTTGTTATTCAACACTCTAGAATTATAAAATAATTCAAAAAAATTACAATTAATAAAAAATAAAATTTTAATTTTAAAAAATCAATAAAATAATTTAATATTTATTGTTTACTCCATTGATTATTTATATTTAGTTATTTATTCATTTTATTGTTATTTTTTATCTTTAATGTTTTAGAATTATTAAATCAATCAAAATAAAATTGTAAAAGAATAATATAATACAAATATATAACTAAATTTAAGTTTTTTTATTGTTCAAGTTCGGAACATACATACCTGAATTGAATATTAACATTATTGAGCTTAGAAACTCTAACATTAAACAATAATTTTCTTAAAAACGTATCCAATTTATCCAATCATATAACGTTAATAGTGTACCAAAATAAAGTGACAATCCAATTTCATATTATTTTAGAGATAAAATAAATATAATAAAATAATTAATTAATAACTAAATATAAATAAATAGGGTTTGAAAGTAGAAGATTAGGGTTTATTGTTTAGAGGAAAGAAAGAGTTTGAAGGAAACACTAAAAAGAATTGAAAGTAGAATATTAGAATTTATTGTTATTATTTAAGAGATAAATAAATATAATAAAATAATTAATTAATTCAATTATTTTTAGGTAATTTCTTTTATAAGTTATATAAAATATTAAATTTTGAGAAAAAAATAATATAGGGTAGTTAAGTGATAACATAACAAACCACAGGGGGGGTCAAGTGTCACACTCTAAACCACAGGGGGCCACATTAATTTTAAGCCAAACCACATGGTAGTTAAGTGTCGCAGTTTAAACCACAGGGGGCAAATTGGATTTAGGCCAAACCACAGGGGGCAAACTGTAGTTTACCCTTTAAAATTTTAAAAATAATACCAAATATTATAAAAAATATTATTAATAACTCTAACTATCTTTAGGTATCTACAATTATAAATAACTAAGTGTTTTTTCTAAATAATTCTGTAGAATAACTTCTCTATTTCAAATGCTTGCTGGTTTTGATGAATCAACAAACGAATAAAAAAAATGATGAAGAAGAAGTAGAAGAATAAAAAAATTAAATAAAAAAGAGAACAAGATGGAAAAATCAATGTATATTTGGTGCTCCTCAATGATGAAAACGACAAGAGAGAGACAAATTACTAAACCAATCATATTTTTGTAATGACAATTAATGTAATTTTTTTTCTTTTTCTTAGCTTCATTTGCTTATTGTAGAGATAAATAATAATTTTTGTTCTCTTTAGTCATCAATAAATATAAATAATTGAGTGTCTTTTCTAGAATATACATAAAAGTACTAATCAATATAAAAAATTTGTTTTTGATAAATTAACAAAGGAAGAAGAAAAATATGAAGATGGAGAACCCAACATTTCATTGCAGTTTAAAATAAGAATAACTAAATATATATTATTTGTTAATTAATAGATAAATAATATGATATAATTTACACATCAAAAAAGCTTGTGCCTAGGGTAAAGTGGCTAGAGTTTATCACTTCTAGCTTAAGGGTGTGTTTTGTTAGAGGTTTTAAATCAACATTACATCCTACCAAATAAATTTTTTTTTACAATGTAATGAAATTATATTTTTGTTTTTATTTTTTTATTCACTTTTATTCTATTCTCAGGGTAAAATGGTCATTTTGTCCACTTTTATTCCATTCACATCACATCATATTGACATGACATTTTCATTCACTCCAACATTTCCATTCTCATTCCTATTCCCATTACATCCAACACTACATCCTCCACCCCACTCACCAAACACACGATTGGATGCACAACAACCTTAATGGCTTGTTTGGTATAGTTTGAGGAGGGAAAGTGAGTGAGAAAGTGAACGAGTTGTATGTTTGGTATGGAGAGGGAAGCAACCTTCCCTCTCAATTTAGATTTTAGAGGGAAGGTGAGGTTGATGGAAGAAAGTAGATTTGAAAGTACTATTTTGCCATTTCCTTCCCATGTGAGTGCATAATCATAGAGGATAAAATAGTCTTTTACACTTTTTAACTTCCACTTTCCTATCTCATTTCTATTATACCAAACAATTTTATTCTTATTTCCATTTTACTTTCCTTACATACCAAACACACATAAATCTTCCACTTCCATATCCACATCCACTTCCACATCCACTTCCACTCTTCACTAAACACTCACCGGATACCAAACGGCACCTAAGAATTGCAAGGAAGGTTGGAACTCTGGTTTTGCTATTGCTTGCTGGTCAATCTGGAAGAGAAGAGGAAACTGGGTGTTCAAGAATCAATGGCAGACCCCAGAGTAGTTTGCTTTCACTTTCAAATTAAGTGGAACCCTCCTAGCAATGCATAGACAAAACTGAGAGTGAATGGGTCGTTTTGGTCTCATAGTTGTGGTGGTGTATTAAGAGATGAACAAGGAAGATGGATCAAAGGTTTTACCAGAAAATTGGGTAAAGGGAACTACAATCTTGTTGAGGCTTTGAGATTGTTTTGTATGATAGGATTTCTTATTGTTGTAATTCCATTTGTTCACGAAGATATTAGAGGTGTGTACCTCCATCGTGGATTTGCTAGCTAACTTTTAGCTAGCCACTCTTTTCGTATGAAAAAAAAAATATTTCGACCATTCATAAGAGTAAAGCAAGAAGTAGAGATTCTTAGGCCTGGTTGATGAAAAAATCAAGGGAATGGTCTTCTCTCACGTACATTCTTCCTACCAAACAAATTTCATTTTTTGTAATGTGATGGAATTATATTTTTGTCCTTATTTTTTTACCCACTTTGATGTCATTCCCACTTTTAATGTAAGCTATTTTACCCACTTTTATTACATTTACATGACATTTTTATTTTTTCCAACATTCTCATTTTTATTCCCATTCTAATTCCCTCACTTATTTCACTTACCAAACACACCTCTAGGTGTATTTATTTTATATGTAATATTTATTTAATTTTTTATTACTTATTAGAGATATAAAGTCTTTTTGTCAATGGAGATATAAAATCTTATATTTAATGAGATGAAATACTCAATAAAATAGTTAAAGAAATTAGTTTCAAACTAAAGAGCTTATACAAAGAGAAATTACAGTGTGTACATTGTATCCCTTCATTTATATATTTACAAATATTTTCCACTAATTTTTTATATTTTAAAATCTATGGACCGCCGGACCGGACCTACTAAAATATAAAATAAGAAATTTTGATTAAATAATGTTAGTTAATGTAAAAAAAAAATTAAAATGCATAGAGACCCCTTGAATTTTAGGCTATAGGCACATAACTCCCTGAGTTTTAAAATCTTGCAGATAAACCTCTAAACTTTTAATTTGGGGCACTTAGTACCCTTTCTCAAATTTCCGTTCACATTCAGCCATTATCTGTTTTGTAAGTATATTTTGTGAGGGTTAGTAATTATCTGCCACGTAAGTACATTTTGTGAGAGTATTTTAGCCATTAGCTACTATGTAAGCACATTTTTGTGATGGTTAGTAGTTATCTGTCACGTAAGTACATTTTGTGAGAGTATTTTAGCTATTATCTATTATGTAAGCACATTTTGTCAGGATTATAATATTATTTTAACCATTTTAATCATTCAATAACGACTGAATGCAGACAGAAGGGTGCTAAGTGCTTCAAATCGAAAGGATCTGTATAAAATAATAGTATGTGGATAGATTCATAGATGAGCATGAGTACTTATTAGAATTTAGAAGTAAAAAATGTCCGACCTGCCGGATTCGAACCAGCGACCTAAGGATACCAGCAAGGGAAACCCACTACAGTCCTCCGCTCTACCAACTGAGCTAAGGTCGGCTGATGGCATGAGTCTCACAATAACATATATATATATATACGTAAAATAGTAATTTTTACCCAAGTAAATTAATATTTTGTTCTTCAAAATATACAATTTGTTTTAATTTAAATTTTAAAAGAAAAAAAATATTAAATTTACTCTTTGAAACATGACTTTCATCTCAATTAATTCCCACAAAATTTTGTGTTTGCGAAAATTTTTAAAAACTAAATTCAGAAAAATACATATGTATTAAATTTGACATTGTTATTTTCAGATACTAAATTGAAATAACAACAACAACAATTAAAGTCTTTTTTCACTAAGTGAGGTCGGCTATATGGATTAAATATTCATTTTGGTTCGTTATCTTTACCACTAGTTTATATTAATCCTTTACCTTTCAAAAGTTCAAAATGAGTCATCTATTTTTACAATTTGTTCCAAATCAATCTTTTTGTATAACACCGTCAAATTTTTCCATTAAATGATGACGTGACATGCTGTAACTTTTCAAAAATTATATTTTCACTCATTCTTTAACCTCAAAATTTTTATTCAATCCAAGTTTACTAATTTATAAAATACTAGTATTTGACCTGTGCGATGGACGGGATATGTCTAAAGATATTTATTTATTATTTTAAAACAATTTAATAAAAGAATAAAGTATTCAATATAAACCATTAAGAAGGCCATAATGGAAAATAACAAAATAATTATTGATTGTCATGTGTTGACATGGCGTCGTTAATTTGTCATCATATTACCCGCCCACATTGTCACATCATCTAAATATTTAAAATAAAATAATACTAAAGAATCTTTGTATTTGCCACCATGATGTTACTTTTAACTAATACAGAGACTACTTAATATTACTTTTAACTAAACAAGGGACTATTAAGTATTACTTTTAAATATTTAGATGATGTGGCAAGGTGGAGAAAAATTAACGGTGCTACGTCATGCGTTACTTAACGGGTAACATCCCAGACACTATATAGTTGACAAAAATGTAAATTCAGGGATCAAATAATCTATTTTCAAAATTTAAGAACAAAATAATAATTTGACCAAGAATTAATGGAACAAAAAGTAGTTTACCTCAAATGATAATATAAGAAACAAAAATATATCATATTAAAGTCCAATAAATACTAAACATGTATTAATTAAATAGACAACAATAATAATTATTGAATAAATAATTACAATAACTATGGTATGAGATATGATATAATTAAAATAGCTAATTTTTCAATTTATTTAACAATAAAACAAATCCAAAGAACGATGATCATCTCTCAATTTTTTTTTAAAGTCTGCTCATGTACTGCTTATAATAAATTCAGACAAAACTCTTTTGAAAATAAATTAAGGGTAAGTTTAAATGAAATTTTTAAAAAAGTATTTTTCTTTTAAATTTTTTTTTTCAAAAATAAAAGAAATAAAAAAATCTATTTAAATTGAAAAACAATTTAATCTACAATTGTTATTGAAACTTCAATATAGAGAAGAAGTAACTTCCCATATTTAACGTATAATTGTAGTTAATTCCATAATTGTTTGTTCTTGATTTGCCGTCTCATTTGAAAGCAAATCCATAACAACCGACGAATTATAATATAAGTACATTGAAAAAGAAATAAATATTAAAGGTAAAATAATTCATCAATTTTAGTTTAATAAGATAAATTGTCTACTAATTTTATATATCTTTTATATACAAAATAGGTAAAGTCAGAGTATACTTTATTTTTTTTTCATATAACTACCAAATTTTTTAGAAAAAAAAGAAAAGAAAATGAAGATAATATAATTGCCCATTTTTTTAGCTTCTTTTATACTCCTCATGTTTACCGCCTATTCATATTTTAATTTAAATTAGTATGAAATTTTAAATTTAGAAATAAAATTTTAAATACCAAATTTTTATTTGTAAAATTAAATTAAACTCTATAATAATTTAAAATCTGAAATTTACATTAATTTTATTTTTGGATTCAAATTTTGGAAATAAAATTAAAAGTAAAGAAAAATGAGATTATTATAGAGATATGTGCTTAAAAATAGGAGAAAAAGATGAGAAGATAAGATATACATTGAAAATTTCCAGGCTTTCTAACCTATTTTTAAAATTATGAATTATAAATTGAATTTAAGTTTTTCATGTTAAATTCTTAAATAACCCAAATTAAATTATTATCAAAATTTAAATTACAAAATAACAAAAATTTTCATGATCACCCGTGTCCACGTCCACAAACCTTTTTGTCCTTTCTTGTGGGTTTAGTTGAATGATTTAATTAAAATAATTGAAGTGACCCTTTTTCTTTCTGTGCATTTATGAATATCACCGCAAATAAGAATGAGAATGGGAAAGGAAAAAGAGGAAGAAATGAAAATGTTATGTTAATGTTATGTGAATAGAATAAAAGTGGATAAAATAACTGTTTTATCTTTACAATAAAAGTGGAAATAAAATAAAAATGAATAAAAAAATAAAAATAAAAATATAGTAAACTCTCAACTACGGAGTCACTCACACAATCACATTCCCTGCAAAGTGTGATGTATATTTCCATTGAATTGTATCTAATTGTCTTGTTTTTACCCTTTTTAATATGTTGACTATCTCTCTCTATCTTTTAATTACAAATATTAGGTTAAAACTTAAAATAGTGTGTTTCTATGTTTGTCTCTCTTTTGTATATATATGCTTATTATTAATGTTTTATGGTTGGTTAAAACAATTTACTCATATATATATATATATATATATATATATATATATATATATATATATATATATATATATATATATATAAATATAAAACTCTACCCACTTGTGGAATTTACATCAAACATGACTATGCAATTTTGGGTGCAAAGTTTTATAGCCAGAATCAACTGGCATATATGTGAGAGTGACACCAAGGTTGTTTGATGGGGGGGGAGCCAGAAATTTCATGACTTATTTTTTTTTTTACGAAATGTTATATTAATTATCATACATACAAATAAATACAAATTTATTATAAATATCATGCATTTTATTACTTTTTTTGAGATAAATTTATCAAAATTTCTTCTAGACTCTATCCGATATGGATTTAAAAGAATTCGCCTTGCTTCTTTCCCACCATAGTCGATAGACCCAAATACTTTTCATTAAAAGTCACTCTTCTTACTTGTAACAAATTCATCAAAATAAATCATTCAACTAATACTCCTGAGAAAAAACCCTAACAGTCGCTTTTTCTCTTCTCTCTACGTTCGTTCTTCAACCAGTTTCTTTCTGTAGATCTAATCGGAGGGGTTGCCAATCCAAAAATTGGCAACCCCTCCCTATTTTTCTTCTTCTTTTGTTACTGTGGTTACGTTTCATAAATAAGGTAGATATTCATTCCCCCAATTTTGGTGGTGATTTTCTTCCAGATTTACTTCTGAGTTTTTTAGTCCTCTCTTGTGAGAGTGTAGTCTCCCATTGTTAGATCGATTTAGATCTAGTAAGTGGAGTTTGTTTTATTTTGTGTGTATTTATTTTCTTTTGTGAATTTTTTTGACAATCAGGTGATTCTGGATTCAAGATTTGTTATAATCATATCTAAATCTACGAATCATCTATGTTAAAAAATTTTCACTCGTTCATCATGATGTTGGAAGAGCCTACGACAATTTCAACTTTGAAGATTACTTCAGATCTAATATGCGGGAGGTATAAGAGTAACAACTCTATTGGCAACACCAAGGACGGTGAGATTTTTCATCCTGAAGAAATAGGATCAGCTGAGCTTACACTTTGTTTACTTAGTTCAATAATTGTTAGGGTTTATTCTTCAGTATTATTAGATTGGAGTTTTCTAAATTATTGTAAGTGCCGTTTGGCTTTTTTTACAATATAATGAAGCTTTAATGCTTTTTTATCAAAAAAAAAACAAATTCATCAAAATTGTGATGTTATTATTATTAACACATGGGCTAAAGAATACTGTTGATTTATCGTAATTAATTCTTTGTCCGGTGTCCTGACACTCTCTCGTACTTTTGAATAACTTTAATCAAATTACCCACATCTTGAGAGGTTGCTTTACAAAATGACAGACTATCATCAGCAAAAAATAAATGAGAGATAACTAGAGCCTATAGACACACCTTAGCACAATGAAAAGCTCCCTCATAACTGCCTTATGTAGAAGGCAGCCTAATATTTATTTTAATCTTATCTATATTTTAAAAAATAATGTCAAATACAATAAAAATTATAAGAATATTCTTAAAAATGATATATTTTTTTAGATTAAGGCCCCGTTCGTTTAGTAGATTGGGGATAGAAAAGAAATGAAAAAGTAGGTGGGGCTCACATATTTTTTACCGTTTCTTTTTCACCTTAAAAAAATACAAAATATCTATTATACCATTTTTTTTGTTTCTGTGTAAAGAACGTGCCCTAAATATATGTAAAATATTTTAGACTAACAAAATAATAAACTTTAAATGAATATATGTAATATAACTATTTATCAAATCTTTTATTAAATAAATATTACGTCATAATAAATAAATATATAAATAATCCGTTCATGCTTAATTCTAATTTCATTTAAAATTGCACTAAATCATTAATCAATAAATATAAGGGACAAAATTTTGATTTTAGCCTATTTATAATTTTTTTGGAGTGTTGTTTGTTTGGTTGGAAATGAGAACACCACCACCAACTTGCGTCCCTAGCAATTAGAGAATTTCCAACTCTGTATAATGTAACCTCATCCTCCTATTTTTCCGACGCTTCTCATTTATTCCTCTTCTTATATGCCTTCTTCCTTCATTCTTCACTCTTCACTCTCTCACTCTTCTTTCTCTCTCTCCTTCTCTTCCGCCCTTCCTCTCTCTGTTTTCTCTGAGAGAGCGAAGCGGCCAACGATAAGGGGAACAAGTCAGAAGCGCCAATAGGTTGGTTTGTCTTTCTATTCCTCAATTTTCAATTCCGCAAGAAAAGTTTTGGATTCTTTCAATTTCGTGGTTTTCTTCTGTATTGCGCAATTATCGTTTATAAGCTGATTTTCTTTTATTGGTTAAGAACACAAGAATGTCAATATTATAAGTCAATAGTCGATTCGTTTCATTCGTTTGTGCTTTTGGAAATTTAAGAAATTATCAATCCCAATATGCTTTATACATACTACTATGGTATCTTACTGGAAGCTTAGTCTATATTCCAAATTATGTTTGCTCAACATTCTTATCTTATTAATCAATCGCGGTGCGTTGTTTTATTTTTCTAAATGGGTCTCTTTCCAATTTTAATGTTGTCTTTTTAACGTTCCCTTCTGCCTTGGAAGCACGTTTTTCATTGGTTTGTAGTTGTCATTGTGGGATTTTGTTGCTCCATTTTTTGGTTTTAAGGTTATATATCAGTTTACTGTATTATATGAAGTGCAGACATGAGATGTGTATTTGAAATATCAGTTTATATTGTATTTATTTTGCATTGGAAGTGTCTACCCCTTGCAATATAAATGCCATAAAAAGATTATTTACAGATGTTTGTAGAACTACCACCTCATATTTGTTAGCATTGGACTGTAACTTATGTATTTCATATTTAGTTTCATAACTTGTGCATCTTATGGCATTTTTTTAATATAATATTTTATAATAGTCTTTGTCCCGAGCTCTTTGTTTCATGTGACAGATTGAACTATCTTTCTCCTCTTTAAGTTGTGCCGTTAAAAGTCTAGAACTATGTTCCTTCCTTATTTAGTTGTTTATGTCTAGTCACATAGTCTCTTATTATGTGGGCACATTAAATTTCTGTTCATTAGTTTTGCAGCTAGCAAAAGTTTATCAGAAATACTGATTAGTTAACATATTCTCTTGCTGCAGATAAATTTGATGGCTATTGCACCTTTTGGAAGTACGTCTGTTGCACAATGGGGAATTCGCCCTCATTTTTTCCTGAGATCCAGTGCATCAGGAAAGATTGCATCATATGGATACAAGTGAGTCATATGGTTACATATTTGCTTTGCAGAATGCAAGTAATAAATTGCATCAGGTTGGGGGTCCAGCTAGTTTGGTATAGTGTTTATATGAATATATGTTATTGCTACTAGGTGTAAATAATAGGTCAGAGGTATTCAGCTCCTATACATGATTTAGGTCGATGCTCTCATATGAGCAATAGGAATATAAGCATGATCTGGGTATAAATTTGTGATCTTATCACAGTTGTGACTTGTGAGTGATATTAGTTTTATTGTTCTAATATCGAGTCAGTTAGGAATCTGTCATTGCACATTAGATACTAATCATCTGCCATACCTTAGTAGATATATTCAATATTGTGACATAGCTCATTGCGCTAATGTGTAATTTCCTCGGCTCATCTTGCTCTCAGTATCCCAGGCAGAGTGAGCTTTATGGCTTCCCCAAGTTCAAGTTTTTTTTCTCGGGATTCCTTGCATTCCTTTTTAGACATGGGTTCGTCTCAAACATTACAGCATCGAAGGGGATCAAGGTTGATTGTTAGAGCAGATGCAGTAAGTACCAACTACTCATGCTGGACAACAATGATTTTTCTTCCAAGGGAATTTAATGTTTGTAATTTGTAGCCTGGCTTACTTGGGCTCTGCGTGCGTTTGTGTATGTGTATGCGTGTGTGGTATTAGCGTGTTAGCTGTTAAATTTGAAGAATAGTAGTGTGAGTGTGATTGCAATTGCCTCTCCTTTCGGCTGCAAGGGCTGAGATCTAAGGATCGATTTCTTGACGGCTTTGTTCTGGAGGCATACATCCATATTCTGATCAGAATCTTCAGGGGTCTTGTAATTGTCCAGATTATGCATTCTTGCTCTTCTGGATCCCCCTTTCTGGTTACATTTTTTCTATTATTTTTCTTATTTCTATAAAAAAAAATGTTTGTAATTTGTACTTTATGAAAGTAATTTTCTTTTAAAGTTTATGACTTGCATAAGCTATTCTGCAGGTTAGACTGAATATTTATTATGTTTCGAATTACAGGATTACTACTCTGTCCTTGGGGTGTCGAAAAGCGCTAGCAAATCCGAAATTAAGAGTGGTAAAATTTTCAGTTCTGCTCCTTCCTTTTTCTGACTATATAAAATTATATCTCCATCATTATCAAATGCCAATTTTTGATCTGCCTGCTTAAATGCTATGTGTTTGTTTGCTAATTAATTATCTACTGATTTCATAAGTGATTAACATTTTAGTATTGCTATGGTTTCTATGCTAAGGAAAATAAATTACCATGGTGGACCCTACTTTATGAAAGTATTTTTCTTTTAGTATTGCTATGGTTATGCATTTGTACAGAACCAATATTAACTACAGTTTTGGTTTACTTTTTAACATTTCAGCTTATCGGAAACTTGCCCGGAGTTATCATCCAGATGTGAACAAGTGAGTTTATCTTCTCTTTTGTATCATTCATCATCTTCATCATGAGGCCACTCCTTTAACCTTCTTTCTAATCCTTTTACTTATTTATCTATTTTTATTTTGAAAATTTCTGTAATGAATCTTTGCCTTTTGACTCTCATTAGGATGCTTAATTCAGAGGATACAACTATAGTACTATACCTAGTGTAGATAGGAAGGGTACTCTTCTTATCTGGCAGCTTCCATTGAAAATATTTTCAAAGAGTGAGGGAAATAGTTTGGATGGTGTCTGAGAAATAACCCTTAGTTTGGCCATCTCATTTGGAGGATTATCTGTCCTGCTTTTAATAGTGGTAACTCTTACGCCAAGTGATGCCATGAGTTTGAGTGCATGATTTCTTTTCCGTGAGCATCCACAAGTCCATATCCTTTATTGGGTACATTTTTTTGATTCTTAACTGAGCCAAGTTCTTTTTTATGTGCTTTCTGAGATCATAAATCCACAATCACTCTAGTCACTAATAAACTCTCATTTTATGACCTTATCTGTTTCTCTTAATCTAGATTTGATAAACAATGAGATTGTAGTTTCATCCTTTTCTTGTCTCATTATTCTTCTTACTTTATGCTTTTTAATGGCATAAAACACCACTTCAAATCTATCTAGTCATTACCAATTAGATTCCTTGTCAATTAAGATTTAAATCACATGACTTGTGATGTCTTAACATTCAGCATGTAATTTTGTCATTTCCTTAAGATCTCTTTCAAATGATAATTGTGCTTTAGATGAGATGTGTCTAGAAATTGTATGAGGTAGTCTAGAGTCTAGACTATGGGGCTCATGCAGGAATGACTTGCATAGCAGTGTGAAACTAATATTCATTAGAGATTACTCTTACATAGGGAAGTGCAGGAATTTTAAGTAGTTTGAAGTATATCCTCTTTCTGGGAACTTCCATGTTAAGCTGAATTGGGTTTAATGTGAATGACAGTTCTACTATTGCAATTATAATTTTTGGAAATTTCTAGCATGCCACGTCATCATTTAACGAAAAATTTTGACGGTGTTAGACAAAAGGACTGATTTGGAACAAATTGCAAAGATAGAGGATTGATTTGAGACTTTGAAAGATAAAGGACCAATATAGAATTAGTGGAAAAGATAAGGGACCAAAATGTGTATTTGGCAAAACTCAAATATATTTTTTAGTTTTTAGAACAATTATAGAAAACAAATTGCCAAACGAATTTTTTGTTCTTTTGTTTTTAAAAACAAAAAACAGTTTTTAAAAACTGTGTCAAACAAGCCCTATATCAGTGTTAGTTTATATTTCTGGTTGGGGCTCTATCACATAGGAAAAATTTGATTTCTGTTGCTTGATCTTAAACTATTGTGTGCATTATTAATTTTTGTGCTGCAGAGAAGCTGGAGCAGAGGAGAAATTTAAGGAAATTAGCAATGCTTACGAGGTAAAATTACAGATTCATGTCAGTTGATTGAACTCTGGTAGTCCTATGCTTGTCTGGTGATGAATAATCTTACGTGATTTTACTTATTTTGCAGGTCTTATCAGATGATGAGAAACGATCCATATATGACAGATATGGAGAGGCTGGGCTTAAAGGTTCTGGAATGGGCATGGGGGTAAGTTTTCTCAGATTATTACAAAGTTTTTTCTTTGTTTCCACTGGCTTCCTGCTTATCAAGAATAGATTATATCTGTTATGACAGGATTTCAGTAATCCTTTTGATCTTTTCGAGACCCTGTTTGAGGGCATGAATCGTGGCATGAACAATAGCTCTTGGAATGGAGCTATTGATGGTGAAGATGAGTATTACAGCCTTATCTTGAACTTTAAAGAAGCAGTTTTCGGAATAGACAAAGAGATAGAGATAAGCCGGCTAGAGACTTGTGGAACTTGCGATGGTACAGGGGCCAAACCAGGGACTACACCGACCAAATGCAGTACCTGTGGTGGTCAAGGCCGAGTCGTCTCATCAACAAGGACACCCTTAGGCATTTTCCAGCAGGCAACAACATGCTCCTCATGTAATGGAGCTGGAGAAATTTCAACACCTTGTAACACATGTTCCGGGGATGGTCGCGTGAGGAAAACAAAGCGGATAAGTCTGAAAGTCCCTCCCGGTGTGGACTCTGGTAGCCGTTTAAGAGTCCGAAATGAAGGGAATTCTGGAAGACGAGGTGGTTCTCCCGGTGATCTCTTTGTCGTCATTGAAGTTATTCCAGATCCTGTCCTTAAGCGCGACGACACCAACATTCTTTACTCTTGTAAGGTGTCTTATATTGATGCTATCTTGGGAACTACAATTAAGGTTCCTACCGTAGACGGCACGGTGGAACTAAAGATCCCAGCTGGGACACAACCCAATACAACGCTTGTGATGGCAAAGAAAGGTGTTCCCTTTCTGAATAAGAGCAATTTGAGGGGCGATCAATTGGTTCGTGTTCAAGTTGAAATACCAAAAAGATTGAACAGTGAAGAGAAGAAGATTATTGAGGAACTTGCTGATTTAAGCAAAGGCAAAACTGCAACCACTACCAGCAGGAGATGATATTTTGCGGGTTCATTCATTCATATTTGTCCATCTAATGCATTTTGAGAGAATTATCAATTTGGTCCCTAAAAGACACAGACTGTTCCAATTTAGCCCCTAAAAGATGCTTTTTTGTTCTTATTTGGTCCTTTTAATTTTTTTAATCTGTGTATTTATGTCTTCATTTAAAGACCAAAAAGGACCAATTTGGTACAGAAAAGCATCTTTCAAGGACTAAATTAGACATTTTCATCTTTCAAGAACTAAATTGGAACAATCTGTATCTTTCAGGGACCAAATTGATAATTCTCTCATGTATTTTTTAGCCCTTAAAAGTATCATTCTCCTTCAGTTTGATGCAACTTTCTTGATCATGAAAATGACAAGAACTTGGTTGAAAATTTGTTGGAAGATTTAGGTTTAGTCCTCGTAAGCAGAGGCAGATGTGTAGGGCAGAAATTAGAGATATCTTGGTTCGTTCATAGGAATATACTCTTGTAGATGTTTTCTTTGTTTGGATTGAATTATATGTGAGGTACAATGTTCTCTCTATTTTATAGTTGTTTTTCTTAGACAAATTTCACTATATTTGCAATAAATAAAAATTAAAGATTATTTTTCTTTGTTTGGATTGAATTATGTCATAGGTGCATGCAATATCCTCTCTGTTTTATATTTGTGATTTTCTTTGACAAATTTGAATCACTAGTTGGATATGACTACAGCTACTTTTATATAGATTTGAATCATCTCATACTGTATAGAAGTTAGAGAAGATGAGTTTTTTGGTGAAATAAGGATTAGTTATAAATGTAATTTGAAGAATATGAGTTTTTTGGTGTTTGATAAATATATGGGGTCTATTGTTTATAAGCCAATAATCTTCTATATGTGCTAATGTTGACGTAAAATCACTTTGTATCATATAATCACAAAACAATTCAAAAATCTTTTGGTGATACTTGCCATATTAAGCATAGAGTTCACAATAAACTAATTAGATTAATTATTTTTCTTTGTTTGCATTGCATTATGTCATAGGTGCAATATCCTCTCTGATTTATTTTATATTTGTGATTTTCTTAGACAAATCTGAATCACATAAATATATTTGCTATAAATAAAAGATTATTCTTCCTCATTATTACCAGATCTGCGTCACTGAATGTCTCAATCTTTGATATTATATCTATTATTCTCTATACTCTACAAATTTTTCAATATGCTGAAGTTAACAACATTGGGGTGGTGGCGCAGTTGGCTAGCGCGTAGGTCTCATAGCATCTGAGTGATCCTGAGGTCGAGAGTTCGAGCCTCTCTCACCCCATTTTTCTTTTACTCCGTTAAAGCTCTTAAAATCTGTGTCTCTTTTATAAGAAAGAACAATGGAAATGAAGATGGAATGGGTGGGGCCCACTGAGTCCCACCTATTTTTTACTTTTTTATTTTCATCAACTATAAAAAAAAAATACAAAATATCTATCATACCTCTCTGATTTGACACAATTTTAACCTCCTTTTCTTTTTATTATTTTAATATAAGGGGTAAAATAATCATTTTAATACATTCCCTTTCCATTTCCATTATCAAATTTTTACTACTAAACACAGGAAACGCATTCCGTTTCTATTTCCGTTTCTGTTTCCATTTCCATTTCTGCATAAAGAACGTGCCCTTAGTTCTTATTATTTTTCATAACTTTTTTTTTTTAACTAAAATGGGCAACATGCCCCTAAGATTTTTTATGTTGGGATTTTTTTAAAGTTTTTTAAGTCATTCAGGAATTTTAAAAAAATCTACCTTTATGACCAGTGACATATAACACTCATCAGTTTTAAGATTTTAACTAGTTTTGAACCCGTGCATTGCACGGATTAATTAATAAATTATTGTAGTAGTATGTTTGACTAATTGATATAATAGATGAAACTGAGACTAAAATTACATCCTATTTTAAAAATCGCAACTAAATAACTATGCTGGGAAATATATAAAGTATAATTGTAGTTGGATTATAAATATTTTAACAAATATCTTAAAAACTTGCGTATTGTGAATAACAAAACTAATTGTTATATGAAAACACATTAATATATCTGATAAAATGTTTTATAATAACCAAAGTGTCCAATTGTCAAATGTTACTTTACATTTTGAAAAACTTCCTTATAGACAACATTAGAAATTTTGTTTGAAACATGATCATATAAAATTCATGTGTTATTCATTTTTTTATTGTTAATTTTGCCCAAAAAAATTATACACGTAGGATCTCTAAATCCTATTTGCTTTGTTTTAATTTTATACTATAAGCCCACGACATTGTTACTACATAAAGGAAAAATACATTGTTTAGCATTAAAAAATAGATAAATTACACTGCTTGTGGTTTGGCCCGATTTAATTTAGGTGTCTTGTGGTTTCATTCTTGTCAATGAGATGCCCTGAAGTTTGTACCGTTAGCAACTTAGTGTCCCGTGATTTAGTCTGTTAGTTTTTTAACGGAAATGTCTCATGTGCCGCGCACATGACCCCTAAAAAACTCTCAAATTCGTCTTCCTCCTCTATCTTTTGAATCTAAAGTCTAAAATCACAAAATTTCTCTCAAAACTTAACCTAACATAATCTAAGAGGCATAAACTCACAAATTTATCAACTATCAAACATAAAATTAAAGAAGATCACTTGAACTACATGGAAGTGCCTGAAGATGATGTCGGTACTATTTACATGTCTTCGGGGACAGGATACTACAGACCACAAATTGACTATAATTATATTAGAACAAATTCTTCTTTTTTGTTTTTGTTTTCCATGTATTTTAGATCTCAAGCAGATAGGAGAATATGATTGTGATACTAATAAGTACTATCTACATGCTGCACTGTTCTTTCTTATCGAGGTCCCTACATTTGAGCTTTATGTTGCCTGTGATTCATTATGAATGTATTGAGATCGATGTCTGGGGGATATATGTAACATTTCAAATAAGGCTTTTAAAAATCAAATTGGTTATTGAATACAATGCTTCATCATAATGTATTTGCAGTTAAATCCACAAATTCATTACGGTGTTTTTAATTGTTCTTAATTTATCCTGATTGTTTAGTTTTATGTTGCATGCTTATTGAATTGGCTAAAGGTGTATTTTGGTCCTCAATATTTGCATGAAGTTTAATGTAAGTCTTCAATGTTTCAAAAGTTTAATGTTTGTCCTCAAAGTTTTTTTTAGGTTGATTTTGGTCCTCGAGCGTAACACCGTTAACTTTTTGCCGTTAAATGATGACGTGTCATGCTTATATGGCACACCCTCTCTCCTACATGTCATATTTTAATGATGTGGCATGACACATCACTTCCACGTCACCCCAGATTGCCAAATCATCATCTTCTTTCTTTCATCAGCATCATTATCATCATCATCTGGGGTGACGTGACAGTGATGTGTCATGCCACGTCATTAAAATATGACATGTAGGAGAGAGGGTGTGCCATATAAGCATGACACGTCATCATTTAATGGCAAAAAGTTAACGGTGTTACGCTCGAGGACCAAAATCGACCCAAAAAAAAACTTTAAGGACCAACACTAAACTTTTGAAACATTGAGGACCAACATTAAACTTCATGCAAATATTGAGGACCAAAATAGTACTTTAGCCTATTGAATTTGTGAGTTTATGAGTTCTTATTAGATTAGGTTAAGTTTTGAGAGAGATTTTGTGAGTTGAGATTTTAGATTAAAAAATAGAGGAGAAAAAAGAATTTGAGGATTTTTTAAGGGTCATGTACGCAACACATGAGACATTTCCGTTAAAAAATAAACAAACTAAACCACGGGGCACTAAGTTGCTAAAGATGCAAACCTCAAGACATCTGATTGACAAAAATAAAACCGCAAGACACTTAATTAAAATTGGGCCAAAACCACGTGCCACTAAAGTGTAATAATTTACTCTTAAAAAATTATGCCAATGTGAAAGAAAACAGGATTGTTTATTTGTTTTTATCTTGTGCTAAAGACAACATATATAATAGACGTATATTCTTTAATTCACATAAATACTGACAAGGAAAAGTTTGCTAATTGTGGCTTGAGTTACCCACATTAAATTTGTACAAAATTCTAAAAATGAAAATTAGTTATAATGTCCAATACTTTTTAACAGCAGCCATGGTGATAATCCAATACATAAAATGATCCTAGATCTAACTATAATACACGACATATATCAAAAAACAAAAACATCTTGGAAAAGTGTAATAGAAGTTCACAAAGCTAATAATCATCCATATATATATATATATATATATTTAGAAGTGCCCAATCTTCTGGCTTGCATCTTTTCACGAAGTTGTTCCTACATAAGAAAATAAAAAGGACATGTTCATTAGAAATTTAAAATGCAAATAAAATAAAATAAAACATTTAAATTTAAAGAAAAAAATTAATAGAAAGAAACCATTCTCTCATTTGACAATATAAATGTGAAGTGAATGAGTCCTGTCATAGTGCCATATAAGGGTACGCTTAGTATAAATTCATGAATGTAAAGTACTCTAGAATAAAAGAAAGTACTGTAGAGAAAAGTGAGGAGAGAGATAGAGAAAAAAATTAAGAGAGAAAAAAAGTATGATAAAAAGTGTGTTTAGTATGTATAAAATATAATATAAAATTTTTTTAAAAATCGTAAAACACCAGAATAACAATTGTAGTCAATATGTCCACCTTCCGCATTTGAAGCCCATCTCTAGTAGCCATGCCTCGCATGTGAATTTGAATAGAAACATGCATACAATGTCACATGGTCAGGATTGTTAATATAACGTACTTGTTATTTCAATTTGTTTCAAATATTTCAAGGTCAATATGCATCAAGATAAATTGAAAAAGAGGAATAAATCAATGGAGCATAGTGATAGTATTTCTTTGCTTTTCCAATATGATTTTTTTCTTGATCAAGACCTTAAAGTTGTTGTTTCTTCTTCAATTCGTTCATCTTCTAGCTAATATTCTATATCTTCTTAGTAGTGTACAAAGATATATATTAAATTAGAACTCTAAAATTCTTATAAATAATAAACTTAATGTTACCTTTAGCTACAAAACAAAGTTAGTTAATGTGAGTTATTCGAAATGGATAGTAAACATTTATGATATGTTTTAATTAGTGCACTAATTTTGGAGATTATCAGAGATATTTTATACTTTTTTTTTTACAATTCGTCAATCAAAAGAATCACAAAATCAAAACATAAACATAAAATTTTTAATATAAAAAATTATTTTATGACACGGCAAGAATTGGCTTCATGTACTTGGCTTTAGTAATATATATAGATATATAGATAGATATAGATGCATATCCTATCACAAAGAATTTTAAAATTTCAATATCCCCGTAAGAATTTTTTTTTAATGAATCCCATAAGAATTAATTAAATGAATTATACAAAAATTGATGAGATTACAATACTGCAATAAGATTATTGAACAAATTCGAATACCTATGCTGATTACAAATTAAGATAAATCTATATCATAGTTGGAGAATTAAATGTTATTAAATCAAATTAAACAAAATCGGCAAAGTCAACTTTTGAGATTTGAATGACATAGTATTCACACATTGCAAGATTTATGCAATATTAAAGCATATAAAACGATTGCTAAATTGCGGAATTGCATAATAGGCACCGTTTTCTTCCTCTGCTTCATCAAATCTGCCAGTAATATCACTTATTGGAAATCTTTTTTTTTTGGTAAAAAGGAAATATGTTTTAATTGCAATTGTATAAAGCTTGACCATATGACATGGCAGAATCGAACGGAAATGGATAGTAAACATTTATGATATGTTTTAATTAGTCCACTAATTTTGGAGATTATCAGAGATATTTTATGATTTTTTTTTACAATTCGTCAATCAAAAGAATCACAAAATCAAAACATAAACAAAAAAAAATTTAATATAAAAAATTATTTTATGACACTCCACGTGGCAAGAATTGACTTCATGTACTTGGCTTTAGTAATATATATAGATATATAGATAGATATAGATACCTATCCTATCACAAAGAATTTTAAAATTTCAATATCCCCGTATGAAGTTTTTTTTTAATGAATCCCATAAGAATTAATTGAATGAATTATAAAAAAATTGATCAGATTACAATACTGCAATAAGATTATTGAACAATTCGAATACCTATGTTGATTACAAATTAAGATAAATCTATATCATGGTTGGAGAATTAAATGTTATTAAACCAATTTAAACAAAATCAGCAAAGTCAACTTTTGAAATTTGAATGACATAGTATTCACAGATTGCATGATTTATGCAATATTAAAGCATATAAATCGATTGCTAAATTCGTAGAATTGTGTTATAGGCAGCATTTTCTTCCTCTGCTTCATCAAATCTGCCATTAATATCACTTATTAGAAATCTTTTTTTTTTTTGTAAAAAGGAAATATGTTTTAATTGCAATTGTATAAAGCTTGACCATATGACATGGTAGAATCGAATCGAAATGGATAGTAAACATTTATGATATGTTTTAATTAGTGCACTAATTTTGTAGATTATCATAGATATTTTATGATTTTTTTTTTTACAATTTGTCAATCAAAAGAATCACAAAATAATAACATAAACATAAAATTTTTAATATAAAAAATTATTTTATGACACTCCAGCCACGTGACAAGAATTGACTTCATTTACTTGACTTTAGTAATATATATAAATAGATATAGATACCTATCCTATCACGAAAAAAATTAAAATTTCAATATCCCCGTAAAAAGTTTTTTTTAATGAATCCCATAAGAATTAATTGAATGAATTATACAAAAATTGATGAGATTACAATACTGCAATAAGATTATTGAACAAATTCGAATACCTATGCTGATTACTAATTAAGATAAATCTATATCATAGTTGGAGAATTAAATGTTATTAAAGCAAATTAAACAAAATCGGCAAAGTCAACTTTTGAGATTTGAATGACAAAGTATTCACACATTGCATGATTTATGCAATATTAAAGCATATAAAACGATTGCTAAATTGGCGGAATTGAATAATAGGCACCGTTTTCTTCCTCTGCTTCATCAAATCTGCCAGTAATATCACTTATTGGAAATCTTTTTTTTTTGGTAAAAAGGAAATATGTTTTAATTGCAATTGTATAAAGCTTGACTATATGACATGGCAGAATCGAACGGAAATGGATAGTAAACATTTATGATATGTTTTAATTAGTCCACTAATTTTGGAGATTATCAGAGATATTTTATGATTTTTTTTACAATTCGTCAATCAAAAGAATCACAAAATCAAAATATAAACAAAAAATTTTTAATATAAAAAATTATCTTATGACACTCCAGCAACGTGGCAAGAATTAGCTTATTGTACTTTGCTTTAGTAATATATATAGATAGATATAAATACCTATCCTATCACAAAGAATTTTAAAATTTCAATATCCCCGTAATAAGTTTTTTTTAATGAATCCCATAAGAATTAATTGAATGAATTATACAAAAATTGATGAGATTATAATACTGCAATAAGATTATTGAACAAATTCGAATACCTATGCTGATTACAAATTAAGATAAATCTATATCATGGTTGGAGAATTAAATGTTATTAAACCAATTTAAACAAAATCAGCAAAGTCAACTTTTGATATTTGAATGACATAGTATTCACACATTGCATGATTTATGCAATATTAAAGCATATAAATCGATTGCTAAATTCGTGGAATTGTATTATAGGCAGCGTTTTCTTCCTCTGCTTCATCAAATATGCCAGTAATATCACTTATTAGAAATCTTTTTTTTTTTGGTAAAAAGGAAATATGTTTTAATTGCAATTGTATAAAGCTTGACCATATGACATGGTAGAATCGAATCGAAATAGATAGTAAACGTTTATGATATGTTTTAATTAGTGCACTAATTTTGTAGATTATCAGAGATATTTTATGATTTTTTTTTACAATTCGTCAATCAAAAGAATCACAAAATCAAAACATAAACATAAAATTTTTAATATAAAAAATTATTTTATAACACTCCAACCACGTGACAAGAATTGACTTCATGTACTTGACTTTAGTAATATATATAAATAGATATAAATACCTATCCTATCACAAAAAAATTTAAAATTTCAATATCCACGTAAAAAGTTTTTTTTAATGAATCCCATAAGAATTAATTGAATGAATTATACAAAAATTGATGAGATTACAATACTGCAATGAGATTATTGAACAAATTCGAATAACTATGCTGATTACAAATTAAGATAAATCTATATCATAGTTAGAGAATTAAATGTTATTAAACCAAATTAAACAAAATCGGCAAAGTCAACTTTTGAGATTTGAATGACTTAGTATTCACACATTGCATGATTTATGCAATATTAAAGCATATAAAAAGATTGCTAAATTGGCGGAATTGCATAATAGGCACCGTTTTCTTCCACTGCTTCATCAAATCTGCTAGTAATATCACTTATTTGAAATCTTTTTTTTTTTGTAAAAAGAAAATATGTTTTAATTGCAATTGTATAAAGCTTGACCATATGACATGGCAGAATCGAACCGAAATGGATAGTAAACATTTATGATATGTTTTAATTAGTCCACTAATTTTGGAGATTATCAGAGATATTTTATGATTTTTTTTTTTACAATTCGTCAAACAAAAGAATCACAAAATCAAAACATAAACATAAAATTTTTAATATAAAAAATTATTTTATTACACTCCAGTCACGTGGCAAGAATTGACTTCTTGTACTTGGCTTTATTAATATATATAGATAGATATAGATACCTATCCTATCACAAAGAATTTTAAAATTTCAATATTCTCGTAAGAAGTTTTTTTTTAATGAATCCTATAAGAATTAATTAAATGAATTATACAAAAATTGATGATATTACAATACTGCAATAAGATTATTGAACAAATTCGAATACCTATGCTGATTACAAATTATGATAAATCTATATCATGGTTGAAGAATTAAATGTTATTAAAGCAAATTAAACAAAATCGGCAAAGTCAACTTTTGAGATTTGAATGACATAGTATTCACACATTACATGATTTATGCAATATTAAAGCATATAAATCGATTGCTAAATTGGTGGAATTGCATTATAAGCAGCGTTTTCTTCCTCTGCTTCATCAAATCTGCCTGTAATATCACTTATTGGAATTTTTTTTTGGTAAAAAGGAAATATGTTTTAATTGCAATTGTATAAAGCTTGACCATATGACATGGCATAATCGAATCGAAATGGATAGTAAACATTTATGATATGTTTTAATTAGTCAACTAATTTTGGAGATTATCAAAGATATTTTATGATTTTTTTTTTTACAATTCGTCAACCAAAAGAATCACAAAATCAAAATATAAACATAAAATTTTTTATATAAAAAATTATTTTATAACACTCCAGTCACGTGGCAAGAATTGACTTCATGTACTTGACTTTGTTAATATATATAGATAGATATAGATACATATCCTATCACAAAGAATTTTAAAATTTCAATATCCCTGTAAGAATTTTTTTAATGAATCCTATAAGAATTAATTAAATGAATTATAAAAAAAATTGATAATATTACAATACTGCAATAAGATTATTGTACAAATTTGAATACCTATGCTGATTACAAATTAAGATAAATCTATATCATGGTTGGAGAATTAAATGTTATTAAAGCAAATTAAACAAAATCGGCAAAGTCAACTTTTGAGATTTGAATGACATAGTATTCACACATTGCATGATTTATGCAATATTAAAGGATATAAATCGATTGCTAAATTGGTGGAATTGCATAATAGACAGCGTTTTATTAGAAATTTTTGAATATTTTGTTTTAGTTTACTTATACTATTTATTTAAAATTTTTATTTATAAATTTTTATTTTTTACAATCCATTCATATTTAAAAACTTTTAATTTTTGTTATAATTTATAAATTTATAAAATGCGATTTTCTAAATTTTTATTATACTATGTCTATCTAAATTTTTTATTTTACTTTATTTTCAAATTTTTTATCTACATATAAAAAATTAATTGAATATTAAAATTTGAATTAATACAAAATCATCCTTAGATTTTTGAATCTGATATTTATGAGTTTAAATCAATTAGTAATGAGGTTAAACATTTATGATATGATTAATTACATACAATATTCATTAATTAAAAAGGTTGGGCCAAAGAATTATCTCAGCCGTTGGCTTGGAGATAAGCTAAATTTCTTCGAAGGATGACGTGGCAAAATTGCAAAACATGACACTCCACCCACGTGGCAAGAATTGACTTCATGTACTTGACTTTAGTAATATATATAGATATATAGATATATAGATATATAGATTTGCACTCAATTCTCATGACCTTTTAATTTTGGATAGTCAACTCCTATTAGGTTTCTCTCTAATTTTTAATACTTTTAAGCCATACAATACTTTTATTATGATGTTTTAGTAATCTTTTTAGGGCGGGTATTTGGAGCTATCAAGAGTAGAGGTGTCCAGAACCGAACAAAATCGACCAATGTTTGATTTGGTTTAGTATGTCAAAAAAATGAACCAAACCGCATATACATACATGTATATATATGTTCAATTACGTAACTTCTTACATAAAGTTTCTATCTATTTTTTAATATTTTTAAGTTATGTTAGTGTTTTTATTCAATTAGTGAATAATATTTTGATAATTTTAATTAAAATTCTAAATAAAAATATTGATGTGACTATAAAGTGTTAAAAAGATGAGTAATGCTAAAGGACTATTAAGAACTCAAGCTCACCATTTTTTAGCCGTTGGATATGTCTGGAGATTTGTGTCAAAATACTTTTTCTTCTTAAAATATAAAATGACACAGATCTCAAGACAGATCCAACGGCTCGCAACTAATGAGCTTCAGCTCTTGATAGCTCCAAATACTCACACGAAATTCATTGATTGGATGAAAATTTGACAAATCTAATTAAATTGGGTTGGTTATTGGATGAATATCTCCTTTAAAATTAAATATATCAAGTGTAAATTATGCTTTATCTATAGTTAAATCTTATTTTAAAATTATCTTAAATTAATCTTAATTTTTTGGTTAAAAATATATATTTTCATCGAGTAGATGTTCGGTGGTATAGTAGTATTGAACTTCAGTACGTTCCTCCAATCAATTGGTTCCTAAACTATTCAAGGTGAGTCCTTATTAATGTGACTTTATATTAATATTAACAAATAGCTCTACATGATTGGAGGGATATACCGAATTTCAATGGTCCGGTATCATTAAAATTTTATCCATTTTGATGATTGGGATTAAATAAATATTTAATATTAGAAATCTAAAATTATATATATTTCAAAATTGATGCTCTAAATCTAATCCAAATCGATTGCATCAGTTGATTTGTATTGTATTGGCCAATGTTAAAATTATTAAATTAATTAGATGGTCTAAACCATAGTTTTCAAAAGGAACAAAAAAACGGAGATAAAGTAAATCATAGAAATAATAAAAACCAGAGAATAAAAAAAAAATTCCATTGAAAGGAAGAAAAATGAAACGATATAAGGAAGGAGAAAAAATAAAGAAGAGGGAGAGAATTGAAGGAATGAATGAGAAAATAAAACTTGCAAATATATAATTAGCATTCTATTGTTTGTGAATTAGGTGGCGTTTCGTACGCTATGATCCTATATTTGCTATTTTACATACTATAGTATCTTAGATATCAGGGCGTTAGATTATACTTTCATTAGTGGGGTTTGGTATGTTATAATCTCTTGTTATTTCAGATGTCGTAGTATCTTAGTATCTTAGATAGCATAGTATATAATACTATAGTATTTATAATACTGACATTTGGTATAATAATGAATAATATCTCATATGTCAGACATGTAAGATGTACATGCATGTTTGGTATTTTTGATGATTAGTATAACTTATTTTTTTAAACTTCCTTATTTACACTTATAAAATTTAGTGAGCTTCATTTTTTTTTAAAAGCTAAAGTACTATTTTGGTCCTCAATGTTTGCATGAAGTTTAATGTTGGTCCTTAATGTTTCAAAAATTTAATGTTGGTCCTCAATGTTTTTGTTTTTGGTCAATTTTGGTTCTCGAGCGTAACACCGTTAACTTTTTGCCGTTAAATGATGACATGTCATGCTTATATGGCACACCTTCTCTCCTACATGTCATATTTTAATGACGTGGCATGACACATCACTGCCACGTCACCCCAGATTGTCACATCATCATTTTCTCTCCTTCATTAGCATCATTATCATCATCATCTGGGGTGACGTAGCAGTGATGTGTCATGCCACGTCATTAAAATATGACATGTAGGAGAGAGGGTGTACCATATAAGCATGCTACGTCATCATTTAACGACAAAAAGTTAACGGTGTTACGCCCGAGGACCAAAATCGACCAAAAACAAAAACATTAAGGACCAACATTAAACTTTTGAAACATTGAGGATCAACATTAAACTTCATGCAAACATTGAGGACCAAAATAGTACTTTAGCCTTTTTAAAACTATGTAAAAGTTCTTTCATTTAAAAAGAAAATATTGCATCAGACATCAATTGAGGAACTAACAGGTAGTTGGTTGGGGTGGTAGGTACTTCATTTCCCTTAAGCAAAGTCTCGAATTCGATTGGATATGTGGGGGAAAAGTTGGCGCTAAGTTTATATTGGGTATGTGGTAAAAAGTAATACTAAATAAAAAGAATTGCGCCAAGTAAAAAAACTGAAAAAAAGGATAAAATTGGAAGTTTAATAAAAAAAATCTTTTTTAACCATATGATATGAATCTTTACCAAAAAAAAAATTTATAAAACTGAATGTCGTGTTTAACCATATGATATGAATCTTTTTTTATACTGGATGTCGTGTTTTTTAACGTTATGCTTCATCGAAATTTATAAAATTGAATCTTTACCAAAAAAAAATTTATAAAATTGAATTCTAGTACACCTAACAAAATTTTTTTGATATATTTTATTATTATATATTAATATATATATATTAAACTTAATTATCGAAAATTAAGTAAAATAATAAATGTTTTATATTACATTACATTATTAATATAAAAATCTATAAACTATTTTAAGTTACAGAATTTTTTCTTAGAATTTTATTTTGTTAACAATAATAATTACTATAAATACTAATAAAATAATAAAAGACAATAAAAAAATGAAACAATGTTATTGTAAGAGGATGAAAGTATGTATAGGTCACATTTTATAGAGTTTTATTCTTTTGTGAGGGATAATTTAGTCATGAATATTTATTGTATTGGAAGTTGAAAAAATTTGACTTTTTAGACTTTTTTTTTTATTGGAGAATGGTGTTTTGGATCAAAGTGTAATGACTTTTGATCTCTCAAGGGAGGGCAGTATAATTTCAGCATCTCTCAGGAGAGGGCAGTGTAATTTACTCTTAAAATAATCTAATAGAAACTTAATACTCATAAAGTTTATAAATTACTATTTTACTCCTTAAAAAATTAATTCCACTTGATTTCTCAAGTTAGTTATTGAATTATGAGAATATTTAATTTAATCCTTAAAAAATTAATTCCACTTGATTTCTCAAGTTAGTTATGGTTGAATTATGAGAATATTTAATTTAATCCTTAAAAAAATTTATTTATTTTAATTTAGTCTTTCAATAAGAAAATATTAAATTTAGTATCTGAAAGTGAAAGATCCCTCGGATTACAATTTTCTCATTGCCAAAAAAGACAAAAACATAAAATTTTTATGATTCAACAAGTAAATTGAGACATCTGAAATTTTCTTGGACGATTAAATTTGATATCGATTTTCAAGCATCCAAATAATTATTTAGTTACTCTAAAACTAATCCTCACTAATTAAAAGTGAAGACGTTCTTTTATGAACCTATTGAAATCACAAAAGGACGATCCTCCAAACTCAGTAGCTTCCTTTGCTTTCTTCTTCCACTCCAAAACATTCTTCTTCAATTCCCTTCCCTTCTCACCCTCCACCATCTCCTTCACAAGCCATGCAATTTCTTCCCTTTTCACATCATGCTTCATCTCCATCCCTATCTTCCAATTCTCACAAGCATAGGTGCAATTCATTTGCTGCTCAGCAAAAAAAGGCCACCCAATTATAGGCACACCCCCACACACGGCTTCCGTGATTGAGTTCCACCCACAATGCGTCAGAAACACCCCGATTGCAGGATGTTCTAGAACCTTCTCTTGAGGGCACCAACTTGTTATGTAACCCCTTCCCTCGATCTCGTCACGAAACCCTTTTGGCAAGATCGATGATTCTTCAATACCCTTTATCACATCCGACCTCAGTATCCACAAGAATGGCTTCTCGCTATTGGCCAAGCCCCATGCAAATTCCCTCAGGTGATTCTCTGTTATGACGGTCCAGCTTCCATAATTTACGTACACCACGGAGCTCGGCTCCCATTGGTCGAGCCAATTCAGGCACGCGGTGTCTTCCTTCCAGGGGCTTGGCCGGCGGAGCGACGGCAAATGGGTTGGTGACACGTGTCGGTAGAGCAAGGGGAGTGGGCCTATGGTGTATATGTTGGGAAAGTTTTGGGCTTTTATTATGGCGTTTAGGGCTTCATGCTCGAAGGCCCGAAATGTGCTGATTATGATGGATGATGATTTCAAACAGTTTTGGGCTTCTGAGCCCATGAAGTCGAACAATGTGTCGTTGAGATCTGTGATTCTGATGAAGCTTGGGATGTCTTTGAGTCGGAGATTTTTCATGCATGGAATCCAATGTATGGGCATGTTGAGAGCACTCTCAGTGATGGATTCATTATCTGAAACAATAAAAGAAATATGAGTGAGTATATGATGCAACAAGTTGCATCATACAATGTAATTTCAGCCAATAGGATCGTGACACTTGTTATTTTATTGCATCATGCAATGCAATTGAATCACATCAATGGCTACAATTGTGCCACATAACTCTTTGCATGAAATGACATCCATGTAAATTAATAATTTGAGAACAATAACTTAGACGAGATCAAAAACCCCAAATTTTGTTTTGATCCTATGTGCTTTAAAAGTTCAAAATATGTCCTCTATGTTTTTAAGGAGTAGATGTTCAGTGGTACGGTAGTACTGAACTTCAATACATCCCTCCAATCAGGTGGTTTCTAAACCATTCAAGGTGGGTCCTCATTAATGTGAATTTATATTAATATTAACAAATGGCTCTACATGATTGGAGAGATGTACTGAACTTCAGTGGTACTACATTGAACTTTTATTCGTTTTTAAGTTGGTAAAAATTGGTTCTTTTATTTTGCCTTACATCGTTAACCTCTTTCATTAAATATTGATATGAAGCAAAACTCTTTATTAACTATATGTGACATGGCTAATCATTCACCTCTTTTTCTTCCTCTCCCTTATTATTTTAAGTATTTATTTATTTTTATTTATATATATAGAAATGTGTCTATTTAAATTGTCCTTTTGGCAATGTGTAATTATTTGTAAAATAAAACATATGATATTTACAAAATGCACATAAAAGGAATGCAAATTAAACATTGCATTTCGATTTTCGACATTGTTTAATTAATATTATAAATATGATGCATTTTATTTTTTATTGTTTATAATATCTAATTTATTATTTAACAATCAGCTAGTATCTCATTACTATTGTCAATTACTTTCTATTCATCATATGACTAAATTGATAAAAAATCTTTCAACCACTAAAGTGAATCAATTTTTTTAAGGACCAAATTGGGAGGCTACATACTTCCTTCAAGATCTAAATTATTAATTTACTCACAAAAATTCAAGAAAAATTATTAAATTAAAAATTCTTCAAAACTAAAACCAAAAAAAAGGGGGGAAATCATATAATTAAGCTGAAAGAAAGAAAGATGCACATTTATATACTAAATAAAAAATATATATATAAATTCAGTCACCTTTAGAAATTATCTATAAAAATATATTAATTTTACTGTGCACATTACAAAACGCCTTCTGAGGGCGTTTCCTTAATTTTTGACAAGAAAAACGCCTTCAATGAAGACATTTATAGGGTTAGATAGTCACGCTCTCACTGAGAGCATTTTTAACGCTAAAAACTTCCTCACTCAGGTTTGAACAGTAGCGTTAAAAACGTCCTTAGTGAGAGCGTTTATAGGGTTGACCATTTGACCCTATAAATACCCTCAGTGAGGACATTTTGTAATGTGCACACTAAAAATAATATATTTCTGGAAATAACTTTTAAAAGTAACTGAATTTATGTACATGCTTTTTATTTGGTATATAAATGTGCAAAAGTTGAAAGAAAGAGAAGGATTTTACAAGTCCAACCTTTGAATGGAATAATGCCTCTATCAATAAGCTCACCAAACTGAAGATACCCCATGAATCCACAAGCAGAAGCAGTCCAAAACTGAACTTGAGGAATCCCCAATTCCTCACCAACTTTTATTGCAAAACTCATGACTCCATCAGACACTATGCAGCTAACATCAGGCACTTCTGGTGATGAATTCAGCCTCCTCACAACCTCCTTCAATGGCTCCAAACAGTTCTTCCTAGTGGAATCACACAGAGCCGCCGCGTCCGGGTTCTTCGCGTCCCCGTCCGTCGTCGGAGCCAACCCGTCCGGTATGGTCTCGAACCAGAAACCCGGCTCGCCCTTATCGAAGTCGGGTCCTAGGGACCGGACTAGGCGTCTATGGTAGGACTCAGTGTACACAAAAGTTATGTGAATTCCTTTGAAATGGAGGATTTTGGCAAATTGCATGAAAGGATTTATATGGCCTTGTGCTGGAAAGGGAACACATAGTACATGGGGTTTTTTCCCTTTTCCAAGAATTTGTGAAGAGGCCATTATTATTAATGTGAATTGATCTCTATCTATGAGGTTTTTGTTTTAGTTCCAATCTTTATATAATGAATCGGTGGAATAATTAATGGTTGATGATTAGAATTGAATTTGTGGGTTTTTGACTTTTTGTTCTAGAGAAACAGCTAGCAAGATAATATGGTACGTACTAGGGACTTGGGAGAGATTATTATTATTATTATTATTTTAGTAAGAGGTGGGCTTTTTTTATATAGGTAAGTTATTATATGTAATAATAAAAAAGGATTTATACATGTATATACAACAAAAAAATATATATACAAATTCAATCCCTCTTTAAAATTATTCTAACATTTATATAATTTTTACTGTGCACGTTCAAAAACGTCGTCACGTAAGGCATTTTTTTAAAAATTTAACTAGAAAAACTCCCTCAATGAAAAAATTTATAGGATCAAAAGGTCAATATTATAATCGCCCTTAACAGGACATTTTTCTCAAAGTATGTCAAACATTGGGAAACCCACATAGACACCGGAATACAAAAACGCCCTTAATAAGGATGTTTTTCTAGTCCACGTGCGGGATCTGAAAGTTTCATCAGTAGAAGATGAAGAAGGCTTAGGGCATGTTCATTAGGTAGAAATAGAAATAGAAACGGAATGTCTTTGATGTGTTTAATAGTAAATGTTTGGTAATGGAATTGGAATAGAAATGTATTAAAATGACTATTTTACCCCTTATATTAAAATAATAAAAACAAAAAAAAGGTTATAATTATGTAAAATCATGTCAAATCAAAAGGGTATAATAGATATTTTATAAATTTTTTTTTTTAAAGTTGATAGAAATGAAAAAGTAAATGGGATCCAATGAACTCCATTTACTTTTTAATTTCCATGGAATTAGTTTCTTTTGTTAGTGAACATGCCGGGTTGGTAGAAGAAGAAGAAGAAGGAGAAGAAGAAGAAGAAGGAGCAAAGTAGCAGCAAAAGCCAAGAAGATTGAAAAAGAGAGAGATACAATAATACTAATGAAAGACTGAGACAACAATGAAGATTTGGCAATACATTATACTGTCCAAAGGATAAAAAACTTGCTTAGTCTTGCGTAACAAGTTAGAATCAATCAACCTTTATACGTGTTCAAAGTTTATCAACTACTATATTTTACATGGAGTTTCAGGTCTCGTGGACCAGAAAAACTCTTATTTTGAGAAAAAACGTTTGAGTTATTTTGAATAGGCAAAGTATTATTTTGGTCCTCAATGTTTGCATGAAGTTAATGTTGGTCCTCCAAGTTTTATTTTTTGGTTGATTTTGGTCCTCAAGCATAACAAAGTTAACTTTTTGTCATTAAATGATGACGTGGCATGTTTATGTAGCACACTATCTCTTCTACGTGTCATATTTTAATGATGTGGCATGACACATCACTGCCATGTCACCCCAGATGATGATGATAATGATGATGATAAAAGAGAGGAGATGATGATGTGGCAATATGGGGTGACGTGGCAGTGATGTATCATGCCATGTCATTAAAATATGACATGTAGGAGAGAGGGTGTGCCACATAAGCATGCCACGTCATCATTTAACGGCAAAATGTTAACGGTGTTACGCTCGAGGACCAAAATTGACCAAAAAATAAAACTTTGAAGACCAACATTAAACTTTTAAAACATTAAGGACCAACATTAAACTTCATGCAAACATTGAGGACCAAAATAGTACTTTAGCCTTTTGAAAAAAAGTCATTGTTAAGGGCATTTATAAAGTTGATTTTGTAAACGTTTTTGTTGAGGGCATTTTTTTAATTGAATTTAAAAAAAAAACACTTTAGTAATGGCATTTTTGGACGTATACAGTAAAAATGATATATATTTGTAAATAATTTTTAAAAGGAGTTGAATTTGTGTATAAGTTTTTTGTTGTTGTATATACGTGTGCAAATCTCTAATAAAAAAACTTTATAAAATTGAAAAACACTACAAAAAATACAATGTGACATAGATGATAAAGAGTCTGTAATCTCTTAATCATTATTTTCTGTTCTTAATTTTAAAAAATAAAAATAAAGCATCATCTATTAAAAAGATTATTCCTAACAATATATCCAATGATCAACAATACTAAAAATATTAATAATCATACTCGCTTCGATGAATACCGTAATAAAAAAAATCGAATGAAATAATGTGGTATAATAAAATAAAGGCCAAATGACTCTTTTGGTCCTCAACGTTTGCACCAAGTTTAATATTGGTCCTCAACGTTTCAAAAAATTATTTTTGGTCCTCAACGTTTTTATTTTGGTCAAAATTGGTCCTCAAGCATAACTACATCTGGTTTTTTTTGTTAAATGCTGACGTGGAAGGCTTATGTGGTACACCCTCTCTCCTACGTGTCATATTTGGATGATATGACACCATCTCTCACTCCAATTCAGCAAAACGATGCCGTTTTGCATCACTTCTCTCTCACTCCAACTCAGTAAAACGGCGTCGTTTTGCTGAGTTGGAGTGAGAGAGGGTGTCAAATCATTCAAATATGACACGTAGGAGAGAGGGTGTGCCACATAAGCCTTCCACGTCAGCATTTAACAAAAAAAATCAGACGGAGTTATGCTGGAGGACCAATTTTGACCAAAATAAAAACGTTGAGGACCAAAAATAACTTTTTGAAACGTTGAGGACCAATATTAAACTTGGTGCAAACGTTGAGGACCAAAAGAGTCATTTGGCCTAAAATAAAATAAAACAAGAAACTAGTGGAGGCAGGTCATCCTCAAATGTCAATTGCGTTTGTAATGTGGATTACAACATATATAGGAGCAGGCCAGCCTCTATTTAATTCTTATTGCTTTGTCCGATTTGGATTTGTCATGGTCTAATTAGAGAATCATCCCCTAAAATACAAAATTTTGCCGTTAATAAACTAATTAATGTACAAAAATACTTGATATTACAAAATTTCTGAAAATTTAATCCTTAATATTATAATTCATTTAAGATGCTTCTCAATTAATATTAAATATAGAAAGATATATTAGTTCATTATCCTACTGTACTTTGATCAATTATTAAATTGACACAGATTTGACTATCTATGTTAAAAAAAATTTAATTTTTTATCAAATTAATGGAGAAGTCTATAATATCTATGTATAATATTATTTTTTTGATATGCAGAAAGTGTAATAGCAAATGTTTTATTAATAATACTGTTCCGGGAACGGGGGTTCGAACTTGGAGGTCTAGAGCAATCCGGGAGCCAGTCACTGGGAAGTACTTAATGGGCGAGAAGTGAAGCACTTTGGGCAAACTGTAAGTAAGACAAGAGGGATTAACGTTAGTAAATAAATTATATTCTTACCAAGCTCAAGGATTTTGGAGTTCTGGATGAAGATTTCTCTCTCTGTATCTCGTAATAGTCTTTTTCTATCTCTCCAAAAGTCCGTCCTTTTGAATGTCTCACGGGGTCTATTTATAGTGGAGGGTAAGATAAGTCAGTTACGAGCTGATGAGTCACATCCTAAAAATATGGGTAGTGCATGCACATTTCTTGACATGGTAGTGGTGTCACATAATGGACTAAGGTTGAGGAAATGGGAGAACATAGAGCCACATGAGGTAAGTAGTGGGATGAAGTTGAGGGAGTGAGATTAGGCATGTGGATGTGGTTACGTATGTATGAGGTGTCAATTGTTAATGACGTGTCTAAGAGAAAAGGTTATGAGCTTAATAAGAACAATAATAAATTTACTAATATTAAACTCTTACCTAGTTTACCAGGGCGATCATGCCTAAACACGAAGAACCTTCACCTCAATCCTATCAAGCCACTCCCTAAGACTGTTTCCGGAAAAGAAGGATGAAAATCACTCCTTCACGACATTCCCAACCTTGTCTAAATTGGGCGTCGCGGGTGGCACTTGGCCTACGTCAAACCCATTCCAAGAGCGTTGCTTCCTCGCGAAGTTGGAATGACCTTGACGTGATTCTTCTCATATCAACACTGTGCTCACCCTGAGGGAGGGATGACCCCATCACACCTTCCACTACCTCATACTTATTAAAAGAGGGAAAGTGAGGTATCTTAGTTTACTGTCCAAGGGACGGATTTACTGGACACCCTAAAGCACTTCACTCAGCAGGGGAACTTATCACTGGGACTTAGCACTTTACTTATGTTTACTGTCCAAGGGACAGATTCACTAGGCACCTTGGAGCACTTCGCTCAGTAACAGAACTTATCACTAGGACTTAGTACCTTACTTATATTTACTGTCCGAGGGACGGATGACAGGTGGAGGCACCTTCTATGCTTTGAATGACATGTCTATTCATGAAATAAGTCACTCTACATAATCGCCACGGTCATAAAATTTAAACAAAAAATATATAAATAAATAAATATGTAAATAAATAAATAAAATAAACCTACGTTGGAACAAATACCAAATTCGGTGAAGATCTCTTTCTTAAAGTTCTCAAATTAAGCTTCTCTTGTATTATTATATTAAAGTTTTTTAAATAATTATAAGTGTTATATAACTTTTTTATAATATAACTTAGTTTGATGCTTTATGCTAAGAAACAAAAATTGGGATTTTGGATGCCCCAAATAGATTCATTCGAAATGGTAGTAGGTAGTTACGAAAAAAAAAGAAGAAGAAGAAATGGTAGTAGGTAAGGTTGAACAAAAGTTAACTTTTTTTTTTAATTAAAAAGAGCGTTTACTGTTAGTTGGCTAATAAAAAAAACAATAAATCACGTCAATCGTCTTTAAAATTTAGTAAATTATACCTATCACATCATCTTTAATTTTAAAATTAAATTTAATATTTTAAAGATTAGATATAATATTATATAAAAAGATTTGATTTAGTTTTTGTCAATTTTTTTTTTCACAAATATTTTTTTTTACCATATATAATTTTGTTTGAAACACTTTTCAACATTAAATTTAGCCACATTTCTTAACAAGAATTCAAATCATAATATATTAGAACAAAATAATACTTCAGATAGTATATATTCATTTGAAAATTATAAAATTATTTATCTGTATTACTATTATATTTAAAATCTCATTTTAATACTTGGATAAATTTAATTACATTTATTATTGTATTAAAATAAATTTTCAATTTTACTCTGCATAAACAAATTTGCATTAAACGAATATACAATCTTATAAGTCAAACATGTCATTTTTATTATAATAAATTTATGGGTTTTTCATTTATTTGACAACTTGTTAAAAATAAAAATTTAAAATATTAAAATTTTATTCATTAATTAATTAGTTCAAATCACTTGTTACTCTTGAGGTCATGTTTGATTAAAGAAAAGATTAGCATTTGCTATTGTATTGGAGGAGAGAAGATAAGAAAGTTTTGTTATGAAAGAGGGAATATGAGTAAGGTGTAAGGAAGTAAATAGAAGATGCCTATTTTGCCCTTCACAAATGATTAAAAGTGACATTTTTGAAAAGACATTTTTAAAGGTTAGAGCAAAAGTGACATTTTTAATTTTATCTTTCATATAATTTAATTTTATTTTTCTACATACTAAACATATTTTTTTAAAAATCATATTCCATTTCCCTCTCGCATACTGTCACTTCCACTTCCACTTCTCTCTGCTACCGAAACAACTTCTCTGCAACCAAACGCGAGTGAAAATATAGTTGTTCCAGAGGGGTTCTTGAGAGCTGGTGGAGAAATCAAAAATACCAAAGGGAAACTAATGGGTGGAAGGTATCGGGCTTAAGGTCATGTTCTTTTGCATGGGAAACGGAATCCAAAAAAAATAAAGTAAATAAAGCCCACCTGGCTCCACCTACTTTTTATACAAAATACAAAATGTTTATTATATCTTTGATGTGACAATCATAACTTTTTTTTATCATTTTAATATAAAGGGTAAAATAGTAATTTTAATACATTCTCATTCTATTTCTATTTTTAAATTTTTACTATCAAATACAACAAACGTATTCATTTTCTCTTTCTGCATAAAACAACGTACCTAAGTTTTATAGTTAGAAATACTGAGAGATCTATCTCATTACAACATCTTAAGCAATTCAAAGTTCAAACTAGATTAACGACGGCTTAGTGAACTTTCAAAAATGATATTTTGACAGAAAAGCACCTAAGAGGAGTTCTTGAGAGCTTCCAATAGGACATTCAATCTTTTATTCTATTTATCTCATAGAACAAACATTAATAATGATAAATGAGGAAGGTTAAGAAAGTTTATTGTAAATTCCTTTATTTTCTTGGGCTCCAAAATTTCTAAAATCAAACAAGAGAAATCATTTTAAATTCCTTCCCTTCCTTTCCCTTCTAAACTCCTCAATTCAAAAAGACCTTTAGTAATTAGTAGGGATCAAGGTTGTCAAAATCTAGATTTTAGGTAAAATCGTAGAAGGGAGGGTAAAATCGTATCGTGAAAACGTATCGTAAAATCGTAAGAGTTTACCTATGAAAAAATCGTATGAATTTAGCAATATATATACACACACGCCTAACTATTATAACTTATTTACATACAAAAATTAAACATATATAATTCAATATCCATAATTATTACATTTTCAACTAAGCTCGTCAAATTCATTTGATTAATTTTCATCACTACAATTATTACCACCATCATCACCACTTGGTACTTTCCTAATGTTATGTAAACTCAAACACATATATGATTTGAAGTACTACTAACTCAGACATCACCAACATTAAAACCTAGAAAGAATAGGAATGGAATGAGTTATGCGGGGTAGGGGAGTCCTGGTCTGGACATTAAGTTTTAAGAAAATAGGTTTTTTTTTTTAGTTAGGACAAGTTATGGATATCTACACAAACATACCTATTTTTTGTATAAAAAAAAATCCATATGAACCTTTTTTTGGGATGCGGTGAAATCGTAGAATCGTTAGTAAAATCGAGATTTCATGGGATTTTACCTGATTTCACCGATTCTACTGCAATTTTGCACCAACACGATTTTATACAAGATTTAACAAGATTTGAGAATGTAAAATCGTAAAATTTTAAGATTTAAATCTAGATTTTAACAACCATGGTAGGGATGACAATTTTGACCCAAACCCATTAATCCAACCCAATCCAACTGCATTTTGACTCAACCCAATCCAACCCAATTAATAAATGGGTCATGCGGGTCGGGTCAGAATTGACCCATACGAATATGGGTTGGGTTGGATAAAACCCATGATTAACCCAATAACCCATTTAATATATTTTGTATTTTCATTTTTCTCCTTGTTTCAACTTTTCAGAATTATAGTTTTGTCCCAAGTTGTATTTTAGTCTCGATTTTCATTCTTTCTTTAATTTTTTACCCAGAAAATTTTCATATTCATATTTTCTTCCTTATTCCAAAATTTTCAAAATTACAATTTGACCCTAATTTTTGTCATAATCACATTTTTTGCCCAAATTGCATTTTAGTTATTCCATTTCAATTTCAGTCATAGAAACTTTTCAAAATTGCATTATTATGACCCAAAATTCAAATTTGTGAAAATTACATTTTAACCCCAATTTTTATAATAATTACATTTCGGCCCAATATATTTTTTTAAGAAGTATATTATTTTATTTTTAATTTATATTACTGCACTTATCCTAAATCTATTCAATTTTTAAATCACATAATTTTTTTCATTTGTGACATTTCATTTTTTTCGTATAAATTTTGAAATCACGTAATAATATCATTTAGGCATTTAAGTTACATATAAAAATTTTAAAAAAATAGGATAACTACAGTAATAATAAATTAAAAATTAAAAATATAAATAAATAATAAATTAGAGTGATAAATATGAATAAAAATATAAAAATAATTACTATAATAATTAAAAGTTAAGAGATAGAGATGTAATTTATATAAATGTTTATTAAAAAGTAAGTTAAAGACATTTATGTATTTAAGAAAAAACAAAAAAAAACACATTTATTACAAATTGCGATTTCTAGGCATTTTTTTATTGTCCAACCTCATTAAATGCCTCCTTAACTACCGTCTTGGTTGGCAAACCCCAATTTTAATTACATAACAAAAGTATTGGCTAATATTTTGAAAGCATGTTTTCATGCTAACTTTGTTGGAGTTAGATTTCCAAGAGAAATCAGTAATTTTCGACAAGTTGTACGATTTGATTTTTATTGTTCCTATGTCTGGTGGAGAATTGTATCAATGTTTAACTTTATATTCTTTGCCTAGTGGTTTTGATTTTTATTATCTTTATTGATATAAATATAAAGTAGAATGATTGGTAGGCCAAATTAATTAAAATAAATCAAATAAAACAACAAAAAGAAAATTAATGGGTTATATCGGTTTGACCCATAATTAATGGGTCATGACCCATATAACCCATTTAAAATTTGACCCATTTATGACCCAACCCATTTGTGACCCAACCTAAATTTGACCCAACCCAAACCCACCCAACCCACCCATTTTGCTACCCCTAGTAGTTAGTATAGTATCTTGATGACTGATGAGTAAGGTTGTCAAAATCTATATTTTAGGTAAAATCGTAGAAGGGGAGTAAACTCGTATCGTGAAATCGTATCGTAAAATCGTAAGAGTTTACCTCTAACAAAATCTTATGAATTCACATATATATACACACACACCTAACTATTATATCTTAGTTACATAAAAAAATTAAACATTTATCATTCAATATCCATTGTTCAATACATAATTAATAGTTGACTAATTTATAGATACACAATTAAATTGAAGAAATTAAACTACTTTTTCAACTAAATTCATCAAATTCATTTGATTCATTTTCACCACCATAATTACTATCACCATCATCACCACTTGGTACTTTATTCTTAATGTTATGTAAACTCAAACACATACATCATTTGAAGTACTACCAACTCAAACATCATCAACATTAAAACCTAAAAAGAATGGGAAGGGAATGAGTTATGTGGGGTAGAGGAGTCCGGTATAGACATTAGGTTTTTAGGAAATAGGTGGATTTTTTTTTTCGAGTTGGGATAGTTATAGATATATACACAAACATACTGATTTTTTTTTAATAACTCAAATGAATTTTTTTTTTACTGTGGTAAAATCGTAGAACCGTTGGTAAAATCGAGATTTCATGGGATTTTACCTGATTTCACCGATTCTACTGCGATTTTGCACCAACATGATTTTGTACAAGATTTAAAGATGTAAAATCGTAAGATTTTAAGATTTAGATATAGATTTTAAGCTGATGAGACATTCTAGTACTCTTAAATAACTTAGAACATGTACTTTGCAATTAACCATTGACCTATAGAATTCACACAATGGTTCCCAGGAGGGGTAGATAAATTGGTACTATTACAAATCAATGATTAAATTACTTAATTACAGTTTTACAATAGCTTTTGGTAAGCATATTGTGTCTTTGACTCAAATTGCCAGATACCCAAGAGCCTGTTAGTTATGACAATCCCTTTCTGCACTAACTAATAACACTGATATAAAACAAGCTAGAATTAGTCAATATCTTGCAATTTACCTCCAGAAATGCTTAAGATTATCCAAGAGTGATATATCCTTTGGTTAACCTATCTGGAAGAAGGCAGCTCAGATGTAGACTTCAACTTTGATCTATACAGTTCTTCATCTATAATCACAGTTGGTATATTCCACGTGCCGCCACGAGAGTTTCCAGACAGCATTCCACCTTAATAAAAATTCAGTAGCTAATCAATAATGATAGTCTATCAGAAGTTCAGAAGGGTTTGGTTGTGGCAATTTTACCTTCCTTAGTTGCTTCTTCACATCTTTTCTGGTAGCTCATAGAAAGCTGCGGATCTAGTGACTTCAATAAACTGTCATATTTATCTTCAGCCTCGCTGATGCACTTTGCCTAGGATTCATAATTTGACACAACAATAAATATCTTAGTAATCACAAAACTTGTAGTTGATAACATTCCAAGTTTGTAAAGGACCAAAATAGACTCGCTAGTCTATGTAGGCCAAAAAAGTGTTACTTCCAAAGTTCAGATTGGATCGATAAATATGCCCCTATAAGCCTAAGGAGTAATATTAAATCACGATTCCAAAAAGGCTTGCTCTCCCTATAAGAATTGCCAAAAAGGCTTGGATCAAATGACACCTGCTTCTCCCTATAAGAACAGGGGCAGAGAGAGTGATCACAAGTTCAGAATTCTCCCCTCTCAAAATTTATGATTCGGGAGTACTTGTCATAGCACAAAATAGAATATCCTTTGCTTCAAGTATAGTTCAATGCTCACATAGTCATATCCTTTGCTTCAAGGACAGATGCAATAAAAAATATGGTTATCTATAACACAACAAAAACAACAAACCCTTTTCCCACTAGGTGGGATCAACTATGTGAAATGGTCATCTATAACACACCAAAATAAAATTTGACATTGATCTACCGCATCATATAAAATTAAGGCCATTAAATATAATAGAGGCTTCGCATGCACGTACCGTGTATGTAATTTGTTTTTAATTTTTTTTAAAAATATATAATATAAAATTATTATTATGATTTAAAATAATAAAATATTAAACATTTGATAGTATTTTATCTTTTAAAATATAAATAATGTATTGATTAGTTGTTTTAAATAATGTATTAAATCATGGGAAGTTATTTATTAAGAAGTTATTCATGAGAAGTTTTTTATTGATTAGTTGTTTTTAGTGGGGAAGTTATTTTTTTGGTATCACACTTTGCTTGTGTGACACCAAAAACTCCAAAGCCATATATATATAGATAAGAAACTGTAATAGAAACCAGCTAACAAAAAAAAAGTGCATGCTAATACACCCTGGAAGCAGATTTATTAATTGGCAACAGCCACTGTAATGTGCTTGGTACACTCACCAACATAGCCGGGGCTGTTGAAGCTCCATATATGCTGGAAAACATGCGCAAGATATTAAAATTGTTCTCTAAAACATCATCCTGCACAACTTTCTTTTAGCCAATTCAGATAACAACAATATAACGATGTTGCATAACTGAAATGACTAAACTCACCTCATAATCATACCTGCAAAATTGTCAAATCAATTCTGTTAATTAAAAGTTTAAAACTAATAAATGCTAGCATAAGTATGAAAAACACTAAAACAGGTAGATGCGTATGTTATTATTATTATTAGAAAAACCAAAACATATGGGAAAAACAAAGAAGCAGCAAAAATTAAGGGTGAGAAACATTTTGAAATTTACTATTGTTCAAAAAATTGAAATGAGAAACATTTTGAAATTTACTTCCAAAGTTACCATAAAATGTGGTGTCTTCTATGTCAAAGTTTTTTTTTTCCTTAAGCAATTTTGAGTTTGATGAGAATCGGCTAGAATCCCATTATATATTGGTCAATTATCCATTTTGGTCCTTTATGTTTCATCCAAGTTTTAAATTGATCATTTATCTTTCAAAAGTTTTATATTAGTCCTTTATGTTTTCCAAAAGTTTTATATTTGTCCTTCAGATTTCATGAAAATTCTATATTGGTCCTTTATGTTTCATTGAAGTTCTATATTGGTCCTTTATGTTTCATTGAAGTTCTATATTGGTCCTTTATGTTTCATTGAAGTTTTATATTGGTTCTTTATGTTTCATTTAAGTTTTATATTAGTCTTTTATGTTTCATTAGAGTTTCATATTGGTCCTCTCAACATGGTTTTATTTTTGGCTTAAACAACGCCATTTGGGTGTTTTTGGTGTGTCTAATGCCACGTCAGCTATGTGATACACGTAGGAGAGATTATGTATCCACCTCGGCACGCCACGTTAGCAGTTAACTTAAGAAATTGACGGATTTGGACTGAAGGACCAATTTAGAACTTCTGAGAAACATAAAGGACTAATTTAAAACTTTTGAAACATAAAGGACTAATTTGAAACTTCAGTGAAACATAGAGGACCAAAATGAACCTTTGACCTTATATATTAGATGAGATTGCAATGGCCATGCAATTTCCTATTTTATAAATTGGTTTTACGGAAGATTCTGATTTTTTAAACACATAGCCAATGTCTTAACTCTTAATATCTTACCTAGTTTCATGACCAAATCCTTAAAACGTCAGTATCTCCTTTGCCTTCTTCCAAGAAAACCATTGATCAAATTATCTCATCAAAATTTCTATATATATATATACAAAAACTATCTCATTACGACAACCAAAATAAATATCCATTTGGTTTCATGTTTGCATCCTATAATGATCATCCAGCCATGTGTTCAGCATGCCAGTTAATTTCATTATTAATCTGGATATCATTAGTAACTAGGACAACAACAACAAAGAAAGTCTTTTCCCACTAGGTGAGGTCAGCTATATAGATCAAGTGATGCCAACGTGTTCTGTCTTTGCTCATTTCTATAGTTAGGTTATTTATAGTTTTTCCTATTCTTTCTTTGGTCTTCCCCTACATCTAGTTATTGGGCTATCTTTCAATCATTAGTAACTAGGACAACATTGATAAATTCTGCAAACAGAATGAAATTGACCCAGAAAAAGGGATGAAATTGAAGCCTAGTTCAAACTTAAGGAACAAAAAAATGTACTTCCAAAAAAAAAAGTGGTAGGTCGGTGGGGGGGGGGAGAAGAAAAAGAACCAAAAACAAAAGTAGAAACAAATGCAAAAAGCAAACTCAGCCGTAGTGTGGATGCAAGTTTATGTACTTGTGATCAAGCAATGATGCACAATCTAATTATCTAAAACAAAAGGTAGTACTTACAAATCATCAGCAATTTCCACTAGAAACTCTGAAACTGAAAGAAACTCCATATGCAACTCCTCAACCTTCAAAAGTCAAAACAACTTCAAGAAACCACAATTAACCTAATGACTTACATTTTGAAAAACTTAAATGTCACTGTATATAGAAATTTAAGTGGCCAGCAATAATCAGGATATATATATATGATATAACAGGATAGCATCGCCAATCACATTCCAGATAAAAAGAAACAGAAAAAGGTCTGTGTTTTACATGAAGCTCTTTGAGAAGGTTTGACAGCCAATTTACCTCTGACACCGTACTGCTCTATATTCAGCCTCTGTTGAGGATCTAGAGACAGCTCTTTGTTTCTTGGAGAACCATGAGAATGGAGTATTGCCTAGATAAATGATGAACCCAGTAGTTGAATTTCTGTCTACTGGGTCTCCAGCCCAATCAGAGTCTAAATATTTAATAAGTTGAAGATCTTTTTGGTTGGAAATAGAAAGATCATAACTGGATGTATGTTTTAGGTACATTAGAACTCTTTTAAGTGCTGTCCGGTGGGATTGCATGGGCTTGTGCATTGTTTGTGACAGTTTGCTTACTGCATAGGCAATGTCGGGTCGTGTAAAAGAAAGGTAGTGGAGTTTCCCGATTGTTTATACAATGTCCCATCGGTTGGTTCATCATTTTCTGGAAAAGTGCTAGAAGGTGTCATAGGTGTTGGTACACCTTTGCAATTTTCCATATGAAGAATATCCTGGATATACTTGTGTTGAGAGAGGTGAATACCAGTGGTGGTTTGTAGGACTTCAACACCCAGAAAGTATTGAATAGGACCTAGATCTTTCAATGAAAAACGTTGAGACAACTTTTGAATATAAGATTGAATGGCTATAGAGTTGTTTCCCGTCACTATAATTAGGGGTGTACTTGTGAGGGGTCGGGCCGGGTTTTGGCTGGACCCGACCCAAGTAGTGGCCGGGTCAGCCGGGTTTTTTTTTTCCTTTTTTTTTTTAACATTTGAATTTGAGTCATGGGAAATAGAAAATGGTCATAGGAAATAGAGAGTAGACATGGGAAATAGAGAGTAGGCATAGGAAATGGAGAGTGGGCATAGAAAATGAGAAGAGTAATTAATATATGTTGACATTTTGAATAGATTTTTTTAATTTTAAATTGATTTATTACCTAGTTTTTAGGAATAGACTAATAAGATATTAAATAATAGATATGATATCTTGTTTTCAGCCATCAATTTTAATTTTTTTCATATAATTATTGTTTACTTAAGTAAATATAAACAAAAAATAAAAAAGAAATGAAAGTACCCCGGGCCGGGTCCAGCAACTCCATACCCGGGTCCCGCCCCGCCCCGGGAATGGACCCGACCCGAGGTCATTTTTTGTGACCGGGTCGGTCGGGTTTATGTACACCCTAACTATAATGTCATCAACGTAGACAATGACATAAATTAGACAGTTGTGAGAGTTAAGAATAAATAGTGACGAATCAGACTTGGACTTCTGAAAATTTTGTGATATTAAGAAGTTGCTAAGAGCTGTGTACCAAGCTCTAGGTGCTTGTTTAAGTCCATAGATTGCCTTCCAAAGTTTGCAAACATAATGAGGGTGAGTTGAATTCTCGAATCCTAGTGGCTGTCTCATGTAAACATCTTCTAAATTGCCTTGAAGAAAGGCATTGTTGACATCTAGTTGGTTGATTTTCCAGCCTTGTTGAGTTGCAACTGTGAGAACTAGCCGGATGGTGGCTGGTTTCACACAGGACTGAATGTGTTGTGGTAGTCTAGTCCAGGGTGTTGAGTAATCCCACGGGCAACTAATCTTGCTTTATACCTGTCTAGAGAGCTGTCAAATTTATACTTTATTCTAAACAACCATTTACATTCCACAACATTTTGATTTGTAGTAGATGGTACCAATTCCCAAGTATGATTTTGTATCAAAGCATCATATTCAACTTTCATTGCTTTATTCCAATGAGGAATTTTTTGTGCTTGTTTGTATGTGTGTGGTGTTTGATGAATATTTGTTAGTGTGGTGTTGTGTTGTTAAGGTTTCTGGCTGTTTGATTTTGAGCGTGTTATCATTGGAGATGGTGCGAATTTGATGAAGGTAATCAGAGATTGGCAGGGAATCTTACTGAGATATTCATCCATCTTAGTCGCTCCCTTCTTCATGTGATTGATCTCTGCCTTGAGAACAAGAACACGAGATTTGAGCGATGAGCAAGTGAGTTCACGGGCACCGGTCCAAAGATAATAGGCAGTTTCGTAGTGAAGTAGCTGGGAAGCAATGTCGTGACATTGTGTTTCGGAGCCATCCAAGTAAAAGTGAATCTGCTGAGCTCCAGAGGCTGGATTTGGAATCAGCTCCGTGCTAGTCCTGTCGGCAATGAGTCTCGGAGGAATAACACCCAGGCCGTTGATATGCGATTCTAGACGATTTCCTTTAATCATCGGAAACCCAGCCCGTTTGGTTACTTGTTTTGTGGATGTAATGGGAATGGGAATGTGATGTGAAAGTGATGTGAATGGAATAAAAGTGGGTAAAATGACCATTTTACCCTTATATTAAAAGTGGGAATGGAATAAAAGTGAATAAAAAAGTAAGGGCAAAAACATAATTTTATCATATTGCAAAAAATAAGGTATTTTGGTATGAAAAATGTTGAAAGGAATGTTGAATTACAGCCAATATTACGTCCACAAAATAAGTAACCAAATGGACCCTAAGAGTGCTCGATATTGAGAATATTCTAGACACCTTCTCTAGCTGACAATTTATATTGATAGAAATAACAAGAATTGGTTATAGAAAAAGAGTGAAATACGCTAGACCCTACACATGTATAGCTATGACACAAAGGGAACCGAACAAATATCTAGCAGCTAAATAATTACACAATAAGCAATAATAAACAATGATTAAGCTAATGTTCTAAAAAAAATGACACAATATCCAGCATAATTTTTCTTGTTTACCAGTTATACCTTTTCTTCCCGCAGCTTGTAGAGAAGAAGATTCATCACTCGATAATCAAAAGATTTTAGATGAATAGCCTTCATGACATCTTCAACAAGAATCTGGGTAACATATTATCAATCAAATTTTAAATAGGCAAGTTCAAGAGGTAATTTGACTAAGTGATAACACTCATATTAATCATAATATTTCGTGTCATTTGGCAAGGTTTTATTGTGCTTAATTGTGTCCAAATGCGTGCTTTAACGATATTTTGAGTCATATGAGTATTGGAATTAATCCTTGCTAATTCCATGATCTTAATGTATAAATTGTGTTAATTCCTTAATCTTAGCATTTGTGCAAATTTGAGTTCATGATTGGGATTTTCACATGTGTTTTTGAATGTTTTGTAGGACATTCAGAGGAGGCTTAGCAAGAGGATAATCATTTGGGGACCATAATGCAAGCATGGAAGAAGAACCGAACAAAAATCAAGCAATAAGATGCGAAAAAACAGCCTTTAGCAAGTGTGCTCGCTGTAGCGAGCAAAATTAAGAGAGCGGAACCATTTTTATGTTCTGTTCGCTGCAGCGAACAAATCCATTCGTTGCAACAACCAGAAGGCCAGAAGTAGCTTTATTTTTAGTAGTTGTTCATTGCAGCAAACAAGCCTATTCGCTACAGCGAACCACATCAAATGAAGTTGCGATTTTGTGTCAGAAATTTTATTTTGGGATGAATTTGTGGACCCTACTCACCTCAATCAGACTCAAGTGGGAAGCTTTGGAGGAGGATGACTAGGGCTTGAGCTATGACACTTTCTAGGGAGTTTTTCTTGTTTCCCTTCTACTTTTTATAGATTCATTATTATCTTGTTGATATTGATGGGTTTGTATTGACTGTGGCTCCATGGTTGTAAACCTCAATTTGGTTGTAGTTGGTTGTTAAGAATTGATATAGACTTGTGATTTGTAATTTTATTCTTTCATTATGGGTTTTGATTACATTGGATTTGGTTGAATCTTTTTATTGTAATTTTGGATTCATTGTGGAAGTTACTCTAATGACAACGGTATTTGTTGAGTTGAACCCATGTCTATGTTGAATTTCCCATTTGCTTCATTAATGGTATTTAATTAGAATGTGTAATTTGACCGGTTGACTAGTTGCATAATCTAATTAATTTACCTAGGTTTAGTTTAGTGGTTACTAAACTACATTGGAAAATGGTTTTTCATTGATTAACTCCATACATATTGATAGCAAGGATAGCCCAAAGCATATCCATCTCATTGCATTCACCTCACTTCTACTTTGCTTTTGAAATATTGGAAATCACAAAAAAGAGTTAGTTCTAGTTTCATTTAGTTCATTTATTTCCATTACACATAGGGTGTTTGATAAATTAACTCAAAGACATCCCTTTTTGTGTTAATTTGCGTATAGTTGTCCATTGAATACATAGGCTCCGCAAGAGAGAATCGACCTAGGTTGTGCCACTAACTGCACTTTCTAGAATTTAATTTAATTGGTGTTGGCCTCGCAACAAGGCCGCGCATCACTGAGTTACTGCAAAACTAATTCTTTGATATAAAAGAGACTAGAAGATGCATATAAAATATCATTTGAATACCTCCTCTTTGTCTATCAATGCATGACAAAGCTTTCTTTCAAGAGCCCAATACTCTTCTCCTTGTCTAAGTTCTTCTCTTATCCTTAACTCAACAAGCAAAAAGAACATAGAAATAAATTAAACTCAACACGAACTATGTCCCAAGAATAATGGAGGGCAGAACTTATATACCTATCTGTCAAAAGGCCTTTATGTTTAAGAAGAGTCACAATTGGCCCAAATGGATCGTTTGGGAAGCAAGAAATCAACATTGGAGTTTCTTTCTACATGCAAAATAAAATTACTTGAGCTAGCTGGATGTAAACTACTTAAAATAAGATTCAAATCAACTATATAAAAGTCCCAAGTAAGATTACCTCATTTTTTCCGCCTAAAACAGACTCTCCATTGGTGGGTGTTTGTAATAAGTTCTCATTCATTCTATCTAGCTGCACCACAATGACATTAAGTTCTCAATACACGGCAGCTTAGGCAGATCAAATACTTGCTGTTGGAACAAAGTAAAATATATTTTACCAACTCGCAAATAATGACAAATATAACAACATTTTATTATTAGTTACTTCCAGCATGCTATTTTTTCAAATAAAAAGTTCTTACAATAAAAGCTGGACAAGAATCATTACTCATCAATAGTATAGTTATGCTTCCCAGCGGAAGAAAATAAAGTGCCCCAACCAATTTCATAGCCCATATAACCATTGTGTACCTATTTACCAGAACTTATGTTAGATGTTTGGCTTTAATATATAAATTGATGGCTGAACTTAATCACACCAATCTAGAGTGTACCTGATAAATGTAACTCTCTGTGAATGAAAGTACAGGCAAGTATTTGAATATTGATTGTGGCCTGTTTACATCCAATCCATGAAACATAAAATAAGATCTGCACTGCAAGCACAACGCAATATTGTTATTTTTCCTTATTACCAGTGAATAACCTAATGACAATAACAGACTCAATAATCCAGAAAGCTGGGCGTTGAAATAGTATTCTTTTGCCAACGGATATGTGTCATAATTTTTTTTTATCTAAAGAAATCTAAAAGGAAACTTAGGATGCAAACCAGATATTTGGAATCTAAAAGGAAACTTAGGATGCAAACCAGATATTTGCATAGCCGGTCCCGAGCCCGGATAAAGGAGGAGGGTTGTGTTAGGTAGTCGACAGCCAACGTAAAAACTCTGTCGAATCTTCATGAATATGGATCAATGACGTAAACATGTTATTGCTAGGCCGTTGCCCGGAAGCACCGCGCTGTATGGCTCGAGTACAGTGTCAAATGAGCAAGGGTCGCTACATCAACGCCTGAATGTAGTGAAAAATAAGCAAGGGTTCCCACATTTTCGCGGACGGATGTGGGTAAAGAAGCTAGTCCATAAGGGTAGGATACGCTTTGGGACTTGGAATATTGGCACACTTACAGGTAAATCGATGGAGATAGTAGACACCATGATTAGGAGAAAGATAAATGTAATGTGCCTACAAGAGACTAAATGGGTAGGAGATAAGGCTAGAGAATTAGACACTTCAGGTTTTAAGCTTTGGTACGCCGGCAAGTCCAAAGCAAAAAACGGGGTAGGTATAATTATAGATAAAGAATGGAAGGACAAGGTGGTGGAAATAAAAAGAATTGGAGATAGGATAGTTGCCCTAAAGCTTGTAGTGGATAGAGAGACCTTTAATGTTATTAGTGCCTACGCACCACAAGTAGGATTAGGGGAACAACATAAGCTTAAATTCTGGGAGGACCTAGAAGCTTTAATACAGGGAATATCGTTTAGGGAAAAGATCTTCTTAGGAGGAGATCTAAATGGGCATGTAGGGAGGGACGCTAGAGGATACGAAGGTTATCACGGAGGACATGGCATTGGAGAAGTAAACGCAGAGGGTAAAACAATCTTAGATTTTGCTTTGGCTTTTAATTTCATTATAGCAAACACTTGTTTTAAAAAGAGGTTAGAGCATCTTATTACCTACAAGAGTGGGGTGACATCTTCCCAAATTGATTTCTTTTTGGTAAGAAAATCAAATAGGAAACTTTGCACCAATTGCAAAGTCATTCCGGGAGAGAGCCTAACTACCCAACATAGGGTCTTGGTAATGGATGTTCAGGTTAAGGGTAGTGGAAAACAAAACAATCATAAACCAAGCCCTAGAATAAGGTGGTGGCATTTGAAGGGTGAAAAACAAGAGAGTTTCAAAAGAAAGATGTTGGAAGAAAGGGCTTGGGAAACACAAGGAGATGCAAACCACATGTGGAATACAATGGCACAAGGAATTAGGAACGTGGCAACTAAAACACTAGGTATATCTAGAGGTTTTGGACCGAAGGGAAAAGAAACTTGGTGGTTGGATGAAAGTGTACAAAATAAGATTAAGGTTAAAAGAGAATGTTATAAAACATGGCAGTCATGTAGAGATAATGTAAGCTGGGAGAACTATAAGGTAGCTAAGAAAGATGTTAAGAGGATAGTGTCAGAGACAAGAAATAGAGCCTACGAAAGGTTTTATCAATCTTTAGGAACAAAAGATAGGGAGAGAAAAATATTCAAACTTGCTAAGAGTAAGGAGAGAAAGACAAGAGACATAGATCAAGTGAAATGTATTAAGGATGAAGAAGGTAATATCTTGGTAAAGGACCAAGATATTCAAGAACGATGGAAGGATTATTTTGACAAACTTTTTAATGAAGGACAAACGGCTGCTAGTCATACTAATGGGCTAAGTACTAACGAACAGGATCTCAATTATAGTTTCTATCGGAGAATACAAGAGCACGAGGTAGCACAAGCATTGAAGAGAATGGATAATAGCAAAGCAGTAGGACCAGATAATATACCCATTGAGGTGTGGAAGAGCCTAGGAAGCAAAAGCGTAAGTTGGTTAACAAAGCTTTTTAATGTGATATTGAGATCCAAGAAAATGCCAGATGAATGGAGGAAAAGTACTTTGATCCCAGTGTATAAGAACAAGGGGGATATACAAAATTATGCAAATTATAGGGGGATCAAACTCATGAGCCATACTATGAAGCTATGGGAGAAGGTTATCGAGCGGAGGCTGAGGGTGGAGACGCGAATTACAGAGAATCAATTTGGGTTCATGCCAGGGAGGTCAACCATAGAGGCAATATATCTATTCAAAAGATTGATGGAGAGATACCAGAGGTCTCATAAGGATCTATATATGGTTTTTATTGATTTGTAAAAGGCCTATGATAGAGTACCGAGAAAAGTATTATGGAAGGCTTTGGAAAAGAAAGGAGTACAAGTGGCCTATATCCGAGCAATCAAAGACATGTATGATGGAGCCACGACTTGTGTGAGAACACAAGGTAGTGTTACGAAGGATTTTCCTATAACCATAGGACTACATCAAGGTTCAGCTTTGAGCCCTTACCTCTTCAATTTGGTATTGGATGTGCTCACTGAACATATACAAGAGGCAGTACCAAGGTGTATGCTTTTTGCTGACGATATAGTCTTGGTTGGAGATTCCAAAGAACAAGTAAATGAAAAATTAGAGAGATGGAGACAAGCTTTGGAGACATATGGATTTCGCATAAGTCAAAGCAAAACGGAGTATATGAAATGTAAATTTAGTGGTAGGGACGCTGATTCTAGGAGTGAGGTGAAACTTGGAGATCACCCCATGCGGGAAGTCACAAGTTTTAAGTATTTGGGAACAATAATACAAAATAATGGCGAAATAGAGGAAGATGTAAACCATAGAATCCAAGCAGGATGGATGAAATGGAGGAAGGCATCAGGTGTTATTTGTTATAAGAAAGTACCGCTTAAGCTTAAGGGGAATTTTATCGAACCGCGATAAGACCAGCTTTATTGTATGGTACTAAATGCTAGGCGATAAAAAGCCAGCATGAGCACAAATTCAACGTGGCAGAAATGAGAATGTTGCGCTGGATGAGTGGTTACACTAGAATGGATAGGATTAGGAATGATTATATCAGAGAGAAAGTGGGGGTAGCACCTATTGTCGAAAAATTAGTCGAAACACGCCTTAGGTGGTTTGGTCATGTACAAAGGCGGCCGGAAGAGGCTCCGGTACGTAGAGTTGACCAAATGGAAGATAACCTAATAACTAGAGGTAGGGGAAGACCAAAGAAAACAATAGGAGAAACGATTAAGAGGGATCTAGCCATAAATAACTTAACCATAGAAATGTGCAAAGACAGAACATGTTGTCGTCGCTTGATCCATATAACCGACCCCACCTAGTGGGAAAAGGCTTTGATTGTTGTTGTATTAATCTACTAATCAACATGGAAATTGACAGAATGAACCTGGTATTGTCTTGACATTTATCGAATTTGCTTGTGTTTCAATATGACTATAAAACTATTTGGGTTTTTTCCCCAACAACCAGCAAGAAATACACCTAAAAGGCTAAAACATAACGCAATACCACAGCAGTAGCAAAAAGACTATTTTCTAGCTAAAATACTTACAAAATCCTCGAGCGTAGAATTAGCATCTTGCATGGAATCTAGCCCAACCTTGGCCAAGTTTTCATCATTAGTTTCCAACAAGTTATTATATTTCATCTGATCACAACTAAGCTGCAAAGAATTCCCTACAAGATTTTGTTGACAACCTGAAAAAGAAGTGAGTTCAAGAAAATTCATGTGATAGTATATAAAGTTAAAAGTCAAAACAATGACCAAAGTATATGAAGGGCCGAAGGGGAAAAAAGGAAAATGAAAAATGTGAGGAATATCATAAGAAAACATCTACTGGAAAAGTCCGGTTTTGAGGTTCTCAATGTCTCAAGGTTGTTAGTAAGCACTCAGCACAGCAGATATAAAAATTTCCAATTCCAAGGTATGGAAAGCATTTAATTTCAACGCATCACTGGAGGGTAGAGATAGTTATCACTTTGCTGCGTAGTGCCAATTTTATCTAGCATCCTAGTTCTGGGAAAGCACTAGAGATGAGAACCAAGAAAATTACTACTACTAGTAGTCATCTTTGGCTGATCTTAACCAAAAACCAGAGAAGGAAAAGCATGGTGCCAGTAATCACGTTTATTTCACCCCTTAAGATTTTCCATAAGATTTAGTGATTTACCCACCCATGACGTTTTTTCCCTTTTCCCTGGCTTTTACCAAGCCAACTTTAATAAAGTAATCAGAGATCATTCAGATGAAGCTAAGAGCTAGCTAGAAATTAAATAGTAAAGATATTTACAAAGAACAATCCTAAAGAAGTGCAAAGACTAAGGACTTTACCACTATTTTCCTGTTTAATGACAACATCTTGGCTAAGACAAAGAGACGCCTCCTCTAAAAATGAAGCTGAGAGCTGCAAAAGGACAAAACTATCCTCAAATACTATCCTATATAAATATGGAAGCAAAGAAATCAGCATCTGAAACTCACTTTAGGCATGAACTCACAAACCAAGCCGCACTTCTCGTCCATGTCAAGATTTCCACAAGGTTGTATCTAAACCAAAGAAACACAATACAGTAATTGCAACACACAGAAGCATAAACACAAACACGTAGCAGACGTTATTATTATTATTATTATTATTATTATTGATGATGAAGAAGAAGAAGCGTTCTTATGAGATAATAATTGAAGATGAGATTAGAAAGGAGAGGTTACCAAGAAGAGAATGAGATTTGCGAGGAAACGATTTGAGTGGTGATCGGAGTTGGTTGAGGAAGATACTACGCCTCGAGACTCCACGAAATCGAGCATTCTCTGTACTTGTTCTAGTTTTCTTAATTCCTCCATTGTAGCCCCAAAGCGTCTGGTTTAGACCGATAATAGTAGGCTCCGCCGCCGTATGTTGATCTGCGTATGCTCTTCTCACTTCAGTTCTTCTGATGGATATTTATTGGGTCGGTCTATTTTGATTGTGCAGTTCACAAATTTACATTTTTAATTGAATAAGGAACTATTTTGTTAGTCGATTTTGGTATTTAAGCGGCACACTCTCTCTTACGTGTCATATTTTAAGGAGAAACAAGGAGGGAATGGGAATAGGAAAAAAAGGAGGGAATAAAAATGTCATGTCAATGTGATGTGATATGAATAGAATAAAAGTGGATAAAATGATTATTTTGCCCTTTCTTTAAAAGTGAGAATAAAAATAGATAAAAAAGTAAAAACAAAAACATAATTTCATCAGATTGCAAAAAGTTATATTTGTTTGGTAGAAAGAAAAGAGGAGAAAGAAAGCCTCTCCTTTATCTTTTCCATAGTTTTATATGACTACCAAGCATAGTCTTAGAGTCGAGTTTTGAAAGATTTTGAAAAGCAAATCCAGATTGAATAATTTCCTCTTCCTCCCAACAAATAATCATCTTAATTTTGCTATCACTTTTCACTTCAACTTTACTTCTCATTCCCCAAATAATTACAGACCAATCATCATTGGGAACACAATAAATTGACTGAGCGTGATGAGGATCTTCAGGAACATTGTTAGGACATTTCCTCTCACAGTCCCAGGCAAAGGTATTATGGAAAAGACAATTCTGAACATTGCTTAAAACTTTTTGAGGATTGGGATTCTTTCCCTGAAATATAATCTCATTCCTATGTAGCCATGCAGATATTTGTAAAGGAAATTTATCTCAATCCTAGTTATACAAAAAGTTATTATGAAAGTCTGGATTTCACCTTTCACAGAATGAATTGAATTATCAGTTTTTCCAATGTTCCATCTTATGTGTTATCCACCCTCACTTTTCTCACGATAAAATAAACATCTCTCAACTTTCCATTTAAATATAAAGGCAAATATTACACTCCATAAACTCACATGTTTATGGTATTTACACAATAGCCCCAATCTTAAATGGGCTCAGATCCAAACCACCAAGAGTGAACTGAGTCATTTTCCTACAATAAGAAATTCATCCAGTATTAGTGGCATACATGTCTTCAAAAATAAAATAAAATAAAATAAGTGGCATTATTATAAATTTTAAAAACCAAGGGTGTTTGTAAAGTTTTTGTAATAGAAGTCTAGCGTAAATCGAGCTTTATTCAACAGAGTCAATCCCTGAATGTATATTTCAAAATACAACAGAGTCAGATTATAAGCACATTACAAATTTGATTCAAAAGTACACGCGCTAGGCACAATGAACATTTACTGATACAATTCTGAGCTTACAAAAATACATTTCAGTATATGCTCTCCCATCTTAAGTTGGTTTTTCACTCTTCAGTCATTTCTCCTTCAGCCACAGAAAACTTAAGACACTCCCAAAAACAATTAAGCATGATTGTGTGCCCCGACTTCATGTAATTGTCAATGGTTCAGTATACACAGCAAGAAGGGAAGAATATCACAGCAAAATTTGCCACAATGAGGGACAAAAGTTCAATACTATTGGAGTACTGAAAATTCAATACTCTCTTTATTCGTTATTTGCTATTTGTCAATATTAAATAAAAGTTTGGTCCTTAATCTATTTAGAGTGAGTCTTGTTGGTCTCTATTAATATTGACGAATGACAAGTAATGAGTAAAGAGAGCATTGGAAATTACCCTAATACTAGACTTTTATCCCACAATGAGATTTCAGGATCTTCCTCCCTTTGTTCAACCAAGCTTCAAATTTGGTGAAACTCCTTTTGATTTATTTCATCCCCAGCCTCAGCCGACTTAGATTTTTCTGATGCAGATACTTCACTAGTTTCCCGTTTGCTTTCCCAAAGTTTACTAGTCTTCCCAATTGCAAGAATTAGATCAAGTTGTTTTTGTTGTTGTTCCTACACAGAACAGTCAGATACAGTCAATAGAACACTTAGATTTGATTGATGGACTTAACAAGAAATATGGTCCGAGAAATAAAAAATATCCTGTTTGAAGGTTGTTTTGTTTTGTTTTTCTTTAAATTTAATTCTGAGAATTAATGTTAATATTGTTTTTATGTATTTATGTACATGCTATTAATAAAACGACTTTTTTGTATTTATTTGTTTTAAGAAAATGGAGTTCAAAACATGTTTTAATTGTTTTGTATTTTCTGTTCTCAAAACACATATTCTATTTTTCTGTTTTCAGTCGAAAACAGTAATTCAAACAAGTTTTTTGGTTTCTCTGTTTTTAAAAATCAAAACAGTTTCTAAAATTTAAAAAACTGCATTCAAACAGGCCCATATTAGCTAACCATACGGTGTATATGGTTACAACAAAACAATAATCATAACTTGAAAGTTCAATAACATATTTTTGCATCTTTTCAGAGAAAACTATATTGAGTCTCAGGAATATACAGACCTCAATAATAACAATTCTATGGAACATCTCCAACAAACATACGTCAAAATCATGCAGTTACTACATAATTTTGACTGTTCAGAACTTAAATAACCTATTGAAAGGATGATTATTACCTGCATTGCTAGTAAAACCTTTTGTATTTCACCAAGCTCCTTCTCCAAAATGTCTGATTGTACCACTAATGCTCTTGTGGCCTCAGAATTCTTCTGTGACAAAGCTGCAGTCTTCAAGAAATAAATGCATAATTAGTTTTTCCTTTCTTTTTTCATAATTAGATTTTCCATTTTTCATTCTAGTTCAAAGTATCAAGCAACAGTAAGTCATTCAAAATGAGAATGAGGCTAGTCCTAAACAATTAGCTCGTGTGCATTTGTATTTTGTACAAAAAACAGGGCCTTCATTCCTTAAGTATCCAAACTACCTCTATATCTAATTACCATATTACAAGCACTATCCTTGCTATATTTATTTATGTCGCATCAACAAACATGTCCTACCTAGTGAATGCACAGACTTCAGAGTAAGATCAACACAAACTTGTTTGACGAGAAAATATTTGCTTCCTGGGATTCACAAAAGATTGCTAATACGAAAAATGGGCACCTTAGTAAAACCACAGTACAATGCGGCGTTAACAAAATCTTCCAATGTGCTGCACTCCAACAGAAATATACAAGTAATATGACTTTATTTGATTAAGTTCGGTAGAAAAATTCAGTACATAACTTTTCTCTTCACAAAAATCCCTATTATACTATACATTCAAACCAGAAATTATAAGCACCAGCTTCATTACTTCCTCTCTGCAAATGACCATAACTCTCCATTTGATTCCAATTCATTTAAAATTTTAAATACATCCCTAAATCTGAATATTCTAACACTCCCATTCTTACATGTTCCTTTCTTAATCAATTAAACTAAAATGTGCATAAAAAGGTATAACCAAACGCAACTTTTCATGAAAGATACCTTAAATAAATGTCTGACGCGTGACAATGGAACATTGGATTCGTCCTAAAACCTCTTGATACAGTTTGAATGTTTTGGCAAGAGGAAGACCAGTATTTTCAAGTCAAGGGTAGGATTTAGGCAACGTTTGTTATGCAGGAATGACTTTTGATAGAATGAAATGGAATCTCAAAGTCAAGAAACCAAGTATGGTATGAAAAGGAATGGAATGTGTAATGAAAAAAAAAAATTGTTTGGCACACAGGAGTTTGGAAAGTAAAGTGGGATTAATGTCTAAATTACGCTTTCTAAAGAAGTGGTTGTGGTGGTGGTGGCGGCGGTGGTTTACAGAAGGGTTATTTTGTCCAAAAGAAATGAATCCCACGGAATGCACCCAATTCCATAGGGCTTAGGAAGGAATCCAGATCCCATTATTTGAAGCAATCTGGAATTCCAATGAAATCCAAAATGCAATTCCATTGGAATACCAAACACACCATTCAATGGAATCTTGGCCCAATTTCAATTCCATGGGCCTGATTCCTTTGTACCAAACGCAACCTTAATCAACTACCTCTTTTTGGTGCATGGCTCAAGTCTAATTTAAAAGAGTTTCTCCTTCCAATATTACAAGAAATTGTTGTTCTTACTATATATTTTTTTAGACTTTCTGGTTTTCTTCTTCCAATGCCCTAATGCTAGAAAAAATTCTATTTTAAGTCAATGTAAAAAAAAAAAAGCCTTAATCTTACTTGCTACGCCACTCAGTTTTAAATGTCACAATACACATATACACATTGCATTACTCAACCAAAACCTTTCATGTGCTTGGTTCTAATTAATGGTCCCTCCTCCCCTCTGAAACAAAGATGGAGTATGAGGTCAAGGGTTCACAAACCACTTGATGAACATTAGGAAGCTGCCAATTGAAAGAAACTTAAACAACTTTCAGGAATTCCATGTAATCTATATAACATAGACACCAAAAAATGAAAAAACAAATCAGTTATGCCAGCTCTGGGAGTAAAAGGGCCAAATCCTGTTACATATGATCAGTGATTAACCTGACTGAAGCTCAAATGTTGATAAAAATTCTAATGTCTTAAACTAATAAACTGTATTAGCAACAATCAGGGACTGACTGCACCCATAAATTAAGCCATAAGCATTCACCATGATGTAATATCAAGACTCAACTCAGAACTCATGAAGCATACAGAAAATTGGTCTGCAAGACTATAAGAGGAAAAACAATGAAATAAAGCGCACCACATCTAACTATATTGTCAAAAACACAGATTATCATGTTGATTAGTTTAAGTCATAATTCATAAATTATTTATGCATTATATATGCTTCCTACACACTGTTCGTGAAATTCACAAGTTCTCTTTAAGTCTCAATCTAGCTCTCTTATTTGAAAACACGAAAGAAAGGCCTTCTTCAGCTGTCATATTCTATACACTTGACCTTCTGTGTTTCCTGTGCTTACATATATAGAGTTTTCACAAAAATTTTTCAGTGCGTTCATTATGCAATATAATTTTCTTTATCTCCAACAACTGTACAAGGTTTATTTACTGTGCGTTCATTACTTACCTTGTACATGAACCGCAGATAGGAATAATCCATCTTCCACTAATTAACATATATTAATTAAAAAAAAAGTGAAAGCTTCACTATAACTACTCAAAGGGGGAAAAAAAGAAGCAAAAAGCACTATTCACCTCGGCAATGGGTTCCTTCAACGCCTTCCGGGTCAACCGAAACCTTATCCCCAACTTCTCCAACTGCCTTGACAAAACCCTGATAATTGTAGCTGAGTTCCTCAAATCCTCCTCCAATTTCTCAATCCTCTCGAGCAAATTAACCTCCAACCCACCCTTTATAGTCTCCCTACAAATCCTCCTCCATTGCCGCCTCCGAATCCACGCCCCAATTACAACGCCACCTACCAACGCCAAAACACCCCAAAGAACAACCCTATTCCCCATTGCCACAAACAACTCCTTCTTCGAGCTCGCAATCGCGCTACTCACGGCAAAGCCAACTGACAAAATCGCCGACGAGAGCAGAAACGAGAATTCAGCCAAAGCAAGAACGGAGTCCAAATTGAAATCCCCGACGACATCTTTCTGCACAGCACCGTCGGATTCGTCGGCTCGAGGACGAAAGGGGTCATAGTGGGACCCGAAGGAAATGAATTTCTCGGGTCGGAGTGACCTGAGCTTGAGAATCCGAAAATGGGTGGGGTTGGAGAGGATCGAGAGGGATAGAGTAGAAGTGGAGTTCCGAAGGAAGTATAAATTGGAGAGTGGAAATGAAGAAGATGACGAATGTGCAAGCAAACGGTGAGAAGTGAGTATCATATTGTTGGGGCGTATCAATGATGATTCGGAGTAGAAGAAGAAGAAGGAGGTAGCATTAGCATATTATGGATTGTTAGGTTTTTGTTTAGCGATTTCTGGGAGGGAGAGAGAGTTTTGAAGGCGATGGGTTCGAGGGTTTTTTGCGCGGGTCATATATCCACTTGTTGCGCCTCAGCGTCTCAGACATTACGGATTGGAGCAATTAACGAGTAGTAGCTAAACGACTGTGACGTTCACCATCTCCATCTTGGCCGTCTTTACTTTACTCCACCAATTTATTGTTTTGCCATATAAAAAACTAGAGGCTTCGCATGCATTTTCGTGCATGCGATTTATTCTTATTTTTTAAAATATAATTATTATATTTTAAAATAATAAGAAATTAGATATTTCATAATTTTTAAATTTTTAGATTAAAATTATTATAATTTAAAATAATTAATTAAATGATGAGCAGTTATTTACTTGATCACCTCTTTAGTAACTACCCATCATATGTTTTTTCTCTCTCCCACTACCTCTCATTATATATTTTTTCTTGTATTTTTAATTATAATATATAGCTATTTTGTGACCCCAATGACCAGAAGGGTCCAAAGCCATATATATATATATATATATATATATATATATATATATATATATATATATGAGTTTTACTTGTTTTTTTAAGGAAAAGATCAAGGTAAAGTTATTTAGGTGTTTGCTATAAAGTTCACTAATTATATATATTATTTATGTTCTCTCTCCTATTTGATTGGTTATGTAATTTATTGCTTCTCATTTTCTGTCTCTATAATGATTGGTTATACAATAAATTTTTTGTTACGTGTTTTAATATGATTGGTGAACTACTTAGCAAGCACCTAAGTAACTTTACATTAGTTTAGTTATTTTTTTATTAGGTTGTAGAAGAATTTATTATTTTGAATTTGGTGAAAAATTAGTTAAATAATAATCTTTAAATTTTAAATTTTTTTTTATTTTTTATTGGTTGTCTTAGAGCTCAATCCGAACCAATCTAACTGAGTTTGGATTGGATTGGATTGTCTCGGTTGGTCGATTTTTTATATTTAAAAAATCTAAAAATCATATTTATTAATATAAAACACACTTTGATTTAAATTCATTGTAATCCAAACACAATACAAAGGAAATCAAATTACATAAAAAAAATTGAGAATAAAAAATGAAAGTACAAATATTTATTACAAATCCAAACACAATAAAAATATTTCTTTCTTTCTTTTTTTAGAACATAAAAATATTTCTTTCCGATCCAAAAAATTTGCAAAAATGGTGCTTCCAATTCAATCTATGTGATAAAAGATACATTTTTAATACTAGAGGCTTCGCATGCACGTACCGTATATGTAATTTGTTTTTATTTTTTAAAAAAAAATATATGATAAAATTATTATTATTATTATTTAAAATAATAAAATATTAAATATTTGATAATTTTTTAACTTTCAAAATATAATATAATAATTATATTTTAAATAATATATTAAATTATGAGAAGTTATTTATTGAGAAGTTATTCATGAGAAGTTATTTATTGATTAGTTGTTTTTAGTGGGAAGTTATTTTTTTGGTGTCACACTTTACTTGTGTGACATCAAAAACTCTAAAGCAATATATATATAGATATATTGTAAATATAGATTAACCAAAATATATTTTAATATTATATATATATATATATATATATATATATATATATATATATATATATATATTAAATATTATTAAATTGATTGGATCTATTGGATTGGTTCGAATGGCATCCAAGAACATCCATAAAACGATCTAATGGAATTGAATTTCATCCTTTTCCATCCAACTGATCCAATCAATGGTCAATTTTCATCGATTTTGATTGGATTGGATTGGTTCAGTTGGGATTGAACTGGTTTGAATCTAAACACCCTTGCGAGAAAAGTGTCACGTGACACTTTGAAATTTATAAAGATTTATATTTGTTTCCTTAAAATTTATAATAATTACACTTTTAATATTGTAAAGTTTTTATGTTTTTACCCCATAAGTTTATAATAATTGTATTTTTAGCATTTGTAAAGCTTTTTATATTTTTGTTCTCAAATTTATGATAATTATATTTTTGTTCTCAAAGTTTTTATGTTTTTACCCCATTTGACTTTTTTAAATGTATGGCCTTGGTGCTACTTTCTCTATAGAATGAAATGCTAGTTTGACCACAAGTCGATATGCTAGAGGAAGCAAATTTTGATCACAAACTTTAGTCTTAGATCCCATTTGGTACACTCTAAAGTTGGGTAAGTAAAGTAAAATGGCACATTTTTTGGATTAATGTATTTGTTGTCCTTTCAAGCTTTGTAAAGTAGCACGTATGATGAATTTATGATGCAACTTGTTATATACATGCAGTGCAATTTCGGTCGATAGGATTGTGACATGTGGAAAATTACATTGCATCTCAAGTTATTCTACCCACATGTCACAATCATATCGATCGAAATTACATTACATACATGCAACAAGTTGTATCATAGACCTACCCTTACATGTAAAGTGATTTTGAGGAAAAAAATTTCTTCAAAAAATTGATGTAAAGTAATTTTACTTATGTAAAGTCAAGAAAAAGACCCATTTATCCTTTTTATTTTTCACAATGTATACCCATACCACCACCGGCCACCCACCACCACCACCACCAACTACCACAATCGTCCACCACCAACCACCTACCATTTATTTAATATAAAAGTATTTTATTTTTAAAATATAATAATAAAGACATTTTGATCTTTTAACAAATTTTATATTACAAACTTTTTCTCCTATTCTATTTCATATCAAACATATTTTTTATCTTTACGTTACTTCTTTTTACATATCCAATAAAAATACCAATCGGACCCTTCTTGTTTATATTTAACCAAATATGAGAATAGTAATCTGGTCTACTCATATTTTCATTCTCATATCCTGAATCCACCAACTAAACATGTTCTAAAGATTTAATTAAAATGTTGATTTTTTTTTCATCTGAATAAAAAATTAGTATATTTATGTACAGAAGACTTTTTAAATGTCATATTGAACTTTTTAATAAAATATGATAAGTACAAACTTTTTACACTTCTTTGAGTTTTTGTAATTTACATATTATTGTTAATTAAAATTAATGAATTATGTAAATATCTAACTTAAAGAAAAACTTTTGTTTTAAAATGGTTAAAGATGCATGGTCCATTCTCTACAACCAAACTCAAAACTTCATTGTCAAACTAACATGATGCATGGGTGCTGCTTTTTCACCTATATTTTTTTAGGATAATTCTACAAAATTAAGCATTTGAGGGCATTTCATGCCTCAAATATGAGCCAAATCCCATGGTGGCATGTGGTATTCCATGCTCTTTTGTATTTACAATTTAAGCCTTATATTTTTAGCATGTAATATTTTTATAATTTGACCCTTAATGTTTATAATAATTATACTTCTAACATTTATAAAATTTTATATTTTTACCCCTAAATTTATAATTTTGCACTCAAGTTCTTAAAATTTTTTATATTTATATTTTTAGCATGTCTAATAATTTTATAATTTGACCCCTAAAATTTATAATAATGACCCTCCCCTGGTTTGAATTTTAAAATTTTATGGGAGAAGATATTGGAGACTTTTATATTAATCCTCCTTAACCTTACTCATTTTTTAATTTTAATTACTACAAATTAAGAGATTTGGATGATCCAAACAATGGGAGAATAACCCATCATTTAACCTCTCATCCTTTCCAATGTCTCGCCTTTCCTTCCTCTGCCTTTCAATCTCTCTCATTCCCATCCCCTCTTAATTGTAAAACATACTATAAATTTGTAGTAAATCAAATTAATAAAGGGAGAAGGTCAAGGAAGATTGACATAAAATTCTCCAATTATACCTTCCCCGTCAAAATTTTAAAAATCAAACAAGAAAAATATCACTAAATTCTTGAGAGAGATAGAGAATAAGAATGAAAATGTGATTACCATATTATTTGGTTGGTGGATTTGTCAAACCAATTCTGGAACTCTCCCCTCATTTGAGGAGAGGGCAAATCTTTAGCAGATTAAAATGTCCCACCACAACGTCGTTGACCTTTGATGGATTTTTTAATCCAATGATAAATTTATTATTTTACCCAACACTTATTTATTTTCCATTTTTTCCAACTAAATATAATAAATGTAATATATATTTTTTTAATTAATCAAACATCATAATAACATTTTCATTCTCATCTTTATTGTCATTTTCATTTCCCCGAAATTCTTTTTGACACACAAAAAAAATCATTATGTAAATGTCCCTTAACCACACGGGTAATGCTATATAGCTATCAAGAGCTCAAACTTATCATCTATCTGTCGTTGAATCTGTTTGGAGATATGTGCCAAAATAATTTTTAAAAAAAATTTTAAGATGGCACAAATCTCAAGACAAATCCAATAACTTGCAACTAGTGAGCTTGAGCTCTTAATGGCTCCAAATACTCACCCTAACCACACTCCTTGACTTCAAATTAAATCTCCAATGTCAAACTAACATGATTCATGGGTGTAGCACTGTCAAAACACAGGATGGCATTAAACGGGCCGAGCCGGATTGGCCCATTTATTAGGTGGGCTTGGGACCCGCTCGTATTGGCCCGCGGATGGGTCAATATTTTATGTGTTAAAAAATATATTTTTTTAAAAATTAATTATAAAATTATATATTTACTTAAGAATTAGTATTTTTTACTTTAAATTAGTATTGTATTAATTTTAATTATTATTTAAATTATTTATATACATTATTAGAATAAAATTATAACTTAACAAATAAAATTACATAAAACATATATATTTATTTATACATATTTTAAATAAATATATATTATTTTTTAATTTTTTTAACTTTTTACTGTCCGGTCTGCGGGTTAGCCCTTTTAGCCCGCGAACTTAAACGGGCTAACAAGTCTATTTTTTTAATACTTAAGCCCGCTCATTTAGCAAGTGAGCTGGGCTAACCTGCGGGCCAAAACCTGTTTTGACAGTGCTACAATGAGTATCCATTTCTTCCTCAATTTTTTAAAATAAAAAAAAACGAAAAAACAATGTGTTAAAAAGATATTGTGCAAACTACTTGATTGCTAATGGAAGTTTCATAACTAAACTAACCTAACCAATTGGTGTTTGCTTCTTTTGAGGATGTGTGTAAAAGTGGTGTGAATGTAGCAAAGCAGGAATATTGTTCTTTTTTAGTTATAATTCGCTTTTTAAAAAATAAATATATGCTTAATTGTATTAAAAAAAAATAGGTGGTTTAAGAAGATAAATAAAAAGTTAACACAATTTAATAGCAAGAATTATTTTTAATTAATTTTAAATTATAGAAATTAAACTATAGCAATTATAAATCTAAAAATTAAATTATAATCATATAGAAAGTAAATATATATATATATATATATAGTTTATCATTATGTCTTTCACAAAAGATCCAAATTTAGTCTTATTTCATCAATATTTTTTAAAATTAGTATAATATTTTGTAACTAAAATGATCGTTCCATCTAAGTTTTGTGGGTAAAAAAATTCTTATTAAGGTCACGTTCTTTACGCAGAGAGGGAGAGAGAAAGGGAATCCATTTGCTTTGTTTATTAGGAAGATTTGGGAATGAAACTAGGAATGGAAAACAAAAGGTTGGGTTGTAAAGTTACTATTTTGCCCCTAAAAATAAAATAATAATTTTTTTATTTATTTAATTTTTTTAAGTTATTAAATAATAAAAGTATTGAAAAACAAGAGGAAGAAGTCGTTAAGCGGAGGCGTGGCCGCGATGTGTCTGATCGAAGAAGCAGAGCAAGCTGAAAATGTCCGGTTGAGAGGCCCCGTCGTTGCTGAGCCACCGTCGCCGCCGGAGAGCAGGCCTCCTCTCACTTTCTCTGCCCTAAACTCTTTGGCTTCTTATCTCCGTTGCGGCACTCGTTTGTCTGACGCCGTGAATTTGTCCCTCGTCACTTCGTCTTCCGCCGTTCGATCTGGTCGTGATCCTGTCGTTCCCCGTTCGTTCCCGCCGTGATTCCGTCTTTTGCCGTTAAGGTAAGGAAACAAATCGAATTTTGCTCAGATCTAAATAAAGCTTGCTGGATCTCTTCAAAATCGGGTAGCATATGTTCAATATTGTCAGTGTTGTCTTATGATGGGTGTGCTCTGATGTAGCTAGCCCTACCAGAGAAGAAGCTATCGACCTTTTTTTCTCACTGTTGTGCTTCAGAATTGTGTACACTCTTTTGCGCGATGAAGTAGGCACAAGGGCATTCCTGATATTTTCATTGGCTTTTTTAGCGCCCAATGCACGCTCAGCCTCAATGCAATGACCCATTCCATTCCCACGACATTTCTTTGTAACGAACAAGGGAGATGACAAAGCCATCCTCTTTTCCTTCAACAATTCCGTCTAGCGAACACGGCCTAAGAGAGTGTTACACCCGTTATAAGATAAAAAAATTAAATATTGATCTCTAATTATCTAATTCTATGTAAATCCATAAATATTAATAGTTAAATAGATAAAAGTGAGAATTAAAAAAAATAATTTAATTTGTTTATAACTATTATTATATATGTATAAATGTTATAAAAAATTATATATGTACAAATATTTTTTAAATTTTTATCTACTAAACTTTTAATAAATGGTAGACCCATACTCTAGCACATTCAGCTTTTATCTTTTCTGATGTTTTCTCGAATATTTAGTTTGAAGATTTTGCTTTAATTATTTGTAAGCGATAAGTAGTTTAGATTTATAGACAAAAATTAGAGCTGTTAAAATGGATCTAATCTGGTGGGTAGATTTGTTTAACCCACTAATTTAGTGGGTTGGGTTGCAAAATTCCAACTCGTTTATTAAACGGGTTGGAGGAACCCGACCCACCGGGTCGGGTTTGGTGGGTTGGCTCACGGGTTAGGTAGGTTGGCCCGTAACCCACCTAACTTAAAAAACAAATTTAAAAAAACATAATTTCTAATCATGTTTCTTTCTTTTTGTAATATTTTCATTTTTCACCGTATTTGCAGGAGCCAAGAGGAAAAGAAATGAGTAATGTTGTGATATTTTGACAATGTTTCATACTTTCATTGTTTTATTTTTAACTATTTGTGAGTGACATAATGAATGATAAATCTTTTCTTTCATCTTATCATATTAAATTTCTTAGTACATGAAAAAAATATAAAAAAAAGTATAGATTTCTTTTTAAAAAAAGTTAGAATTAAAAAAATTCACAAAAAAAAGGTGGGTTAGGTGGGTTGGCCCGATTGGATCCCCAACCCGTTTAACGTGGCCAACCCGAATGGGCCGGGTTGACCCACTTTTACAGCTCTAAAAAAATCATAGAGACATCACATGTAGGGGTGTTCAAAACTGAACCAAACCGATCCAACCGATCCAAACCGATAAAAAACCGATCAAAACCGAAAAAAGTAGGTCCACTTTCGGTTTCTATGATTGCATAACCGATTAGGTCGGTTCGGTTGTCGGTTTTTAAGTTTTTTTCTCGGTTAACCGACCGAACCGCACCTACTGCAAACATCTTTATATATTTTTATCTCTTAATAATAAAAATTATAGTATATCTTGTAATTGTACTTTATAGCTATTAGTTATTATTTGTTCTTTTGTTAAGTGAATATATATATATATATATATATATATATATATATTTTGATAAAGATAAGAACATTTGATATAATTATATTAGATAATATAAATCTCTACAAAAAAAATTATATCCTTAGCGTTAGTTTAAAATTATTTTTAACGTTATGACTCTTTCAGTTCTACAATCGACGTTAACTTAGAGATTATGTTGAGATCATTTTAATGTTAGTTATAACAATCAAATTAACAAATAACATTATTGACAAATGACATTAATTCACTTACGCTAAAATTAGTTTTTTTTAGTGAATTAATTTGTTGTAATATTTTGAACTCTTATTAATCTTTATAAATTCTTCATTAACAACTTATAATTAGTTATTTAGTATAGTATTATAAGTTTGATATTTTTAAAATTTATTATTTTTTAGGCATTATAAAGTTAGAGTTTGTTTAATATATGTCAACATGGAAATATCAAATTAACATGAACCAAACCGACTCTAAAACCGAACCAAACCGCTCGAAAATAAAACCGACAAGATCCACGCATTTTGCAAACCGATTATATTGGTTCGGTTCAAATTTTTGACAAAACCGAACCAAACCAAGCCTTTGAACACCCTTAATCACATGCATATATGTATGTATATGTAACTTATTTAAAAAAAATATAATATAAAATTATTATTATATTTTACAATAATAATAAATTAAACGTTTGATAATTTTTTTTAATTCTTATATATATTATATATATATTTTTAAATATAAAATTATAAAAAATATAACACAAAAAAAAACAATTAAATTTATAATATCAACCCTCTTACAAAATCTCAAAGTGTCAAATTAAGCATAACTTAGTAAATTTTTACTCTCTCTCCTTTGATTGGTTATATAATTATTGTCTTTTATATTATTCTTCTATCATGATTGGTTATACAAAATTATTTTGTCAGTGTCTTATTAGTTCTTTTTAAAATTTTGTTATTGATTGAAGGAAATTTTTTAAAAAATATTCTTAGAGCACTGGTTAATAAAACGGAAGCAGATAAGGTAAAGTTAATTTATGTAAAGTGACTTACTACAAGTAATCTGAACCATTAATTAGTTAAGAAAAATTGTGTTATAGTCGATCAATGGTCCAAATCATAAAATTTAGGTAAAGTAACTTTGTTTGATTCAAATACTAATAAAACTTTATTTTTTATATGAGTATTATTTTTTAAAGAAGAGGTTTGCATCATCACGTGACCACCGGTCAAAATTTTGAAAATTAAACTAATAAAAACCGTTTGAACCGGCCGGTTCTCCAAACCCAGCTTGACATTCTCCTAATTTCTGGGTTACACCACGTGCCTTGAAATCGACTTATTTACGAAACTACCCTTCCATATTTCATTTCCCAACTACCCCCATATGCCACTGCCTCTCTCTCTTGACTGTTGAATCCTACCGAACCTTCATTCATCCCTCCCTCCACCCACCAACCTTCTTCATACACTCTCTCTTCTCCACGCGCTATAAACCTCTATAAAACCCAACCTCCCCCTCCCACCATTTTCTAAGCTTCCTTCTTCTTCCTCTTTCTTTTCCTCCCAACTTCTAAATCAAAGAGAAGGGAGAGAAAAGAGAAAGAGAGAAAAAGTGAGAAACAAGCTAACCCAAAACCATCATATCATTATCATGGCACTCTCAAAAGCATCCTCTTCTCTCTCCTCCAAATCATTGTATGACGTTAATCATCTATCCACCCCCTCCTCACGCTCCCACCAACCCTCTCTCTCCTTCCTTCCCACCAAACCCACCCACCAACGACCCAGATCTCTCCAACGAATCTCAGCCGTCCACGCTCCAGATGCCCCCAAGAACCCTGTAACCGCCGCCAAGCCCGCGGCGGCGGCTGCGGGTACCGGGAAATGGACCGTGGATAGCTGGAAGTCTAAGAAGGCGTTGCAGCTTCCAGAGTACCCGGACAAGAATGAGCTGGAATCGGTGCTCAAGACGATCGAGTCCTTCCCTCCGATCGTCTTCGCCGGTGAGGCTCGGAGCTTGGAGGAGAGGCTCGCGGAGGCCGCAATGGGCAATGCTTTCCTCCTGCAAGGTGGAGATTGCGCGGAGAGCTTCAAGGAGTTTAGCGCTAATAACATTAGAGACACTTTCAGAGTTCTTCTTCAGATGGGAGCCGTTCTCATGTTTGGTGGCCAAATGCCCGTTTTTAAGGTACAAACTACAAACAGAAGATCCATATATACATAACATAGCTGTATTGTATGTTTGTTGGATTTAGTATTGTATTGTATAGAAATTGAATCATATATAGTATCTAAGCTTCTTAGTTAGATTCTATTACGAGTCCCATATCAAGCCGTGAGTTCAAGCAAGCACCTTATAATTAGTAATATCAATTGCCTCTTTATTAAGAGAATTAGAAATATCTAAGAACCACGTTGGTTGTACCTTGTGTTTGGCAATTTGATTCATGTAATTTCAATTCGAGTTACTTTTGAATGATTTTGACAATTTGTAATTTTAGGTGGGAAGAATGGCGGGTCAATTTGCAAAGCCGAGATCGGATCCCTTTGAGGAGCAGAATGGAGTGAAGCTGCCAAGCTACAAAGGGGACAACATAAACGGTGATGCTTTCGACGTGAAATCGAGAACTCCCGATCCTCATAGGTTGGTTAGGGCCTATTGCCAATCCGCGGCTACACTGAACTTGCTTAGGTCATTTGCTACGGGAGGATACGCAGCAATGCAGAGGGTCACTCAGTGGAATCTTGATTTTGCAGAGCACAGCGAGCAGGGAGATAGGTAAGCAATATTGGAACTCTGAATTATGGTTTAATTATAATTTCTAAATATTGATCTTAAAATATAAGTGAAGACTGAATTAAAGTTTAATAATCACAAATTTAGATTTAATCTAAGCACACAGATAGGAAGCTTTGACACGTTAAACTTCAAAATATATAGAATATGACAGACATGATGTATTAAGTTTTCTTCTAGGGATATACTAATATTGTTCTGTATTATATGCAATTTACACTATTATTTTTTAAATCAAATTTATTAAATCTCATGTTCAACAAAAACAAATAAAAAAGAACTTTAATAATTTAATTAAAGTGAGTCCTTTAGATTTTCATTCACTTATTTTTTGTTATTTTTTTTCGGGGTCATCCTATACTTGGCCCAAACATGAGCCATGTTCACGCGTGTTCAAGTTGTATTTGGTGCATGTTTGAATTGAAATAATGATTTTTTTTTTATTCTAACACACCTTTGCGTGTGTAAAAGTGTGGCATGGTGTATCAGTGTTATACGTGATACACTTAAACATAGGCGTATGCATGCTTTATAAGATTTTAGTACATCAACTTGCAATAAAAATTCCCAAATCCCATGTTCTTTTAAAAAAAATTAAAACTAAAAATGCTAACTCAGTCTTTTTGAACGTTGAAATATTGTGTGGTATTTTATATTCATAATTTGTTTTCTGTTCCCTTGAGTTGGCTTGCAAAAGCAGAGTCAAATCTGTAAGGGGAGGTTAAGTGGTGGTAGGTGAAAATGGGGAAATTAACGAGTTAGGTGAGTAAGGAGATGAGGGGGTTTGGTAGTTGAAATCTAATGACACGTACTCTGTATCTGGTATCTTGACATGAAATAAGATTGATAATTGTTTTTAAATTAGGTGTTTTGTTACATAATAAAATTGATATACATATATTAAAGAACTAATTAAACCTTAATTGTGGCTTGAGGCTTGATGCTTGAGAGGTATGTTTAGGGGATAAACAAGCAAGATTGATATACTCTGGTTGAAGATTACTGAATGATTGATGTTTAATTATGAAATGATCTTAACATTGGCAAGTGTAATAATTATGTTTAGGAAATATTAAAATTTGAAATCCCATGATTATATGCTAATTTGGATTGTTAAACAGGTACCATGAACTGGCTAACCGGGTCGACGAGGCCTTGGGATTCATGGCTGCTGCAGGGCTCACTCTTGACCACCCTATCATGACATCAACTGAATTCTGGACATCTCATGAGTGCTTGCATTTGCCTTATGAGCAATCATTGACCAGGTTGGATTCCACTTCTGGTTTGTATTATGATTGCTCCGCTCACTTGCTTTGGGTTGGGGAGCGTACTCGCCAACTCGACGGCGCACACGTCGAGTTCCTTAGAGGAATTGCTAACCCTCTTGGAATCAAGGTATGTGAAATTCAGGCTTCCTCATATTCTTTAGAGTTTTACTAACCAGTGCTCTAAAGTTAAGGTTTCATGTGATTGTGATTGGTTGATCATAGTCATAGAGTATCTGATTACTTGAAATTTTTGAAAACTCAACAAAAATAATCATTTTTAATACCAACAAATTTCATCAACCAATCACATGAAACCTTAACCAGTGCTGGAATTCGAAATAAGTGAAAGGATTAGCAAAGAGATTCCCTTCTTCACACTTCATAGCTTCTAAAATGGATCCAGTTATATATGTCCATGGTGGTTGTTTGTTTATCTGCCTGTGAATTTTCATGGCTAATAGAACACGTGCAAAAAATACAGGTGAGCAACAAAATGGATCCAAATGAGCTAGTGAAGCTCATTGAAATCATGAATCCCCATAACAAGCCAGGAAGGATAAACATTATAGTCAGAATGGGCGCTGAGAACTTGAGAGTCAAGCTCCCCCATTTGATCAGAGCTGTGCGTAGGGCTGGGCAAGTAGTCACATGGATCACAGATCCATGCCATGGCAATACCATAAAGGCACCCTGTGGGCTCAAAACAAGGCCATTCGATGCTATCTTGGTACAGTTTCTTAATTCCTTTCCACTTAACTTCAAATTGATCATTCATTCATACTAATTTACATTTATAGCCTACTAGCTTTCCACCATTTAGGCCATCTGATTTTGGGTAGATTTATCATTCTTGCTACCCTTTAACAACAAATGCTACATATCAGAGGCGGCGTAGCCGTTATTCGTATAGCTTAGGTATCATACTTAATTCTTCTATTAATTGCCGGAGTCGAAAAATTCTCATCATTAGAAAATAGGTCTACGTACATGGTTGTTGAACCTTGTTCAGACTATATACCCATCACTCAAATAGAAAGGAAGTTGGAAATTTCTTCCATGCCCATTAGTTTTTGTACATGCTACGGTCAAAATTGAATTCATATTTGAGGTCTACTTGCACAGATTCAATCTCTATCATGTATATACATACACTATATGACATTTAGGACCTGCTCAGAAAAGTTGATTCCATTATAGTATTTCACTAATATAGTGACTTGTGATGTAAGTTTTTTATAAAACACATCAACAACAGACAAGTTCTTTTCTTACCAGATGGGTCGACTATATAGATTGCCAAAAGAATTTGGCTTTCATCTTACTTTGGAGTTATTTATAGGGGATGCTCATATTCTGTTATTGTATTGGCAGGCTGAGGTGCGAGCATTCTTCGATGTTCATGAGCAAGAAGGCAGCCATGCCGGAGGAATTCATTTGGAAATGACCGGCCAGAATGTAACAGAGTGCATCGGAGGATCTAGGACGGTGACTTTCGACGATCTGAGCTCGCGTTACCACACACACTGTGACCCAAGGCTTAATGCATCCCAAGCTCTTGAGCTTTCCTTCATCATAGCAGAAAGGCTAAGGAAGAGGAGGATTGGAACAAACCGAATCCAATCTGTGGGCATATAGACACCCACCCTATACTTCCTCAACCTCTTCTCTTTGGCTTCTCCATCTTTAACGTTGCAATCTTCAAAGTCTATGTAGCAAATAAATTTGGTGGTATTGGACACCCCATACTACCAAGTGATGATCATGTCCTGAAGACAATTAATGGCTGCTTCAAATCCCAGGAGCTTTGTGTTTTGTGCATAGAATATGTTGCAAATTGCAATGCACCAACATTTGAGGGTATATTATATACAATATATTTATGTAGTGTATGGATTCGTTTTTTTATTTATTGATCTTTTGAATTGTTTGGGTTTTGTATCATGTAGATTGTAGACGTGAAGTGAGGACAATGGTTTATGATGTTTCCTTGTGGTGTAATAACGTTAAGAATTAAGTCCATTGTGCTATAAAAGAAAAATGTTCTCCCATTAGACTCTATCTAGTCTTGCTTGAATTCGTCACATCTTAATGGCTAAAATTTAAAATGGTTTAAAATATAATTTAGTCTTACATGAATTCGTCAAATCTTAAATGGCTAAAATTGAAAATGGTTTAAATTTTTTTTTTTTTTTTTTGTAACGCTCAATTATGATTGCATTTATATATTTTTTTCTTTTTATCTTCATTAAATTATTAACACTTGATATATTTATATATAATTTATACTAGCAAGTCCATAAAAATATCACTTGTTAATCAATGTGGGTTGGCACAGATGGTTAAAGATCCAGAGGAAAACTCTCATTTTATTCATGGGTGAGGATTTGACTTCCTCTGAAGCTATTCAAAATTTCGCTTGATGGGCATCTCTCTTCAGGGAGATCCTCTGACACTTAAGGGCTAGTTGAGTAGCTATGACTTAGTAAAACTGCTTGCAGTTTAGACCTGTACAGTAATCATTTGGGTTGGACTTTTGTTGGTCACCCCAACATGTCACTGACATTCTACCCGGTACTTAAAAATGCCTTCCCTTATTACTATTTTTTTCTCCAAAAATAAATATGGCTTGCTATAAAATTCATTTATAAGTATGCAAATCCACGGTGGATATTAAATTATTTTTAAAATATAACCTTATTAATTTTAGCCATTCAATTTGTTTTTCATAAAAAAAGGTCAAATGCTTATTTTGGTCCTCTATGTTTCACCCAAGTTTTAAATTAGTCATTTATGTTTCAAAAGTTTCAAATTGGTCCTTTATGTTTCCCAGAAGTTTCAAATTGGTCCTTCCGTCCAAGTTCGTCCATTTCTTCCGTTAAATGCTGATGTGGCATGCTGAAGTGGACATATCATCTCTCCTACGTGTCCATTTAAGCTGACGTGTCATCGTCACGTCATCTTCTATTCATCTTATGTGATGACATGGCGATGATGCAATAATGACGTGACATAACACGTCAGCACGCCTAATATAGAGCAACTTTACTTCATGCTATCTTGTTTTCTCTACATCGTTTTTGCTCTTTATTTTAGAGGAAACCAATATGCTCATGGCTTAGGGCTTAACAAGCAAGGGCAACTTGCTAGAACCAACAGGGATCAAAGGGAACGACGGTTATTCCTCATTGATTTATTGACTACATGAATTCCAAAGAGGAAACAAATTACACTCTTGGTTCGTGCCTGGACTAGTGCGAATACAGCAATTTAAACAAACAAACATGAATCACAATGAAAGAAAGCACCAAAAAAAAGGCAACAAATGAATTCTAGGAAGGACGTTGCGACATATGTGGCTTACACATTACGACTTCTGTAGGCTCACGTTGTGAGTACGTGAAATTTTTTATTATTTCTTAGTATGTCGGCCTACTTTGACGTCGATAATCCATTAGATTTGAATTATCGCTGTCGTATAGGCCATTTTGCTATGTATGGAAACGAGAAAACAATAATTATAGGGCTTTTTGGCAATCAATAGAAATTTATAGGCTTAAATTCTGACTAATACCCTAGCTACCAGGGTTAGCACATAATAGAATTTCAATTTGAAAGCTTAACTGAGAAAAAAAAACTTTTAGTTGTTTGGACCAGACATAATCTAAATTAGGGACATCAATGAATGAAGATCGAAGAATAAATTAAAAGATTGGAAATAGGGTTTTATAGTTTCGGGACCTTACCTTGAAGCGACAGAGATTTAGGGAGTTGAAGCAAACTCGAGAAGGGTTCAGAGAGGAGCTTAAGAGTGTCAATATGCTTAGAATTGCAGTTGATTGGGTGCCCCTCACAAGTGGGAGCAATTAAGAGGCTATTTATAGGTCGAGTCAGCGGATCAAATCTTTTGATTCTCGGACACACGTTGCGATGTGTAGCATCTACCCATCGTGACGTGCACTTAAAATCGTGCATATGGAAATCCAAAAGAGATACGCAGGGAAATTCAAATATTTTTAGATAGGCATAGCGACATGCCCTATGCGCACATCGTGACATGTGTGTGAAACACGGCTTCCTTCTAGAAGGAGTGTGACAAGGGGACACGTCGCGCCCTTAACCAAATTAAACTAAACCAAGCAAAAAGCAAATTAAACCAATGAATAAGCGGTATGGTTTGATTTTTGGTTTATTATTCTTTGAAATTGAACAAAATCGCTATTATATATATATATATATATATATATATAATTAAAGTATTTAATTTATAAATAAATGGATAGATAATATAAAATCGCTATTTTTTTGTGTTGACACAACAAATGATTGAGTAAGGCTATTTTATAATATTGTTTAAACAATGTAATTGTTTTATTTATCATGGTGAAATAATTTGGAACTAGAACAACATATATAATTGTCTTATTATTTTGTAATGTTATTTAATTATGAATTAAATTAAATGTATTGATTTAACAAGATAAAAGTCTTACATCACTCAAATAAAATCCTTATCTACGATTTAGTTAGGTTTGACACGTTAAAATCAACCGCCAAATTTAAATGTAACAAATTTAATTTAATTTTTTTTGAAATCGCTCAAACCAAATCGATGATGCAAACTCTTAATCTAATAATAAAAGATATTAATTTTTATATAATAAAAAGTGTCAAGGAGTCAATAATTTTAACTTTTGTACAAAATAAAAAACTACTTTATAATTTCTTATATTTTTTGTTATCGAATTCTCTAATCATGTAAAACGTAAAAATATAAATTTAAAAAAATATAAAAATAATTTGTTTTATAAATTATACAAAATGTTAATTTTTAAATAATCTAATCATAAAACTATACTTAAAACTTTTTTTTGTTAAAGTTAATTATAAATAAATATTTCTCTCAAAAAAAAATTATAAATAAATATTTTATTAAGTATTATATTTGAACCGATTTTTATTTTTTCTAGATGTGGGGAAAATCAGAAAATGCCGTCATTAGGAACCAATGAGACATTTCACCCGAGACATTCGCAGATCACAGACGACGCTTTTTCTTGAACACAGCGACTGTTGTCAACAATTCCATCCTTTTTAATTCACATATTATTATTCAGAGAAAACATCCGCTAACACACATCACAAAACTCTACACGAGTCTGCTTCCAATAGTACTCCGCCACCTGTCATGCCAATGCAAGTCCTTTATTCTTATTGGCTAGGACTATACAACAGAGAGAGAAGAACATAGCACAACAACATCCCTGCTTTCATTCAAATAAAGTTAAGTTACCTCTAAATTGTATTTGTTATTAATTGCGCCTCTTAATTTTTATATTACGGCAAATTTTATCTTTCATTCAATTTTTTTAGGCAAAAATATTATTTAGTCACTGAATTTATCAAAAATACTATTTAGTCCCCGAAATATTTAACTAAGTCAACTTTTTAGTCTCCGAATTTGACAAAATACTATTTAGTTCCCAAATTTGTAACTATGACAACTATTTAATCACCAAACTTGGCAAAAATATTATTTAATCACCGAATGTACAACTTTATCAACTATAACGGGTAAGAATCAGGAGACTAAATAGTTGAGAGAGTTGCAAATTCGATGATTATATAGTATTTTGCCAAATTTAGGGACTAAATAGTTGATATAGTTACAAATTCGGGGACTAAATAGTATTTTGTCAAATTCAGGGACTAAATAGTTGATTTAGTTAAACATTTCGGGGACTAAATAGTATTTTTGATAAATTTAGAAACTAAATAGTAGTTTGACCAACAATTCAAGAACTAAATAGTATTTTATCTATTTTTTTTATAAATAACAAAATAGATGCAAATGTGAGTCTTCATCATCTTTAATTATAAAATTATATATTTAATTACAATTTCATCAATTTAGTTATAATAACATAGAGAATGAATTTCCACTATTTATTATTTATATAAAATTTAGATAAATGAGAGAATTATTAGTACATTAAAAATGTAAGGGCCTAATTAACATCAAAGTAGTTTTACCTTAAATAATTAATAGAGTAGATAAAACTTGAAAGCAGCGAGCAAAAGTAAGAGTTCACTTCTATTATTACCAAAGCACCTTTTGCACTCACCACACTCTTATTTAGTAGTTCCTTAATTGATTTTGATTTTGATATTTGAACACAAACAAACAGAAATCGTATCAGAGGCGAAGATCCACACTGTGCTAGCTCTGTTATTCTGCGATCTCGCCGTCGGAGAGAGAGAAGAGAGAAGCGCCGAGGCGGTGGTAATGGCGAGCGGCGGCGGTGGAGGAGGCGGCTATGGAGAGGCGAACCAGAAGATAGACTATGTGTTCAAGGTGGTTCTGATAGGCGATTCGGCGGTGGGGAAGTCGCAGCTGCTAGCTCGTTTTGCGAGAAATGACTTCAGTTTGGACTCGAAGGCTACGATCGGCGTCGAATTTCAGACTCGGACTATGGTGATCGAACACAAGAGTGTGAAGGCTCAGATCTGGGACACCGCTGGTCAAGAACGGTACACTACTACACTTCATCACTAATTTCACAAATTCAGATTCTAACACCTACTATAATTTTTTTATTTTGAAAAAAAAAAATGAGTAACTATCATTTTGGTCCCGTAAGATTCACTTATTGACATTTTAGTCCCTGCAAAATTGTGACTATACAATCTGGTCTCAAAAGATCCAAACGTTAGATAACATTAGTCTCCGTCAAATTTTTGGACAAGCTAGACATATTCCTTTTTCACTTGCGTTCATCGGTTTCAAATGGATTTGTTGCCATTGTTATTCATTGGCCACATATAGCCACAATTTTTGAAGGATTGAAGTTTCGGCGGGTGAAACTTCTAGGAACCATAGTGGCAATTTACTCAAAAAACTCTACATATTTTATTTTTAAAGGAGATCTTATAACAAACATATAAGTTTTGTCTATATATATATTATTCTGCATTAAGCTAATCTGTCCTTGTTTATATATAACATTCATGTACGTCCTCTGATCGACGATTGATTTGAATTGCTTTTATCCTTTGAAATCGTTTTTTTTTTTCGGTTGTTTTGGCGGATGCTTGTGTTGTGGATCTTGCTGTTCAGAAGTTTCCAGCGTTGTGTTTTTGGTTGTTTGCATTAGAAATGCTCTAATTGCGGGACATGATAGTTTTGTGTATAGCGTAATTAAGCTAGATATTAAATATTTGCTGAGCTGATCTAATGGGCGTGGCATACAAAGCCTCAACTTTATATTATGATTCTATTCTATTATACGAACTACAAACCTTTTTTTACCTTTTTATTCGCAAAAAGCATATTTTAGTTCATGGTCAATTTTGTTCAAAAAATTTCAAATTATAATCATTTCGTTCTAACCTCATTCAAATTACTAAATAATATTAATGTAACTCATCACTTAAAATAATGTCATTTTTTCATATTTATGTGAGAAGTAGAAATAACATTATTTTGAGTGATGACGAATTATTAATATTACATATGTGATGTCACGTCATCATCTAGAGCTAGTAATATTACATTTGTGACTCAAATAACATAGTACGTTGTGCAACACTATAAATGAGATAGGACTGTCATTCTTACATCAATTGTTGTTGACATGATCAGGTTTATTCTCTGTTTCCTTCTTCCTTGGGTAGGTATCCTCTTATTTTGTTTTTTTGTTTTTTTTGTGATTCCTCATTTATAAGTTCAGGAGTAAATTATTATTTTAGTCCTTAAAAGATTTTACTTATTTTAATTTAGTCCATGAATCATGAAAGTATCAAATTTAATCACTAAAATGTACCACTTGTTTCAATTTAGTCTCTGAAAAGATACTTTGTCATAATTTCGTCCTTCTATTTAGGGTTTAGGGTTTAAGGACTAAATTGAAACAGGTAAAATTTTTCAGAGAATAAAGTGGGACAAATTGTATCTTTCAGAGACTAAATTTAATATTTTCATGATATACTATATAGAATTCGATACTGTTAAAGGATTCCTTTGTATTTGAATATGACCTGTTGTACTCTTCCTTGGTATCATTATCAATTTCACGGAAAGGTTGACTTTATTTGAATTGATTCCCTACAGTCAAATCAATCATATGTTACAACGTTGTTAACTTTCAAACGGTATATCCTCTTACCTTTTCTGCATTCTGGCCCCACTGTTTTCTACTATCAAGCTGTTTGTCAAGCAATAAGTGAGACAGTTAAGTGCATGCATTCGTTAAGTGATGCAAATGCAATTAGGTGTTATAAAAACATTAAATTTCATTCTATTTCTGTAAATAACTTCATGTTGCCATTTTCCAGATTGATGAGCTTTCTATAACAAGATGTTTCATTTATAACTCCAAAGTCCCAAGCACCCTGATTCAATACAAACATAAGTGTTCATTTGATGGATTATCCATGGAATTAGTTGCATAGGCAATCTTCGTGATATGAGTACATATTGAGGAGGATGAGGTTGTTGGAACAGAAAATTTTGTAAATATAAGCTCGCAACTTAGATGGTTTGGTCATATATAGAGGAGGAGAGGAAGTTCGTACTGAATTTGATTTGTTACTTGCCATTTGTCCATATTTATAGAAATTTGGTTCCTGAAAGATTCCATTGTCACATTTTAGTCCCTGAATCATGAAAATATCAACTTTAGCCCCTAAAAGATATCTTGTGTCTCAATTTCGTTCACTTGTTTCATATTTTTACTTTTTTTCCTAGCAAAGACGAAGTTGCAACATACGTTATTTTTATAGGGATTAAATGTTATTTTCATGATTTAGGACTAAACTAAAACGAGAAATTTTTTGGGCTGAATTGCTGATTTTCCTGATACATCTATCTATGGTTTAATTGTACAGATACAGAGCAGTTACAAGTGCATACTACAGGGGAGCTGTAGGGGCAATGCTAGTTTACGACATCACGAAACGTCAGACCTTCGATCACATACCTCGATGGCTGGAAGAATTACGTAACCATGCAGACAAGAACATCGTCATTATCTTAATAGGAAACAAAAGTGACCTTGAGAATCAGCGTACGGTACCTACGGAGGATGCTAAAGAATTTGCTGAAAAAGAAGGTTTATTTTTCTTAGAGACCTCAGCACTAGAAGCAACCAATGTTGAAACAGCCTTCATGACTGTGTTGACAGAAATTTTTAACATTGTAAACAAGAAGAATCTTGCTGCTGCTGCTGGTGAGAATCAAAATGGCAATTCTGCCCTTCCGTCTTCTGGGAAGAAAATTATTATTCCAGGCCCTGCTCAAGAAATCCCCAAGAGGAATATGTGTTGTCAGTCTTCTTAAGTTTCTTTTATAGTTTGGCTTCAATTTGCCTGATTCATTATTCTAAGTTACTATTGCTATTTTTTTTAAAAGGTTTGGTGCATTTTTCTTTGCACATTTACTTACATCACTTAAAAAGTTTATTGTGTTGCTGGGTGAAGAACTAGAGTTGGAGGTAGTTTATGTATTACTTAAATGTATTTTTGCTTCTAGTCCATGTTGATAAGGTCATGGCTTTATTTGCTTCTTTGGTCATAATTACATTCTTTTAGCCAAATGTCACATGGCATTATCAAATGGTAACCATGAAACTTGCATTATCAGCTGAACACTAGAGTACGTATTCAGGAGTTTTCAGTTAAGCAAAAGATTGCTGTAAACTTTTCTTTATTAATATGCTTATATTAATTGTAAGACATATTTCATGAATTTCTAATGTTTAGAAAGCTGTTTTTTTTTGCAAAAATACTTTTTGTTAAAGAACTATACGGTTCGTCGGATCCCTAAATTCTCTGTTGTAAATTACATTGCTATACTTTTAATTTATAAGTAATTTAATCCTTCACTTTAGTCATGTTTAAATCATTAATGCAAAATGTAAATGTAACTGCAGTATGTACAATTGTAATTCAAATAATAACCTTAATCCTAAAAGTAAATTTATCCCTTGCAACGTCAAATTATAAATTTAAAAACAATTAACAAGAAAAAAGTTTAGGGACCCTAAAATTTACGGAACAGAAAGGTACTTGGGCATTTTCTTTTACTTTATAATGGTGGGAGTAATCTTTCATGTTAAACCTTTAATCCATATAAAGGCTTAAAAGTCAAAACCTTTCAAAATTTATGAATATTAACACAAATTTGAAGCAATACCTGACTTGCAACCTGGTTACTTCTACATAACTTGATGAAGCTAACAAAAACATAATTTACGACAATCTTACTGCGTAAAATACAAAAGCGTACAAGGGATTGAACTTGGAATCACTTAAACTTGGTTTGGCTACTGACAGGACGTAAATGTCCATTATCTACTGTTTACTCTCCGTAGCTTCTGAATCATCTATGCCATTAGTTCCCTGTACTTCATCGCCGGCATCATCAGAGGAAGGTTTGTTCTCTTCATGCACCGGGACCTTATCGGAGGAAGGTTTGTCGTCCTCATGCACTGGGCCCTTATCGATGTCTAGACGAACTAAAAGTCTCTCAAGCAGTTCTCGGCAGTCCATTGCAGTAACCATTACTGTTAAACTGGCCTTACCTTTCCAGCATCCAATGGCTATGGTTGATTCATCCACTACTAAGGACTCAGAAGCTGTTCTCTTCCCTGAAGAAAAAGATTAAGGGCCGTGTAAACAGAAATGTCACATGACATACAAGTAAATTATACTCCCCTCTTATGAGAAATTCTTAAATTACATTCCTATCCTTTCTGTTTTGAAAAATTACAATCTTTATTTGACAGGTAAGAAAACCTATAATCTCATCCACTTTGATCAAAATACTCGTATGTTTATTATTTATATAATTGAATAAGTATTTGACTAATATAAAAAATTGTTTTTAAAATAATAGTTTTTAACTCAAAATAAATGATTTTGAAATAATTTTTAAAAGTTTTTTTATAATAAATTATAATTATTTTAGAAAATTTATAATGTTATTAAAAGTATTTTAGTCAGAATGATAAAATTGTAGGTTTTTAAATATTTCAAGGGAGGGGAATAAGGATTTTCAAAATACGAAGGAGGGTGAATAATAGTATAATACATACCTTTACCCAGAACTACTACACAATAGCCCGGCATTAGGTTTGCTGCTTTTTCACCAAACTCAGCATCAACAAAATCTCCAAATTTTACAGCTTTGTACTGCAAAAGATGCTTGAAGTCCACCGGAGATGCACATAGAATCTGCTTGGTGATGTATGGCAAAATAAGGGGCAATCCTTCAGATGATATTCGGAAAGCACATGGTGCTGAGCTTCCTTCTCTTGATGACTGTCTTTCCTGCATATGATAACAGCAAGGAAATTCACTAGAATTATCCCAAAAATGAACTGACAATCATGGTTAAGCAATAATTTTTCTCACAGCCAAGTGAAATTTGACAGGTTTTATAATTGAGCTAATGATACTAAGAATAGAGAATTCAGTTCTCAATTTATGAAACAACGGAGGAAGTAAAATTGCAATAAAATGTGGCAAGCAATTGTAGTCTACTAATCGGCCAAAAAATATTTTTTGTCTACTAGTTTTTTAACTTTACATATTCTAAAATGATGGCTGCTAAGTTTTTCAATATCATGATGTGAAAAAGTTCATATACTATTTTGCTTATGCCAACCAAAATTTGTTTGACTGAATCTGTCTCCCAGGCCTGTCCTTGGGCTTTTTAAATCGGCAAGGATTTATTGTCTCTACTCTCTACTCTATACATACTACACTATTTTATTTAAGCTAGCAGTCCGACACTAGTTAAAAATAATATCACTCAGTGAAGAATAAAATGTACTTACAAACATCTTCAGGCCAATGGATGTTATTTTGAGTTGCTGCCCAACTGAGAAATTCAGTTCAAGAACACCTTTGACTGACTTGGAGACATAGTAAATTCTTTTAACATGGCTTGTATCATTGTTTCTAGTAACGAGGTGACCATTGAACGGAAGCTTTTCATCAATACCATAAAATTCCCTTATGCTGTTAATAATGGTTTCATCTTTGAAGAAGAAAACAGGGTCAACGCCTCTCCATTTTCCTTGAAACTGCAGCTTCCGTTTTCCTGTTGTCTTTGTTATGCTTTCTGTTTTAAGAGGCTCTTGGGCTTCCTCTGAATCCTGTTCTGTACATGCAACAGATGGGCCAACTTCCAAATCTTCTGCTCTGGGTTTGTGATCAGTTAAATTGACCTCTTCCAAAACTTCTTTTGTACTTTCTAAGGAATTAACTTGCAGTACATTTGAATCCTCAATTTTTGGTTCTACACACTGCTTATCAATTTCTATTTTTGGTTTTTCCTGAATTGAAATTGCTGCAAAGGAGAAAACAATCAGAAATCATTTATGGCACTCGAGGAAATTGGAACTCAGGTCTGTGTCTGAATGAATGAATGTAAACATGATAAATATGACTACTGAATGAATGAATGAAAGAATTTTGTGTGTATTGCATAATAGGAAGTACATGTATATATACAAGAGGAAACTCAAATCCTAATAGATAACTAAATCTTAGTTATCCTTATCTAATTATCTCTATACAAATACGAATATATTTAAACAAATAATATATATATTCTCAACACTCCCCCTCAAGCTGGAGCATATAAATCATAGGCACCAAGCTTGTCACATAGGTATTTTATTCGAGGCCCTCTAAGAGACTTGGTGAAGATATCTGCCAGCTGATCATTTGAATTGACGAATCGAGTAGCAAGACACCCTGATTGAATTTTTTCTCTAATAAAGTGACAGTCAATTTCAATATGTTTGGTCCTCTCGTGGAATACTGGATTTGAAGCAATGTGCATAGCTGCTTGGTTATCACATACCAGTTCCATTTTACCAATGTCTCCAAATTTCATCTCCTGAAGAAGTTGTTTCAACCATAGGAGTTCACAAGTTGCTAACGCCATAGCACGATACTCAGCCTCTGCACTAGACCTTGCAACTACATTTTGTTTCTTGCTTTTCCAAGAAACTAGATTCCCACCAAAGAGAACACAGTATCCAGATGTGGATCGCCTATCATCTGGTGAACCAGCCCAATCCGCATCTGTAAAGCCAACGATCTGGGAGTTACCCTTGTCCTCATATAACAGTCCTTGGCCTGGTGCTCCCTTAATGTATCGAAGAATTCGAATAACTGCATCCCAATGACTATCACATGGTGATTGTAGGAACTGGCTAACTACACTCACAGCAAACGATATATCTGGACGAGTGATAGTGAGATAATTGAGTTTTCCCACTAGTCTTCGATATCTCTCGGGATTGTTTATCAGCTCCCCCTGTCCTGGATAGAATTTGACATTTGGGTCCATTGGAGTCTCAACTGGTTTGCAGTTTAGCATGCCTGTCTCTTCTAATAAGTCAAGTGCATACTTCCGTTGTGAAATAGCCACACCAGAACTAGATTGGGCAACCTCAATTCCCAGAAAATATTTAAGCTTCCCCAAATCTTTAGTTTGGAAGTGGTTGCACAGATGTTGTTTGAGCTGAGCAATGCCTAAATCATCATTGCCTGTAATAACAATGTCATCCACATAGACAACTAAGTATAAGCACTTGCCATTTGAAGTATGGCGAAAGAAAACTGAGTGATCAGCTTCACTACGAGTCATTCCAAAATCTTGAACCACGGAACTAAATCGACCAAACCAAGCTCTTGGTGACTGCTTGAGTCCATAAAGAGAACGACGAAGTCGACATACTTTCCCAGACTCCCCCTGAGCAACAAAACCAGGTGGTTGCTCCATATAAACTTCTTCTTCTAAGTCTCCATTGAGGAAGGCATTCTTAATATCCAGCTGATGAAGTGGCCAATGATTAATAGCTGCAATGGATAGAAAAACACGAACGGAAGCAATTTTGGCAACAGGAGAAAAGGTATCACCATAGTCTAATCCAAAAATCTGAGTATACCCTTTAGCCACTAAACGAGCTTTGAGTCGTTCAATTTTGCCATCAGGACCAACTTTAACTGCATAAACCCACCGGCAACCAACTGGAGATTTTCCAGGAGGAAGCGAAACCAAGTCCCAGGTACCATTAGAATGTAAGGCAGTCATCTCATCAAGCATAGCTTGCCTCCAACCCGAATGTGCAAGAGCTTCATCTGTAGTCTTAGGGATAGAAACAAAATCCAAAGAAGACACAAACGCATAATATGGAGTAGATAAACGATGATAACTCAAGAAATTATAAACAGGGTGAGGATTACGAGTGGAACGAGTACCTTTATGAATGGCAATAGGAGGACTAGCAGGTGGCGGTTGGACCGGAGTAGCGGGTGATTCAGACGAAGGCAGTGAGTCAGGAAGAGTGGCTGTAGGCTCAGGACGGGGACGGCGATGATATGTCAGAAGAGGAGGACTAGGTATGTCTTGGGGTACGGCCTCTGGAAAAGGAAGAGAAGGAACAGGAAGGACTTCGATCACAGAGGGACTTACAGGCGTAGAGGATACAAAGAATGGGGAAGACTCAAAAAAGGTTACATCAGGAGAGGTGAAACAACGTCGAGTGGCTGGACAATAACATCGGTAGCCCTTTTGGAGTCGAGCATAACCGAGAAAAACACACTTGACGGATTTCGCTGCAAGCTTATCTTTCCCTGTGGTCAAATCATGCACAAAGCAAACACAACCAAAAACACGGGGAGGAAGATGATAAAGAGTGTCGTTAGGAAACAACAAAGAATGAGGGATTTCATCATGCAAGGCAGAAGAAGGCATGCGATTAATCAAGTAGCATGCAGTGAGAACAGCGTCACTCCAAAAATTAGTAGGAACATTATGATGAATAAGCAAAGTACGAGCTGTTTCAATAAGATGGCGATTCTTACGTTCAGCTATCCCATTTTGTTGTGGGGTATGAGGACAACTGGTTTGATGTAAAATTCCTTGAGTGGCCATAAATGTTTGAAAAGGTGTAGACAAATACTCTTTAGCATTGTCAGAACGCAAAATAGAGACAGAGGTATTAAACTGAGTTTTTATTTCAGCACAAAAGTTTTGGAAAATGTTAAATACCTCAGAACGATTTTTTATCAAATACACCCAAGTACAACGAGAATAGTCATCAATAAACGTGACAAAATATTGAAAGCCAAATGTAGAAGTCACGCGACTAGGACCCCAAACATTAGAGTGAACAAGTTGAAAAGGAGATGAAGATTGACTATTAAGACTAGTAGAAAACGAGCTACGTGTGTGTTTACCTAATTGGCACGACTCACAAGGAAGGGCAGACAAAGTAGAAAGAGAGGCATCCATTTTGCGAAGTTTTGAAAGACTTGGATGCCCCAAACGATTATGGATAATAGATGGAGAACAACTGGATGTGCACGCAACTGGGGATATAGGAGGTGAAAGGTGGTATAAGCCATGTGACTCTCGTCCTATGCCAATCGTCTGCCCCGTACTCCGATCCTGAATAGAAACACATTGATTAGCAAAGGTGATGGAGTAATTGTGAGATTTAGTTAATTTGCTAACCGAAATAAGGTTGAACGGAGATTCAGGGACATAAAGAACAGAATCAACAAATATGGACGGAAGAATTTGTGCTTTACCAATTCCAATAGCAGGAGTTTTAGAGCCATTGGCCAGAGTTACAGATGGAAGTAAAGATGAACTAGAAAGATGGGTAAAAAGATTTTTATTACCAGAGATGTGTTCAGAAGCACCTGAATCAAGAACCCATGGTCCAATGTCAGAGAAACGGGCAAAGCAAGTAGTTACGTTACCGGTTTGCACAATAGTGGCAGTCACAGATGACTTGGCGGTAGTAGCCATGGCTGTTAAGGGATGAGAAAAGCTCCACTTAGAGAGGAGCGAAAATAAAGTGTGAGGAAACGGCAAACCAACCCCGGAAACGTGAGGAGAAGAGGCCGGAGATCACAGCGGTGTAAAGCACGGCGGAAAAGGCCGCCGGAAAAAGGCGTCACGCGCCGGCGCGTGGCAACTCCGGCGGACGGTCGGACGGCGCGTGGAGGCGCGTGCGGCGGCGGACGGCGACGGGAAATTGGGGTTTGGCCGGTCGGAGGCTTCTGAGCTCGGTGGTCCGGCGCGTGCTCCAAGTAGACGCCGGGAAGCCGTCGGATCTGAGGGTGACCGAGATGAACAGTGGAGGAAGAGGTGTTTAGGGTTCAAGGCTGGAAAGAGAGCACAGCCGTGAATGCTATTTAGGATCGACCAGGCTCTGGTACCAAGTTGAATGAAAGAATTTTGTGTGTATTGCATAATAGGAAGTACATGTATATATACAAGAGGAAACTCAAATCCTAATAGATAACTAAATCTTAGTTATCCTTATCTAATTATCTCTATACAAATACGAATATATTTAAACAAATAATATATATATTCTCAACAAATGTAAACATGATAAATATGACTACTGATGGAGAAGTCACTACCGATGTTAAACCAGGAGTCCTTGATTATCATTAACAGAAATTAATAGATTAGAAACAACTAAGATCGTATGCCATTACCTGGAATAGGAGAAACCTTTTGCAGTACAGCAATGAAGAAGGCACCGGTGTTTTGATCATGAGGTACTATCCTCATGCAACGCTCCAAAGGTAAATCAGAAACTTCCTCAGTAAACTCTTGCATAGCAGAGTTCTCCACTGCTTGAGTGCTGCTTTCAGAGTTTCCATCAGCACCCTTATCAATATCATCTCCCGTGTCTGCCTTATGATTACAGTCAACAAGATCCTGATAGCTTTGGCCAGAAGGAAACATGCTGGGAAGAACTGCATTTTTGCGAAACTTGGGGACATCTCTGTAGGAGGCCAACCACGATCCCTTATCACGTACCTGCCATATCCAAAATGAAGCAACAACAAATTTGACCCCTTCTACATATGAAGCAATAAAGTTAATCTCACATAAATCTAAGAGGTTCTACCAGAAACACGTGTTCTTGTTCAAGTTGGAATTTTTTTTCCAAAAAAGAAATCTCTGTTCAGAAACTTTGAAATTGGATTTCTGTGATTGACATGAACATAGACATGACTAGATGAATGCCCAAATTACTAATTATCAGATATTTTATTCAAGAGTTAACAACAAATACACCATCTAAACATTAGCCAACTGAAGAAGAAAAAAAGGTCTGGGTCCATCAATTTGCAAGGATAAACATCTATTAATTGATGAAACATACAACTCAATCCAGCAGTCTTCAGTTGAAAGAACTTCATGGATGCATAAAATTTGTCCCACATCAAGGGTGAGAGATATTGTAATACTATGTAACATATAGAGGTAGAGGTGGCAAAATAACCCATCACCCAACCTAACTATGATTATAATCCATTTAAACCCAACCACCTTGACCCATAGGTACCTTTGGATTGGGTCATGAACTGACCCTATTAAAGCTGGGTCAAGCCTAAGTTAACCATTTGACTCAATGTAATTCCTTTTTATCTTATGTTATTTTACTATTTTGTATTATATGATATTTTCATTTTTTATTTACATTAAATAACCAATATATATACATACATGCACTTAAACAAAAAAGTAGTTAACATGTGTGTCAAATGTATATATACACATATGCAAGAACATGCAGCATATAAATATAGGCATGTGCTAAATATATGAATGAAGACGCACATGTGAATGAATAGAATAAACAAAGTGTATGCACACGCACACGCACACGCACACGCATAAATACATACTATATATATACATACCCAAATAAATTAAGAGATACACATACAATTACATATTTATCTATACATACATGTACAGTATATAAATGTACATATCCACAACTTAATATATAAATTAGTGTGTGCACATATAAACACCTACACCCAAGAGGGGGACGTAAGGGTGGGTTGGGCCTAACCTTTTGTTTTTAACTTTTTTTTTTAATAAAAAAAAAAGGGTATGGGTGATTGAATGACCTAACAAAATTATAAGTGGGTTATATATGGTTATTTGACCAACTTTGACTAGTTTCCCTCAACCTAAGGGTTGTCATGTGAAAGAAAAATAAAATGGTTTGATTCATTAGTAATTTTGTTAGAGGGTATTTTCTTCTTCTAAAAGCAGGTAAAAAGAAACATGCTCAACTTTGGCAGGCATCAAAACGTGCAATTCTTATATTGCATGTATCATCTTCAAATGTTGGCAACTCAATGAAAGAATTGGTCACAGAAAATGCAAACCTTCCATCTCCTAAGACCGGGCCGGCGGATAAGTTGGTGATGCTCACCCGAGACATCAACAAGTTCAACGGACCCTCCACACCTCCGTAAAATCTGCAGTATGTAAGAAAGAGAATTAACCACAGCCCTCCACAGATTAACAATCTAAGAAACTATAACTAAAGGTTCATTCATAAGTAAAAAGAAAATAAATAACAGCCAATTCCAGAACAAGAAATTTCACTAGTTATCTCTAGTCCTAACTCTCATAAACTAATTACATAGTGCCATGTAATACTTGCTTCAACTTAAAGTTTATGTATCCTTGTTTCAGACAAAGAAGCTACCGGGTTATAGCAATGTCACAACTCACAAGCACGAACTGGCATTCAAAGCCTCAGTTGGGAGTTTCTAGAATAGCTATAGAGGAAGTCTGTTTTATCAGTATTGGTCCCCTTTAATGTTCCTTCTTCAGTAGAAAAAGGTAAAAACCATGCGTATGCTCTCAACACAATCAACCAAAAGGCTTCACATATTAATGAAGGCTTAGTTGGGGTTATAGCATATAAAATAATATGCTGATGTATGAGCATTCATATCAACAATCTAGAGGTTGTTTGCAGCAACTGGCATAATTCTAGCTCTGGCAGTCAAGAGACGTACACAGTCTCAAATTTTGGGTTCCAATTACCATGACTATATCTAGCAATGTTTCGCTTCTCTTTTTAGCCTCTTGATGCAGGACAAGCACTTCAGTATAACAAAAAGTATCATATTTGTAAGAAAATTGTTATATTCCAGTCATCTAAGACATCAATAAATTGATCCAAGGTAATCCTAGACTTGGTAAGTAAAAAAAATTGTGTCAGTGGGATAAACATATATTAAAATGCATTACTTGAACTAAATAAATGCAAAGAACTTAATGTAGAAATCCCACAACCAGACAGCTGAGAATTAAGAATGTAGACACCCCATTTTGAATTAACGTTTTTGTTTTTTCCACAGTGTTTCCTTTTGTTGGTTTAGTTTTTCTTCTTTGAGGACTTCTTGTCCTCTTTAGTATTCTTTTTCTTCCTCAATAATATTTCTTTTTCTATCCAAAAAAAAAAGGATGCAGACACCCCATTTTGTCTGGGTCCTAATTAGAAGTAATTTAGGTCACAAAGGACACTAACATTGACACATAAAAAAAATGGGAATGCTCCATATACTACTTATATAAGTATATAGCATAAAAGTTTAGAGCATCCAAAGCTGATTACCTCTGCAACCACAGCTTCATTCTCAATTGGATTCATAGAGCAAGTTGAATATACCATTCTCCCTCCAACTTTAAGTAAAGATAAACCTGAGAAAATCAATATAGTTTCTGAGTTAGCCAAAATCACTTTAAGCCTCAGCAACCCTAGATAATGTCTAATCACTAGGATTCTCTCGTGTGAAAGAATAACGTGATAGTGTCATGTTAAGAGAGAGAGACAGAATGGAATATACCATCCACCCATGATCTCTATTATATAAATGGGGCCCACCACTCAATTATTTTTGTGGCTCTCTCCTCACATGACACTATCATGTACATGAGAGGGATCCAAATCCAAGCAGGATGTATGAAACCAGTAATTTATCATAAATTTTGAACCATGAAAACTACAGGCAGTCAGTATTACATCAATATAATACAAAATTAATTGGCATGAAAAACTAAAATTTTTTCTATATTGAGAAAAAACACAACAATGAATAACTAGTCCAATCCTTCAAGCTTAATAGAAAACTTTGAAGTTATAGTTCCTTTAGTCGAAGATTAGGAAAACATGGAAGGAAACATGATATAATGAGCAAATTACTCTGAAAGCACACATTTTCATTCAATGATATGGGTCAATTCAAAGGGGGGGGGGATAAGGGAAATTACTTTCCCCTTCCATGAAGAAGCTCAAATTACACAGTCTTCCCCTCGGTTTTGTAAAATTACATTTCCATCCCTTGAAACCAAAAGATGTATTAAGCTGAAATAAAAGATGAACTACAATTCCACTTATTTTAACCAAATATTTATTACTTATACAATATAGCAAGTACTGAATATGTATTTCACCAATATAAAATAATCACCTTTTTAAACTTTAGACTTTAGAATAAAATAGATTTGTTAAAATACATATAAAAATTGTATTAGACCTTTTTTGACAGACAAGCAATTTGTGTTTGACAAAATCATTTAATAAAAACGTCTATTAGTATTTGAAAAGTAATTTTTGCTTGAATTAAAAAAAAAAAAAAAGTTCTTGTGATTGTCAACAACAACAACAATCAAAGCCTTTTACCACTAAGTGGGGTTGGCTATATGGACAAGCGACGCCAATGTGTTCTTTGCTCATTTGACATTTCTATAGTTTTTCCTATAGTTTTCTTTGGTCTTCCTCTACCCTTAGTTATTGGGCTATCTTCCATCCGGTCAACTTGTGATAGTCAAATTACAAAAAAATGGCATAGATATAAAAGACCACTACAGTGATTAATAAATTTGAATTGGGTATGATTATTTTTCTAAAAGATTAAATAATATTTTGCTTCTACTTCTACTTCCAAGGAGACACTAATTTTCTGCTTCCTTCCCATATCAAAAAACTTTTGCTTCAAATTATTTAGAAGCAGCTTGGCCAAACACTTCTGTTTCTTTTTTCTTTTCAAAAAGTACTTTTCCAAAAAAAAAGTAGTTTTTCCCTTCGAAAAGCTTGGCCAAACAAGCCTCCAGTTGGCCCATTCTAGAGAAGCTTCAAGGAATTCAATTATATGCTTCTACTTTTGACTAATTAATGCAACACAAGACAATCATGGGCTAGAATTGTGCTTTATTATCACCAACATTGACCACAAACCATTTTTAATTAGAATGACAACACCATAAAAAAGAAACACCATGACAGGCCTAACAATGGAAACCCATGTAAGTAATATGGAGAATAGTTGAGAAGTACCTCGCATAGCTATTAGAACCTGTAGGCTATAAAGCCCATTGCCCATCCCAGTGTTCCTGCATACAAGTCAAACAAGGATTTACAAACTCAAAAGCAAAAATAATAATAATAATAAGTAAATAAATAAATGAATGTGATGACTGAAAAGAGAAACAAAAGAAAAGAAACTGGAGCTGAAGAGAGATAAATTACCATTTCCTCCAAAGATCAGGTGCCTTGCGAAGGGTTCCATCTCCACTGCACGGGACATCACACAGAACGCTATCAAATAAAAGTTGGCTAATATGCTGATCTGTTTCCAATGTTTCGTGATTTCTATTTAAACGGCAACCTGGGAACTGCTGTGCTTCATGGTTAGTGACAATTAAGTTGGCTGTGCACATCCGTTTTGTTTGGTGGATGAGAAGATTACATCTTTGGACATCAAGATCATTAGCTATAACCTAATTAAGAAAAGAAAAAAAAAATCATTACAGCTGACATGATCAGAAGCTCAAGTAATACTTAGGAAACCTCTTTAGTCCAGAAAATCAAATAAGTTGACAGCTAACAATACATAATAAGTAACATAATAGAAGCTGAATTTTTTTTAAAAAAAGGTAATAAAAAATAGAGAATTGCACAAACCATTCCATCAGGTAGTGATCCTGCTTTAGTAGATTGGTGTATAATCTCAAGCAATTGGAATGTTTTTGAACCTGGTGCTGCACACACTGAAGGAAAGCAAAGTCTTAACAAAAAAAAATCAGAAACACTAAATAATAAGTAATAACAAATCAAGCACAAAGGGTTAAGTAATAAAGTACCAAACTCAAAAGATGAAAAGGGTATTACAAATAGAAAAAGGTATGCCAAAAATAACAAAGATTACTTCAATGAACCATAAATTGCTTACTATCAAGTACAAAATGATTTGGCTGTACATTCAAGAAGAGGGGAGGCACCTGTGTTGAAACCAACCATTTAAGTAAATGTTAAAATTTTGTAAAGCAAGTGTCAACGGCAACTACATGTACTAAATCATTCAGATTTCCAAAATGATAGAAACGAATAATTGTATAATCTTGAAGAGTGACAGACAGAACATAAACTGGCCCACCATGCTGACAGCTTCCTGTCTTGTAATATTTCCAATTTCATTTTCTAGCTTTAAGAATTCATGGAACCTGAGAGATAAATAAAATCAGAAGCAGAGATTGACATATCAATTTTAAGAACTATGACATTGACATATCAATTTTAAGAAATAACTCATAAGAGTGCTTCATTTCAATTAATTGGCTGACAGTAACAACAGAAAATTTTCCCACGCGTATCCTCCTATTAGAGGCAATCCTGTTCGAGTTAGCTGAAGTCCCATAACGAGAGTAGAGTTCTCCCAACAGAAAATTTTCCATACACAAGACTTAAACCCGAGACCTTGCTTAAGGGGAATGGACTCAATGGAGTACCTACCACTCCAACCAACCACCTGTTGGTTTTCAACCAACTTTTTTATGATAGGTGCTACCCCAACTTTCTCTCTATGCAATCATTCCTAATCCTATCCTTTCTAGTGTGACCACTCATTCAACCCAACATTCTCTTGATACTCTTTCCCAAAGAAACAAAAAAACAATAAAAAACTTCAGGAATGGTTTTTTCATTTTTCCATTTAGTAATAAAGATAGATCAATCATTACACACACGATATGGTTTTGTGTAAGAAAAAAAAAAAAGAGAATGCACATTTCTAGCTTTGCATTATCTTACAAAGTAATGCATAGCAAGGTTAATATTAGCATACCACTGTACATCTTTCAGAAAATTAATGTCAGGATGCAGCTTAATTTTTATCATGCTATTGTTTAGAAAAAATTAAACATGAATATATTGTGCTGAAGAGAGCATATTTGAGTTTCTGAGTTCCTAGGATGATGCACACAATCAGATGTTTGGTTTGCTATGTTTTTACTTCATCTAATACAATCTTCTGAGTTCAGACAATGGATTATATTTTTTACCAGTTTATAAACAACTACTAACTCTCTTTTTGGCCTATAAAGGGGAAAAGAAAACATGAAAATCGGACACAAAGAAAAGGTCAAATCATTCCAAGTTAAATGAAACAACAACACAGGCCCATAAATGGTTATATAAAGAAGAGTCTCCAACGGTCCAACCTCATATTTAATGAACAATCTAATTTGAAAACAACCATGGTTTTTCATTCCAAATGCACTAACAGATTAGATTTATCTACCTCTCGAGTGTTTGGTTCTTCCTCAGCTGCATACGGGAGAAGTTTGAATGCCAAGCAAGATTGTCAGGATACCATGGCAAAGGTTTAATGGCCTCTGCATCATCCCCTTCAACAACCTATAAAGAATAATTAACAACCAAAATACAATTACAAACAAAAACACAAACCAGTCGCAGAATGATTACAATGGCATAGAAGTTGACTAACCTCAGCCTGAAGAGTTTGCACAAAATCATTCTCCAATTGCGACCTAAGGTCTGCAGAAAACTGGCTACTGCAATAACCAAACAAAGGAAATATTTAATTGAAATAAATTTGAACATCAACGAGATGTAAATAACGGTAGGATAACGGCATTCTAATTCTAATGCTTTGCTATCGGGAGCTTAACTTACCTCTCTTAGAAATTTAAAAATCATAGAATGGACATAAATCAGTAAATCACCATGAGCACTTAATAGAGTAGAGAAATTGTTAATCAACAATTACCAAGCATTTATTCTGAAGCTTGCAGGCAATGGAGTTCTGAGAACTCCGACGAATGCATCCCACTCTTCCGAGGTCACTATACCTTGCTCCTGCAAACGGATTTCCGCGAAGCGTTCGCAAAAAACAACACAAGAAATGAGAAAAGAAAAGACGAAAGCGGAAGGAAGAACGCAGTTGAAGATGAAGATAACATTACTTTGTAGTACTCATCAAAAGCAGAGTTCTGTGTGGCGAAGGGAGTCCAAGTAGGATTCGGAGTTTCAGCGGCGTCGTCGGTGGCGTCAGGGTTTTGAGAGGAAGGATCAGGTTTCGAACGCTTCCACACATTCTCTCTGCTCTGCCGGAAATGCTTTCTCTGAGTGCGAGACCTGCCTCGTCCGCCCATCGTGCGGCGGCTTGACGCTCTGCTTTTGGAATTTCAAGAATGAAAGTGTAACTGTTATGGCGTGGCAATGGAAACAAGTAAGGAACCACTCACTCACTAGCACTAGCACCCACTTCTGTGGTCGGGCCCACTCTTTAACAAGCCACAAGCCAGGGCTAGGGTTCGGCAAATGGCTTATTTAAAATTTTCTATGAGAAAAAAAAGGACCTCTTATTTTTAAAATTGGCTAAAGTACTATTTTGGTCCTCAATGTTTGCATGAAGTTTAATGTTGGTCATCAATGTTTCAAAAATTTAATGTTGGTCTTTAAAGTTTAATATTGGGGTATTTTTACTGTTTGGACAGGGGTATTTTTACTGTTTGGACAGGGGTATTTAGGTAATTTACACCTTAGCGACTTGAGCCACGCTGGCGTAACGATTATACAGAGTTTGTTAGTTGTGGAGCGAGATAATGATTAGTTCACAACGACATTTGAGACAAACCAAACGAGAAAACTTGGTGGATTGATAAGTCGTACTAATATATATATATATATAAATATATTGTAATACTCATATTTAGATATGTCAAAATAGGTTCGTCCGGCTTGGCTCTAACCCGTTTTGGCCCTATTTTATTATAGTTGGATACTTGGATTGGACTGACTCGTTTTTAATTAAGGCTGGAGTTTTTTCAACCCATCTTGGCCTTATTAGGGCTTAGCCGCTTAGGGCTGAACTGGCCCTGGCCCGACCCTTTTTTTTTTTAAATTTTTTAAAATATTTTTTAATGATTAAATAATTACAAAATGGTTTATAATATAATATTTATTTTCATTTAAAATTCAAAATAATAAAATATATTGATAACATCTGAATTAAAGTAATGAGATAAATTAAATAAAATAAAAAAATACTTAATATAATTTAAATTAAAGTGAAAATCATAAAATTAATTTAATATATAAATATTAAAAATAAAATGAAAAACAAAATGGGCTAGTCCGATCCGGCCCGGCCCTAACCCAATTTGACCCTATTCTTTATAGGACTAGGCTGGGTTAACATGTTTTTAATTAGAGCCAAGAATTCTCTAGTCCGACCCTATATATTTTATAGGGCTGAACGGATCGGCTAATCACATGACTCACTAATATCAGCGTTGGGCCGCCTCCTAACAAGGCTCAAGACCCATTAGTCCTATTACCTCATTATAAATATAGCCCTCACACGGAATCTTAGATACGCTAATTCACTCATTCTTAACCTACTCAGAGACTTTAATGCTTTCATAACCTCTTAGAGAGATTCTCTCCTACTTTCTAAACTCCCATCACTCAAGAACTCACGTAACCCTACGCGAGCCTTAGACCTCCGGGATCACTGCCCTCACCGTGAGTTCTCCCTCCACTCAAGCACCTCGGCTACCTCTATAGAGCCACCCTCGGCTCCCTCACTCCAGTGACTAACTCACCCATCAACCTTGGCTCTTGGCCACTCTCTCGCAAGTAATCTCTTATCTTACATGGTCCCTTGAACCCGAATTACATGGACTTTGATCTCTTACACAAGGTACATATGAACCTAAATTCTCACTTAAAGACAAGTCCCCTAAGTCAAGACCCTATGCGATTCTTTACAACGACGAAAGTCCTATAATTCATAAATAGATCTTACATATATATATATATATATATTAGAATTTGTAAAAGTAATTAAATCAAAGGCATTCCCTATGCAGGGAGATGAAGACACATGACTAAGAGAGAAGAAAATCAAAAGCCATTTCCTTTGAAATGAAGCAAGCTAGCTTTTTGATACCTCAAGTGTGAAAGAGAAAAGCTTATCTAAAAGTGCTTTTTTAGTGTGAAAAAAGTTAATTCTAAAACATGGGCACTCTCTCCATCATTCATAATAAGTACGATTTGTTCCATAGGATAAAAGCATTGTAGTATCGACATAATTTTTAATTTTTATCCAACAATTCAAGTTTTACACTTCAACAAATCCGTGTCCTAAATCACAAAGCACAGACAAAGTCACCGCTTGTCTCCACATCATCAATGACAACATCTGCATCCATGTCATCAAAATGCTTCCTCCCACAAACATCCCTCCAATTTTAGGGCTATGTTTCCATGCTTCCGAGCCTCTTGAATCATGGACAATATTTTGGAAAAGGATAAGTTGAAGTGTTGGTTGATGTACAATTTTACAGTGCACATCTCAACTATTGGTTTCATCAATTTTATAGTGCAATTTTTAAAACTTGATGAAATTAATGGCTAAGATGTCCATTGTAAAATTGCACATCAGCCACCACACTTCAGCTGATCCTAACCCCAATATTTCTTCAATGCTCTGACATGATTCTTCATTATTCACGTCGTCATTTTGCATAAATGCCACAATTACAATGTTTAACGTATTTAATTACCTAACAATTACTAAAAATAAAAATATTATTTAAGTCCTCTATAAATTATTTCTTTTAATTTAGTCTATGACTTTAAGCTTTTTATTCCTTTAGTTTCTGAAAAAAAAAATATAATATATAATATAAAAAAAGTGAAAAGTATGACAAAGTAAACCACAGTATTAATAAAATACTTGCAATAGTAGTGTTATTCCATCTTCATTCTATTTAAAATTTAATGTCAAATCCAATAATTTGTTGAGTTGGCCACCAAATGAAATGGCCTACCAATATGTCAAGTATATAATTAGCTTCCAAATTAACTAATTATTAGGTTTCAATGTTTAGTTTTAGGTGAAAATAAGATTAAAGGTTATAACATTAAAGGAATCATATTTAAAATTATATGATAAAGCACAAGCTCACTAATTCTAATGATACTATTGTAGTAGCAGGTTCTTGTCTCATTCTCCAATTCTTGTCAAAATATGTGGTTTAAAATGATGCCTTTATTCTTGAGAAAACCTCTCCATAACTAAAATTAAGAAGCATTAGAAATTGATTTAAGCAATTCATTTTCCTATTGTAAGGAATAGACCATCATGCTTATCTATCCGAGAGCTAGATGCATTTAACATTAACATCATGCATGCATTAGCCCACAATAATTAATAACATTATGTTTATCTGAGTAGTTGTAATTAGATAAAATTATTTAAAGTTTAAACATGTATAATAATTTTCTGAATTAAACCTTCCTAATTTCTTTGGAAGTATTTGGCATACGGATTGAAAAATTAATAGTCTCAAAATTATGAGTTCTAGCATCTTGTAATTAATCTCGCGTTTGATACAAGAATTGAAAAATAATCTCAAGAATCTAATTACATTCCGGAAAATTTTGTAATTTTATGGTTTTCACTTTTAAATCCCACCTAAAGAGGTGAGATTCTTGTAATCCTATGGGATGTGATTATTTTTAGTTATGCAAATTCACTCAATTACACCATTAATTTAAGGCAAAAACACATTTTATGTTCCCAAACTTTACACCAATTCTCCATTTCGTCCCTAAATTATTTGTTCAGTCAATTTTGTCTCAAAAGTTTTGAATTACAATTGATTTTGTCCCCGAAGTTTTGAATTTCTTCGTCCTAACACCTAATATCATACAAATTATTAACATCAAATGTTGTCATGACATCACATATGTACTAGTAATGCTAACTCATCCCTTATAACGACACTATTTCTTCATATTAATACTAGTTCATCAATTAAAATGACGTCGCTTCTTCATATTAATAAGAAGAATATGAAGAAATTACGTCGTTTTGGTGGGTGATGCGTTAGCATTAATATTACGTGTGTGATATTATTATTTAACGTTAGTAATTTAGACTATTTTAGGTGTTATATATGATGAAATTGATAATAATTCAAAATTTTTGGGACAAAAAATTGACCCCAAAAAAAATTTAGGGATGAAATTGAGGATTAAGGTAAAGTCTAGGTATGTAAATGATACTTTTGCCTTAACTAAATTATCTTTCATCAATTATACCCTTTCCCTCAAAATCAAACCTTGCACGCCTCTTTTCTTTATGATAAAATTATTTTATTTTAAATTGAAAAATTATATTGGTCAAATAAATACTTAAATTATATAAATAACAAATATAGTTAAAAAATAAATAAATTTATAACAATTAATTAAAGGACAAAACTTATATGCTATTGCTTACATGCTTTTGGTAAGGTTAACCAATTAAAAAAGATATGGGTTAATTTTCTTCTCAAAATTGACAAATGTCTTTTTTTAATTAGTTAACCTTATCAAAAGCATGTAAACAACATCACATAAATTTTTTCCTTAATTAAAACAAGCACACAACAATTACTGCACATATATATATATATATATATATATATATATATATCCATGCACCAAAGAAATCCTTAAAGCTTATCATTATTTAATGTTTTACTTAATAGTTATAATGTCACTGATATCTTGCTTGAAATATTTTTTTTTTTATATGTGATACATATATGGTAAGAGTTTGTATTTATTTAATTATTATCTCTTAGGTTTAATCTCTAAAGAAATAGGAACGGAATGTCATTTATTAGGATGATCGTTCTCAATAATAAATTCAACAATATTTAAGAGTCATTATCTAATGAAATAGTTGATAATAGTATTATAGTGTCCTTCCTTCTTACTATTTGATTAAAATAATAATAGAAAAAGAGTGTTCATGCACCTTTGTCATTTTGAGACAATTGAGAAATTTGGCAACAACAAGAATACGTCCTCCAAACAACTTATGGAAACATTATCCACTAATTAATTATTTAATTAGGAGAAGTATGTATGTATGTATGTATCAGCAATATACAGCGTCATATAGCCTTATCCACTAATTAATCCAAGTCATCAAGTGCTTAATTAATGATAGATTCACTTGTCCACGGCATCATAGCATATTCATGAAAGGCAAAAATCTAAGGACTAATTTCTTTTTCTATTTTTTTAATATTGAGAAAATTAATGAAACAAATTAAATAAAGTCAAAAGCGATTTTTGATGTTCTCAAACTTTAAATTAATTTTTAATTTTGTCTCTAAACTCCATTTACATTCAATTTGTGCAAGAAGTTTTAAACTATAATCAATTTTGTCCAAACACTTAGTCCTTGTCAGCAACCTCGATCGTCTAAAATGTTTATTTTTAAATGACTTCTTTTTAACTAGAGTTTGAGAAAAAGTGCTATGAGATTTAATAAATTGAGTTGAAAAATATTTTTATCAATAACTTAGAAATAATTTGTGTTAGCAAATTTGTATAAAAAAATATTGTTGACTATAAAATTACCAAAAAAGACAAATATACATTCAGAGCGTTATTAATTTATTAAATAAATAAATGATATAAATATTTTGTCATTGTTAAATTTTAAACAAATAAATATAAAATTTTAATTATTTTATTAATTTAATAAAAAATTTTTAGAACCAATAAGATGTTAGTTAAATAGATTATTAATTTTAATTAATGACAATTTGTTATTTATTATTATTAATTTTATTTAAGTAAAAAATTAATTATAATTTATCTTTATTAATTAACTAATCTTTTTATTAAACAAAGTTGCTTCTTCATATTAAGGAAAAAGACGTCATTTTGATCAGGAGATTATAAGTGATAATGAGTCATTAATATTATATATATAATATCACATAATCATTTATCGTTAGTAATTGGGATGACGTTAAAAGCATTAAAACTACATATACGACATATTAATAGATCTCTAATGCTATATTCTAAGTTCCGATGTACTTGCACGGGAATCTAAGGTGGGAGGAGATTCCTCCGATAGAACTCCGACACTCATGTTAAATAGTGATCGATCGCCCCGAATAATAGCAATGAATTCAGATTTAATGGTATATTCGGGGGGTATTTATACTATTTGGTCAAGGATATTCAAGTCATTTGTACCTGATAGTAACTTGAATCATGCTAACATAACGATTTGTACAGAATTTGATAGTCATGAAGTGTGTTAATATTTAGTTGACAAAGACATTTGAAACGGATCAAACGAAAAAACTCAATCGGATGATAAGTGATACTAATATATATGAATTCGCAAAAGTAAAGCAAATATTCCCTTATTCCCTCCTATGCTGGGAGATGAAGACAAGCAAGCAACTTCCAATCCCATGACCAAGAGAGAAGAAAATCAAAATTAAGCCATTGATTTGAAATGAAGCAACCTAGCTTTTTTGATACCTCAAGTATGAAAAAGAAGAGCTTATCTGAATTAAAGTGCTTTTTTTTAGTGAGAAAAAGCGAATTTTAAAACAAAAGCATTTGCACTCGCTCACAAGTAGTACTATTTGAACCATCAAATGAAAGTATTACAGTGTGCACACAGTTCTCAATTTTCATCCGACAATTCAGATCCTGCACTTCGACATATCCGTGTCCCAAATCACAAAGCACAGACAAAATCGCCGCTTGTCTCAACATCATCAATGTCGGCATCCGCGTCCATGTCATCAAGGTCCATGCTTCCTCCCACAAACATCCCTCCAATTTTAGGGCTATGTTCCCCTGCTTTCCGAGCCTCTTGAATTATGGCCAATATTTCTTCAATGCTCTGACACGATTCTTCACTATTTACGTCGTCGTTTTGAAACCCACCCTCCCCTCCTTCCTCCATAAATTCTATTGGCAAATTGCTCAAGAACCATGGGTGCTTTTTTATTTCTGGGATTGTAATTCTCTGCAAAAACCACACAAACACAAGGTTGTGTTTTATTATCTTAAATGTTAGTTTTTAATTAATTCCACAAATAATTAATGAAAAAAAATCTTATTTTAGTCCTCTGTAAATTATTTCTTTTATTTTATCTATATGATATATGACTTTAAGTTTTTTATTCCTTTAATTTCCATAAATATATATAACATATAATATAAATATAAAAAAAAGTGAAAAGTATGACAAATTAACCCACTAGTATTAATAAAATACTTGCAATATTGGTATTTCATCTGATTTCTATTTAAAATTTAATGTCAACTCTAATAATTTGTTGAGTTGGCCACCAAATTTAATGTGTATGAGCTACCAATATGTGAATATATATATATATATAATTAGCTTCCAAAATTAACTAATTATTAGGTTTCAATGCTTAGTCTTGTATAAAAATAGGATGAAGGGTTATAATACATTAAAGATATCATATAAATATATATTTTTTTAAACCATATAATAATTAGTGTAAATATATAAAAGAGTAAAAATTATGAAAAGGACAATTTTTGAGAGGGTGAGAAGATAAGTTATTTAATTTCTTATTTATATTTAAAATTTTAAAAAATTACCATGCTCAAGTTCACTAGTTTTAACGATTGAAAACTAGATTTAAAATAAATTATTTATGGATGATTAAATTAAAAATCTAAGAACCAATTAATGAGATTTTCCTTTAATTATCAAGAACCTAATGTAAAGTCCTTGGATAAGATTTTGAATCTTCAGCTTTTATTCTCTACAATAAAAGGAAGATAAGAAAAATAAATAAATAAAAGACCTGCATAAGATGCAATTGAAATACAATTTAACCGACAATTCAAACTGTTATTGATAGATTAAGATGTAATTTTATTGTAAGGTTGGTCTACGATGTAACTTGTTGCATGCATGCAATGCAATTTCGGCCAATAGGATTGTGACACGTAGAAAATTGCATTGCATCTCAAGTCATCCTACCCACATGTCACAATCCTATTGACCGAAATTATATTGCATGCATACAAAAAATTGCATCATAGACTCACCCTTTATTGTAATCGATTAACGATATAGATTATACTTCATAGTTTATCTTACCCAAATTTAGATAAATCCATGAATTATTTATACCTTCTCGGGGTTGGCCACAAATATTCGTGACAGAAGGTGCCTGCACTCTTTGGAAATACGAACGTAGTCTGGAATACAATAGTGGACACTAAGGATTCTCTGCCAAAATATATCACAACAACATCAATTATAAAATATAAAGGCTAAAATATCATTTTAGTCCTTTATGTTTCAGCTAAGTTTTAAATTAATCTGTTTCAAAATATAAAATCAGTCGTCTATGCTTGCAAATTGTTCCAAACATAGAGTACTTATTCGAAACTTTTAAAACATAAAGGATTGATTTGGAACTTTGGTGAAACATAGAGGATCAAAATGTAGTTTTGGCCAAATATAAACGTTTGTGAGATTAAGGCCCCGTTTGGTAGTGTAAATTTTCGCTGTAATCCAACATTCCTTCAAATGTTCTTCATACCAAATATACCTTACTTTTTGTAATCTGATAAAATTATGTTTTTGTCCTTACTTTTTTACTCACTTTTATTCCATTCTCACTTTTAATATAAGGGTAAAATGATCTTTTACCCATTTTTATTCTATTCATATCACACAGTCACATCACATCACATTCACATTCCTTCCGACATTCCCATTATCATATTAAAAACATTAATGTTTTTGGTAATGATATTAAAAACAAGGTCTAACTCTAATTAACCTGAAGTGTTTTTCTGAAGTTTCTTGGGTCTTCTGGATCTTCAAAAGGATAAGCCCCAACAAGCATCACATACAAGGTCACCCCACAAGACCAAACATCTGCAACCTAATTATTCTCAACAGGATAAGGTATTAGTGTTTCAGAATATTAGGTGGCCAAAGTTGCCTCCAAACATGTAAATTAAGATCAAACAAATAAAAAAAAAAGAAAGACACAACTCTTAATCATATATGATTACATAAAGTTTGATTTAATTAAAACCAGATTTGCTGAAGTGCGCTGATTTTACACATTAACTAGACGTATGATTAATAGACAAAAATAAAATTACTGTTTTATGTGTAAAACTAGCGCACTTCAACATATTTGTTTCCGATCGATTTGATTTGATATGTATATTTACCTTCCCATCATATTCTCTTCTTGATAACACCTCTGGGGCTATATAGGCAGGGGTTCCTACTGTAGATTTGGGCTGTGAGTGCAGAACTGATGACTGCAGAATGAAGCAGAGCACTTGATAACATTAATTATAACAGCATCCAAGTTTATACCATAAAATATTTTCATGTTCAAAAATTTGAGGAGAAATTTACGCGGAAAGAAAAAGAGAAAGGGAAAGAAGAAGAAAAAAAGGGAAAGAGAATGTATTTATTGTGTTTGTTAGTAAAAGTTGAGAATAGAAATGTATTAAAATTATTATTTTACCCTTTATATTAAAATAATAAAAAGAAAAGATGGTTATGATTGTGTCAAATCAAAGGGTATAATAGGCATTTTATATTTTCTTCTTTTTAATTATACATATTTTTCAAGATAAAAATAAAAAAATGAGTAACATGTGGAACCCACATGTTTTTTTTCATTCACTTTTTCCACCCTTATTTCAACCATACCGAACACACCCTTAGTAATAAGAATATTGTATTTTAGAAGACAAAATTACTAAACTACCCTTAACTCATAGCATACCTAAAAAAGATATAAATTTAATCCCTCAAGGATAGAAATGTTTAATTAATTTCAAATGTAGTTTGTATAAAAGCTTACAACGACAAACAAGTTCTTTTCTTATTAGGTAAGATCAACGACATATATAAATCAAGCGAAAATATAGTTCGTTCTGTCTTAACTCAATTTTATAATTACATTATTTACCATTAGATCTATCCTAAATCAAACACTCAATCACTAAACTGAAAATAAAGTGATAAATTCTTGCCTTTGAGTAACCGAAGTCACAAATTTTGAGCCTTGGTGCTGAGCTTCCATCTAAAAGTGTATTTTCCAGCTTAAGATCTCTGTGGCAGATTTCCTGCAACACAAAAAAATCCAATTTTCTATGCACCTAAACTCACAAAAGCAAAAAAAAATAATTATTATTATATTTAATTAATTAATTAAGAGAAATACCATGGAATGGCAGTAGCTTACTCCAGAGATCAATTGCTGAAAGAAGTATCTAGCCTGTGTTCATCATGAAAAAAAAATAATAATAATAATTTTATTTCACAAAACAAAAAATTAATTACTGTAAAACAATCTCAATCTACCTCGTCCTCACTGAATCTACCAGCATTGCATATTCTTTCAAAGAGCTCTCCCCCAGCAGCATATTCCATGACTATAGCCAAATGAGTTGGAGTAAGCAATACCTATTCAATAATGGCCATTCCATTCCATTAATTCCCATCTCATAATATCTCAAATTCACAATAATGAAATTATATATATATATAGACAAAAACTCTATTTTAATCCCTAACATTTAACATTTTTCTCGATTTGGTCCCTCACGTTTGCGATTGGTCCCCATTTGTCATTTAGCATTTTTCTAAAATTCAGAATAACGAAATTATATATATATATATATATATATATATATATATATATATAGACAAAAACTCTATTTTGATTCTAACGTTTAGCATTTTTCTCGATTTGGTCCTTAATATTTGTTCAATCTCAATTTAGTCCCTTGTGATTAGTACCAATTTGGTCCCTCCATTGACTAAATATTAGAATTACTTAACAGAATTGACTCAATTGAGGGACCAAATTGATATCAATTGCAAACGTTAGGGACCAAATCGAGAAATGTGCTAAACATTAGGGACCAAAATAGAGATTTTGCCGATATGAATATACCTCCTTGAATCTAATAATATTAGGATGCTTCAAGGATCTGTGGTTTATAATCTCCCTTTGTACATGCTCGTCAATCTGCAGAGAAAATCCCCAAAGAAAATGAAGAGTTGATAATAATAATAACAATAAATAAACAGAAGAATTAAGAAAACGAATAATGAAGTTTATTAGAAGAAGAAGTTGAAGAAGAAGAACCTTTAAACCTCTCTCTATAAACTTGACCGCGAAGAACTCACCACTCCTTTTCTCTCTTACCAGTTTCGCTACACCAAAATTACCAGACCCAATATCTCTTATTATCTCATACCTCTCCATAGTTATTATTATCACTTGCAAGAAAGCTTAATTAATTTTGCTCCAAATCTATTGTGATTCTCTTTGTGTGTGTTCAAAAGAAAAAAAGACGAGTGTTTCTATTCTTTTGTGTGTGTGGGGGGGGGGGGGGGGGGGGGTTAATTAAAAAGTGCCTTGAGAAATAGGAAGGGAGAAGCACACGTGGCGGGAATTTAGTGGGTGGGAGATGAAGCAGGGAAAAACATGCGGATCCGACGTGGCAGTGGGTTTGGGGATTTTTCACGAATCGCGAGGGCGAGTAGTTATGTTTTGGGTACTCGCGGGAGAGGGGGGAGGGGTAAGAATGGAAATACGGAAGGGAAGGGATGATGACGTGGAGGATTGAGAGGAAGGGGAGGTGATGATGAAGGTGTTGCATTATATGTAGTGAGGTGGTGGGTGTGAGGGAAATGGATCCTTTTTGCATTTTAGAGAAAGGAATTTATTTGGTGTCTTTAAAAATAAATATTGATTTTTGACTTTAGATATAGAGCTTAATTTTGTCTAAAACTTATTGAGACCCTTGAGTTTTAGGTTAAAGATATATATAAGCTTGAATTTTAAAACTTTGTAGACAGATATTTTGTTTTTTTGTTTAATTTAGGGCATTCAGCACTCTTCTGCCACCTTTCTGACCACATTCAATAATTATCTGTCAAGTACATTTTGTGAGAGTATTTTTAAGCGTGATACTATCACGTCAATGCATTTTGTAAAGGTATTTTAGCCGTTATTTGCCATGTAAGTACATTTTTTGTAAGAGTATTTTAATCATTATAATGTTATATTATTCATTTCAATCATTCAATTTGGAGTCACTAAAATATTAAATGATTAAAATACCTTCACAAAATGTGTTTACATGGCACATAACGATATAATAAGGGTATTAGATACTCCAACTTAAAAGATCAAGGGGTATGTTTGCAAAATTTTAAAATTCAAAAAGTATATATGTCTATAACCTAAAACTCAGAGGATCTTAATACATTTTAATTTTTATTTCTTAAAGTATTTATATAAATTAACAAAAGAATTAATCATTAGGTGGATAATAAATATTATAGCATAAATAAATAAAAAATAGAACCAAATGAAATCCACAACTGAAACTCATGCCTTATTTTTATGGACAAAACTTATGTGCTGTTGTTTATATATTTTTGGTAAGGTTACCCAATTAATAAAAGGCATGTGTCAATTTTCTTCTCAAAATTGACAAATGTCTCAATTTTTTTCTCAAAATTGACACATGCCTTTTATTAATTGGGTAACCTTACCAAAAGCATGTAAACAACAACACATAAGTTTTTTCCTATATTTCTCTTTTATGATGCAATAAGTTATATCATGCAATACAATTTCAGCCAATAAAATTGTAACACTTTTTATTTTGTTGCATCATATCAATGACTATAATTATGCCACATAACTCATTATATAATTGCAACAAATTGTATTATAACTTCTCTACGAATAAATCAAATGCAGAGCAATGTCCACATTAAGAGATGTATTTTGGTGTGTGAGGAAAACGAACGGTGAATAGTGGGCGGTGGGTGTGGGGACCAGGGAGTGGAGGAAAAGGTGGGGGCTTATGGTTTAATTTATTTTTTAATTAATTGGTATTTGATATTTCTTGGAAGGAAGGAAGAGGAAGCGTGTGTGCAAAACGATGTGATGATGATGATGATGATACTCACCTATTCAGAATTCACATCATCCTTCCTAGTGGTGGGCAGGAGTTTAAACTTTAACCTCTACAAGTGGCCGCTTTTTCTTCAACTAGTTTGAGTTATGTCCAAATCGGGAGCATTGTGTCTTACCTGAAATATCAAATCACTTCAAGGCCAAAAACAGAAAATAAATGAGAGGTCAAATGAGTTATTTTTATGTTAAAAAGCACTCAGACTTCTGAGTTGAGTCATAGATAAGTTTTAAAATCTTGCAGAAAAACTTTGTGAACTTTCAATTTGGGGCACCTAGTATCTTTTTGTTAGACTTCTGTCCACATTTAGTCATTATTTGTTACTAAGAATATTTTGTAAGGGTATTTTAATTATTATAATGCTATTTTAGTCATTCAATTCGAAGTTGCTAAAATATGAAATGATTAAATTGTCCCTACAAAATGTGCTTATGTGGTAAATAACGGCTGAATGTGAACAGAAGGGTGCTAAATGCCCCAAATTGAAAGTTCAGAGAGTCTATCTGCAAAGTTTTGAAACTCAAGGGTGTATGTGCCCATTGGCCAAAATTCAAGGAGTCTTTGTACATTTTAACCTTATTTTAAGAGTTTTGCTAATTGTGTGTGTTTTTTTTTTTAATTTTTAGGACAAAAAAATATTGTTTAAAGTTTTATTTCAATCAATTAAAAAACTTAAAAATTATTATTGTTGATTTTTCACTGATTTCAAAAAAATTAATTATCTCCCAATCAATCACAAAAAATTTTAATAAGTGTCCTACATAAATCCTATTTTTAATTAGTTAGATAAAATTAAACCGGGAAAATTAAAGGCTAAAATGCACATACACCCCCTGAGTTTTGGGTCAGGGACACATACACCCCCTGAGTTTTAAAACGTTGCACATAGACCCCCTGAGTTTTCACTTTGGGGCAGATACACCCCTTCTGTTAGGGTTCCGTGAAAACTAAGCGTTAAGTGCCACGTCAGCAAGCATGTGTGAGGGGTGTCTTTGCCCCAAAGTGAAAACTCAGGGGGTGTATGTGCCCCTCAAGTGAAAACTTAGGTGTATGTGTCCCTAAAGTGAAAACTCAGGGGGTGTATGTGCACTCACACATGTTTGCTGATGTGGCACTTAACACCTAATTTTCACGGAACCCTAGCAGAAGGGGTGTCTCTGCCCCAAAGTGAAAACTCAGGGGGTCTATGTGCAACATTTTAAAACACAGGGAGTGTATGTGTCCCTACCACAAAACTCAGGGGGTATATGTTCATTTTAGCCAAAATTAAATCATTATATTAAATTTAACATGTGATAAATATGTGAGAGTTAAGTAAGAACTTAAATTAATATTTTTAATCTTAATAGTTTAATTTAATCTAATCATTAAAAAGATTCGCTCGCATTCCTTACATAAATAAAGTATTTAGTCAATGAGGATTGAGGAGTGACATAGTTGGTTAAGGTGCGGGTTCTTACCACTACAAGGGCAATGGTTCGAATTCTATGATCGATGTGAGGCTCTTTTTGGTGGGTGATAAGTAAATTTTCTCATAAATCCTCAAAAAAGTTGGGTGGTATTCCCTAACTCTGGTAGAATACTGGTGCTTACCCCTACCTAAATTTTTTTCTAAAAAAGAAAAAGTGATCTCACAATCTCACTTGAAATGTTTCTTAAAAAACAATATGAATCCAACATGTCACTGCCCCTTGCACATAATATTTTAGAGTGCCTTTTCTTACTGGATAGGTCTATGATGTAACTTGTTGCATCATGCAATGGGTATGTGGCATAATTGGTGCCATTGGTGCCACATACCCAATAAGAATTGCATCAATGACACTAATTGTGCCACATACCCATTCCATGATGCAACAAGTTGCATCATATACCCACCCTTCTTTACTACCATTTTATTTAAAAAAAAAAATACTGTGTTTACATATCCTTATGTGGGATCAAAGTGCATAGTTCGATAAGGACCTTACATCAACCTTACATTTATGGTGGCTATTAGGCGGGAGAGTTGCCTAAGCAAGCGTGCCGCTAGGATGGGGTCACCAAGGTGTATATATATATATATATATATATATATATATATATATATATATATATATATATATATATATATATATAGGGAGTTCTAGGGTTGAAGAGCCGTGACGGTAGAGTTCTCACGAGACAGGCCAGGAGAATAACTACTTGAGAGTGGAGGCATGTAGGGTTATATGGAGAGCAACATGAGAGCTTGACCATGAGGAGTGTTAAAAGAGCTCTACTCATGAGTCATTTTTTGGTACTTAGGTTCAGGAGGCGAAAATTAGGAAGAGAATCTTGGATGGCATGATCTCCTAAGTCCTAACATCATCAGATGAAGACTAATGTGTATATTCTTTCAATATTTTGGGAGCTCATTTGTATAATCAACCTCTCTTTTAAGGGCTAAACTGTAAATAAATCTTTCAATGACCAAAATAACTTACTCATATATTAAACTATCACCGAAAGAAATCGAATTTTTTATCGTAATGCTGTTGTGCGATTCGGTTAGCCAGTCACGCAATCGTGGCAAACATTTTAGCCACGGTTTTAACCGTGGTTAAACCCGTGGCTAACCAAACAGCACAACAATAACACGATAGAGGATCCGCGTTGATCACAGAAACTAAAGCAAATTTTATTCCTATATATCCTTCCAATATATAATAATTAAGTAAAATTTCCAACTGCCAAATTAAATTAGTATTATTGTCTTCCTTCATGTGATAACACTAGACGTCTCTTGCTCTGAGGAATTAATTGCTTGCTATCGTACTTGGGGAAAAAATTGAATGATGATCACATCTTTTTCTGGAGAAATAATATTCAATTCAAATAATTTATTCCCATTTTCCTCAATTATTATTTCATCATTCATTGGGAAAAAAAAAACATACTTAATTCTGCAAAAGAACAACATGTTGACATGTTCTGCTGTGTAGAAAATCTTAAAATAGTGAAAGGCGCCGGATTTCCTTAACTGACATTAACTTCATTTTGGCTTTGTTCGAATAAAAGTTTATTAAAATCCGGAGATTTTAGAGGTGGCTTTTTTTTTTTTTCCTTTTCTTTTTGGACAAAAATTCATTTTGGTCATTTATGTTACACCCAAGTTTTATATTGGTCCTTTATATTTCAAAAATTTTAAATTGGTCCTTTATGCTACATAGAAATTCCAAATTGGTCCTTCAGTCAATTTCTGAAGTGTCCATTTAAGCTGATGTATCATGCCACGCCATTGCCACATCATCGCCACGTCATCACAAAGAATGAAATGGAATATGACGTGGCGATGGCGTGTCATACCACTTCATCGCCACATCAGCTTAAATGAACACGTAGGAAAGATGATATGTCCATCTTAGCAAGCCACGTCAGCACTTAACGGAAGACATGGACGAAAGGACCAATTTAAAACTTTTGTGTAACATAAAGGACCAATTTAAACCTTTTGAAACATAAATGACTAATATGAAACTTGGGTACAACATAAGGGACCATAATGAACTTTTGACTTTTTTTTTTTTTTAATAAGTTGGAGGGTGGCCTAAATGAGGCCTAAGTCCAAGTAACACAACTAAAGAAAAATACACCTCTTGCATATTCTAAGAGGGTATCAATTATGTTACATTTGGCCCCGGGGTGTGAGGTGAAATCCAGTGCAATCGTTTTGGATAATTCATGATATAGGCCGAATGATGTTGCTCAATTGCCTTTTTAAGTTTGTTGGAGGATTATGAAGTAAAATATATTTGGTATCTTGAACGTTTGAGTATTCGATTAAATATGTTCTTAATGTTTGATTACGGTCAATTATGTCCTCAACTTTTCATTTTTTAAGCAATCTTACCTTTTCATTGATACCGTTATAATAGATAACGGTTGTGGCTTACGCGGTGTGTCATGTAACAAGGAAATCTGACTAGAATCATTTATACCATGTTATATTTTCTTTTATTGTTTCTATATAAAAAAAAATTTCTTTCATTGTCCATGTCATCATAAAACCGTACTGTTTACCCTAACCTTTTATCTTTTACATTTTGCAGAGAATCACCTTAGACACGCTATTTTGGCTATAATTTTGCTCTGAAACTTGGCAAATCGACACACTTTCAACAATGAAAAAATTTTCTCTTTAATAATGTCGCACCACATAAGCCACAACCGTTATCTATTTTAACAATGTTAGTGAAAATGGTAAGATTACTCAAAAAATAAATCGATAGGAACATAATTGACTGCAATCAAATGTTAGGGACATATTTGACCAGGCTCAAACATTAAAAATACCAAGATATTTTACCCAAAAAGTATTTCTCAAATTGAAATTGTAGATGAATGTCTTTGATGCTAGAATATATTTGAGAGAAGCCGGTGATGAGGCAAACCCATCCCAAAATACGAGGGCATTTGATTAGGAGCACCTCACAACTTATATACCATCTTCTATTCTCATTGATATTCGATGTGGGACATATCACAATTTCTTAGCTGGATCATATTTCTTTAGCAATGTCTAACAGAATGAGCACGGCTAAGAGTCCAAGAGTTAATTTTTACATGGAGAGAATCACACATATTGAAACTGAAGCCTCTCAAGAAGTTATTAGCTGTGTTTCTAACAAGATCTCTCTTCATTCTGGGTGGTTATGGTCCACTCAATTACTTATTATATAATGTATTGAATGAGTCTACTTCCACAATATAAAAATATTTTTGCTGAGCTCTATTCTCGTTATGAAATCTCAGCTAGATTGAACATGAACTCAAATAAAATAATACAATGTAACGAATTAAATAGGAATTGAATTGAGTGAAAGGGATTAACTTTTTAAAACCCACGTCTAATTAAATTTTAAGAGTGTCCACAAGGTCTTGATTAAGATTATATGTAATAAGAGGATATATAAATAAAAATATATGTATAAAGAAAAGTAATGATATTCAAAATCAATGTTAATGTTAATTTGGCTTTAGCTATCCGTTGTAATTGTGCTGAAGAAAATATAAATAATATAAAATAAAACAAAAATGTTTTTTTTTTTAAAAAATTTATGGTTGGAACTTGAGAGATCCTTAGCTAAAAATTAATAATATTAAGTATTATTTAATTTAATAAACTAAGAAGTTATCAAATGTATAAATTGTATCACCTTATCTTCATTATGCATTAACAATTGAGTTTCATAAGAAATTTCAAACTATATATAAAACCTAAATGATATATATATATATATATATATATATATATATATATATATATATATATATATATATATATATAGAATTGAACAAATTAAATTGAATTCGTGAAATTCTCATTAATTAAATCCAATTATTTAATCAATTTTATGAATCAAACATAGATAGCTTTGCAGAATAGCAAAAAAAAAAAAAAATACTAATTATGTTTTTGTAGCTCAACTTTTTAGTGTTGCAAGTTGTTTCTTGGGCCTGGAAGTGAGGCCATATTGCAAAGTGTAATTAGCTTGCAGAAGCAGCAAAAGAAGTGTTATAATTTTTGAATTTAAAAAAGAAATAAATATATTAAAAATTTAGGATTGGTTTGGTTTAAAAAAAATATTTTCTATTTTTATTTCTTGAAGATAGTTTCCATTTTTAAAATTTTAAATTCTAAAAAATGTATTTGATTTGCAAAGTCAAAATGTATCTGAGAAAATTAAAATAAAAGAAATATGTAGGATCTAAAAATTTTGAACAGCTGAAAATATGAAGAATTTGTTATTTTTAGTTTTAATTTGATTGTTGATTAGTATATTAAATTGATTAACTTATTATATCTAATAATAGAATATAAAAATTGAATGGAAATAAGAATATGATATTTCATTAATTATGAATTCAATTATAATTAGATATCTCAAATTTTCATTCGAATTATTAGATTTTGTATAACTTTTAGTGCTTAAATTATTTGGGGTAAAGTATACTTGCTGCTCCCAAACTTTACTGCAATGTTCATTCCTGCCTCCAAACTTTTTTTGGTTCATGCCTACCCCCAAACTTTCAGTTTTGTTCATGCCTGCCCTTTTTGCTAACACCGTTAACTTGCTTGACGGAATTTGCTGACATGGATAATGAATGTGTATTTTTTTTTGCCACGTCATTGTCCATCTCACCTTTAACTTTTTACTTTTATTAAAAAAATTAACCTAATCTAAATAAAAAAATATTTTAGGATAAAACTTTGATTTTTTTTTTAATTTGGATTAGGTTATTTTTTTTAATAAAAGTAAAAAAGTTAAATATGAGATGTAAAATGAGGTGGACAATGAGGTGGCAAAAGAGATACAATCAACTTAAATATTTAAGTTTATTAACAAAAAATATAATTTTATTCAATATAAACAATAAAAAAGTATAGTAATATTTCATTTACTTACAATATACAATCAACTTAGTTCTAAAATTAAATTTTTAGATTGACTACATTTAATCTAACCTTCTAAAAATAAATTTTAAACTTTATTATTTAGAAATTTTAACATAATATATACATATATATACATGTACGGCCGTATGGGTATGCGGTTTGGTTCGATTTTTCAACATGCTAAACTGAACAAAACCAAACATTGATCGGTTTCTCGTTTGATTTGTTATATTTCGATTTTGTTTGGTTCAAGTGCGTCGGTTTTGTTCGGTTATGAACACCCCTAGTAGCAGCTATTGTAGAAAAGTTAGTTGAAACATACCTTAGGTGATTTGATCATGTACAGAAAAAATCGTTAGAGACTCATATACGTAAAGTTGACTAGATGAAAGACAGTCTAATCACTAGATGTAAGATAAGACTAAATAAAACAATATAAAAAAACTATTAAAAGGAACTTAACTTAAAATGAAAAGTGAACAAGTTTTGACCTACCTCTTCCACACAGAACCCTTTAGATTCCCCTCAGATGTTTCTGAAGGCGTTTTCCACCGCACCTTTGTTCACCAACCCCATAGAGACCAACCTTCCTATTAGACTTGCCTCACATTGTCTCAACCCCTCCTGAACATCATTCGCATTAAAAACAATCAATGTTTCTTCATCCACAGTAGCGGTAGAGATAGCACCTTGTCTCTCCATCGCTACACTCTCTCTCAATAACCCCAACATAGTACTGTTAAAATGGGCTAGCCCCTTAAATAGGCGAATTTGGACATTGTAAATTAGGCTCGTTTAAAAACGGGTCTAAATGGGTTGGCCCGCGAATTTTTTTTAAAAAATATATATATTTGTTTAAAAAATATATAAATATATATGTTTTAGGTAATTTTATGTGTTAAATAATAATTTTATTTTAATAATGTGCATAAATAATTTAGATAATAATAAAATATTAATTTAAAATAAAAAAATACTTATTTTTAAGTAAAAATATAATTTTATAATTATTTTTTTAAAATAATATATTTAAAAAAATTAAAAAGTGGCCCGTGGGCTAGCCCATTTAGCCCGCGGGCCAATGTGGGCGGGATTGGGTATCAATTCCCAAGCCCGCCTAATAAACGGGCCAACCCGTGCCCGGCTCGTTTAGTGCAGGCCCGTTTTGACAATACTACCCAACATACACGACAATCTGAGGGCTTGATATAAATGCACAGATGTAAAGTACTATATTATTGTATAGTAAAGTATTATAGAATAAAAAAAATACTGTAGCAAAAAGTAAGGATAGAGATAGAAAGAAAATTAAAAAAAAAAAATATAATAAAAATGTGTTTGGTATATACATATAATGTACTGTTGAAGAATGTTAACAACGGAACCCGAGTACTTCTTCTGCTAGAAAAACACCTACTCACTAAGGTTTGACTATCGCTAAAACAGTAGCAGTGGCCCAATGAGGTCAGAGTATCAAATTTAATTTAACAATATTTCATTTAGTCTCAAAAAAAAAAAAAATATTTCATTTAATTTTTTAATAGTTAATTAGCTTTAATTAATACTATCATCAGGTAATTTTTTATTAATCATATTAATTAAATGATCAAATTGAGACATATTATCTTTAAAAATACTAAATTGAGAGACATGTATTTTCAATATTAAATCACTAATTTTCTCTTATAATTTTATTTTGTACAAAATATTATTTTCTTATCAGTTATATTAATAAAAATTTAAAAAAATTAAATTAAAATAAATTATATATTTCAATGATTAAATTTGATATTAACATTTATAATTGAACTAAAAAGATATATATATTTTTTTACAATACAACTCCCAAGCTCCTAATCTCCTATTCCCGGATCCAAGTCGTTACGACGTATGAAAGGGTGAACATTGAACAACAACGATATTCCACGTGGACTTGTACGATTGGTCGGAACAGCTAAAGGCTCACTCTGATTGGCCAGTTTGGACACGAACACGTTGCAATTTTGCAAAGCAAATCGTATTCTGTCGTTTCGTTTTGAATCACTTTCGAAGTTTCAAATTTCAATCCCAAGTTTGAGGGAAGCTGGAATCGCTCGGACACTGCAATTCCAATTACCAACAATACATAAAAGCAAGAGAATAATACTAATATTGAATCATATTTTCGTTTTCATTTCAAAACCTAAACCCCCAAATTTCAAACCACAAGATCTGATACGAGAGCCCTAATTCTTCCATTTCGGAGAGATCCAACTCTTTTGTGAATTGTGATCTCTCTACGCCACTGACCGTATTCATGGCGCATCCAAGAGCCAAGCTGTTGTTCTTCTTATGGGCTTTCTGCTATTTTCTCAACGCCATTGCCGGGTATTGTTTCTGTCTCTCTCTCTCTCTTCAATCCTCCTCCAAAATGCTATGATTTCTGACAATGCAAACTATTGGATGTGCTTTTGGTTGATTTTCATATCATTTTCAGTAAGACCTATTACGATATACTTCAAGTACCCAAGGGTGCGTCGGACGAACAGATAAAGAGGGCGTATAGGAAGCTGGCGTTGAAGTACCATCCTGATAAGAATCCGGGCAATGAAGAAGCTAATAAGAAATTTACTGAGATCAGCAATGGTATATTGTATTATTTGGTTGATTTGTATGGGCTTTTTGAACGTGTTCTAGTTTGATTTGGTTTTAACTGACTTTTTTATTTTTGGGTTCTTGATGGTTGATAGCATATGAAGTATTGTCAGATGGCGAGAAGAGAAAAATCTATGATAGATATGGTGAAGAGGGTTTGAAACAGCATGCTGCTAGTGGAGGCAGAGGAGGTGGAATGGGAATGAACATCCAAGATATATTCAGCTCGTAAGTTCATCTCACATCTTGCTCATCTTGACTTTTAAGGTTGCAGAAAGGGCTTTAGTAATTAGTTTTGCTTTTGTGAATTGTGATAGACCTTTTGATTACTACTTATGTCATTTTGTGCTTTATTTCATCATTGAAGTTATTATTGTATAATATAACCCACCAAATCATTCATAGAAGGGAAGTATTAAGAGTATCCTACTGGTTATAGTATCTTCATATAATAGATTGATTTTTTAGGCAATGATTATATTATATGATTGGGATTTGGGACTATACTTATGCTTGAATATGCAAACTGCTATCCTTGGAAAATTGAAAAGTATTTGTTTTTGATACACTTCTATGTTCATAATATGGAAGTTTGTTTCATGGGTAACTATGACCGGTTCTTTCAGTTTCTTTGGTGGTGGTTCAATGGAGGAGGAAGAGAAAATTGTAAAAGGTGATGATGTGATTGTCGAATTGGATGCATCTCTGGAGGATTTGTACATGGGAGGTACTTTGAAAGTAAGTTATATCTATCTGTTGTTTTAGGTGCATACAACAAAACATAATATCTCTTGTTAAGGCTTATTTAACCTTAGGGTAGGAATAGAAATAAATAATTATTGAAGTTCTGTAAAATCATATGCCAAGGATTTGGGTGTAATGGAATTTGGAATTATCAAGCTGGTTTTTATATGACAAGACGGCAGCAGCAAGGCTTGATGCCAACAGAAACAAAAAACCAGCAACAGAGCAGAACCGGTTTAGGAACTTTTGTATTGCAATATATATGTGTGTGTATTAATCCTGGCATTCTGATACACATATTCCACATACTGATAAACATCTGATTTTCTCTGGAGCACATTCTGCATTTATTTACCTTTTCTCATCTGTCTCATACTGTAGTATAACTAAATACGATTAGTGAATACATTGTTGGTGGTTTTCAGATTTTCTAGTATTTTGTTGTCTTGGCACTTGATTTTAAGTACACTGTTTGTGCCTGCTTGAATTCAGATTTTATGACTCGACATTAGGTGAATGCTTTTGTATGTATGACCCTTACATTGTAATCATCAGGTTTGGAGGGAGAAGAATGTTCTAAAGTCAGCACCTGGAAAAAGACGCTGTAACTGCAGAAATGAGGTTTATCACAAACAAATTGGTCCTGGGATGTTTCAACAGATGACTGAGCAGGTAAACTTCACTATGAATGTTGAAGGAATGCATGTTTATGTATGTTTTTGGTCTTTTTCTTATAGATGTATATTCTATGCTATATCTTCCCCACTCCATTGGGGCCCAGGTGAGTGGATGGGGTATTGTGCAGGTTTGTTTGATTCCTAAGATATACTTGTTTGGAGAGGTTTTCACTTAATATTGTGTGTTTTGATGTCCAGGTCTGTGAGGAATGTCCTAATGTCAAATATGTAAGAGAGGGGGATTTCATTACAGTTGATATTGAGAAAGGCATGCAAGATGGGCAGGTAAGCGTTCAATGTTTATAAGTTATTCCTATGGCTATGGCCTATGGGCTTAAGAAATTGAACATGATATTGTCGTACTAGGTCTACGCTATGAGGAAATATGTTCAAACTCCATACATGTGTATATTATGACTCTAACAGCTATCATCCAATTCTATTTCTTGGAACATAGAATGTATAATTTCTATAATTTCTCACACTCCCCCTTATGTGTGCCTGAGTGCCTCCCTATTTACTTTTGTAAGTAATGATGTATATGAATCACGATATAGGGAAATTTGATGGAAATATGTTTCAAATTTTGAATAGCATGGACTGTTGTATCGTAGAGTAACAAAATTCCTGTCCTTCTACAGGAGGTGTTGTTTTATGAAGATGGTGAGCCCATAATTGATGGAGAACCTGGAGATTTAAGGGTTAGTAACTCAAGTAATTTTGTATTCTTTCTGGCTGCCGCTATATATGCATGTCATGTGTTCTGACTATATATACTGTATTTTCATCAGTTTCGCATTCGTACGGCACCCCATGATGTCTTCAGAAGGGAAGGGAATGACTTGCATACTACTGTCACTATAACCCTGGTAAATATTCCTCAATTGTTGACATGTATATAAATTTGTGAAGTTATTTCATTTTACCTCGGCTATAGAGGACCGCTTCAAGTCATGTACTAAATAGTAGTCACCAATTTAATCCTTCTGTCATATGTCCCTGTGAGCATTATAAAGTTTGATTCATAAGCTTTATTTTCTTCAGGTTCAAGCTCTTGTTGGTTTTGAGAAAACCATTAAACACCTTGATGAACATCTGGTGGACATTGGCTCAAAGGTGAGCATGTTTTCATTGCATTGCATGTCTCAATTGGTATTGAAAATAATTAGCATAAGCACACATCTAACAGACTATTTTTGACCCACCAGAAAATCACAAAGCCAAAGGAAGTTAGGAAGTTCAAAGGGGAGGGTATGCCATTGCACATGAGCACAAAGAAAGGTGATCTTTACGTAACTTTTGAGGTTCTATTCCCCACAACACTAACAGAGGAGCAGAAAACAAAGATTAAATCAGTTCTTGGTTAAGAGTACAGGATACAGGTTATATCGTCCACAATTTGCCCTCAAATTAACTCTTTTTTTCTTTTTTTAGGTTTATAGAGAATTTAAGCCTCCAGGTTCCTGTTTTTTTGGTAGATGATAAATAGGTGTTTTTTTCTCTTTTTCCTTTCATTTTACTGATTTTGCACTCTGTAATGTAATCCTTGCCTTCCTGTGAGTCATATTGTATTTTTTGTGTCATCTTCTCTTTGTCAAGGTGCAAGGAAAATGTAACACTAGTAGTCAGACATTCAGATTAAGGCTTCTTCTCATATTCAAGTCACTTTCTCCATAGGCCATTGGCTTTTAATAGCAGTTGAATGGTGACCTAATTTATTTTTGGGATCCTTCTATGATTGGGGACTTGGGGTACTATAGTTCTTGCTCTTAATCTTGAAGATAAATATTTCTTTAATTTCTAAGCTTAGAGAGTAAAGAATTACATAATCAGTCATCTTTTGAAGAGTATTTGATTACTCGGGGAAAAAAAATAAAATTTACTGATCAATGTAATTATTCAAACTATGACTATCTTTATATGTAAATTTGTAAAAAAATATATCAATAATATTATGTAGATATATTAATATATAATCAATATATATATATATATAGTATGATAATAAATATTTCAATTATTTTATATCTCTGATCAAGTTGGCAAGTGACGTATTTGTGTATAAAATGATAAAAGAGAAAGAAATCATTAGATTACAAAAATTGTGGGAAAAAAAACTCAAGCTCCCTATAGAATTGCTGTAAATCAATTAAAAGATGAAAGGAATGAATGATTTTAGCTATCGTATTTGTGTATGAAATATTAAAAGAGATGGGTTATATAGCGAAAATTTCCCAAGTTCTAAGTTAATTATTCTTCTAATAATTATACTATTGTTTTTGTCAGTATCTAATTATACTATTAAGATTACTTTTGTGGATAAGATCATGCTACGTTGTATGGAGAGCATTAAGAGAAATAAATGAAATGGACGAAATGAAAGAAGATCAGACAAGTATATAATGAAATATGCAAGAATCTAAGAAACAAGATATAATCACATAATGTTGAGTGAAGAGTTGTGAAAAATATACACATCATTTTGTGATGAGAAAATATGATAACAAAAATGTAATAGGTGAGTATTTCATTAAAAAAAAAAGGTTAAGATTAGAATTTTACTTTAATTACATGATTAAAAGTAAAGAGAATGTATGCAATTTAAAATTAGCCTCAACTTTGCTTGTATCATCCATCCATCTTTATCTACAACAAATAAGCTGTGTCCCAATCAAATTTTAGCACAACTACATTTTAAAAGTTCTTGAATAGTTGATCTACATGCTTGATGATTCTAAAGCCTTAATTTAACTTAAAGTTTCTTACATAAAAAACATTTTAGTATCATCCAGCACTCTCATATGTAAACTAATCCTCCTAAGAGTAATATGAATATCAATAATATTTGGATGAGAAGCATCCCCACCAAGGAAACAATGGATTTTGTTTCCAATCTGCACCCAACTACATGCTCTTTGTTTCTTAACTCCTTGATCCTTCATCAAAATCCTAACTCTATTCACATCCTTCCACTTCCCAGCAGCAGCATATATATTAGATAACATAACATAAGCACCAGAATTACAAGGATCCAAATGCAAAATTCTTTTAGCTGCCACTTCACCTAATTCCACATTCAAATGAACACTACATGCAGCAAGAAGAGCACCCCATATGCTAGAATCTGCTTCCAATGGCATCTCTTGTATTATTTTGCATGCCCTTTCCAATTTTCCAGCTCTACCCATTATATCAACTAAGCAAGCATAATGTTCAGATCTTGGAGAAATATCATAATGATGAACCATCAGATTAAATAGATTCATGCTCTCATCAATCTTCCCTGTATGACAACAAGCAGATAGAAGACTCAAGAAAGTTATACCATTAGGGTCAACACCAAGAGTAATCATGTGGTTAAAGTAGGTGAGAGATTTGTGATATAGACCATGCTGTGCAAATGCAGCAATGATGGTGTTCCATGAAACAAGGTCTGGTTGAGAAATTTGCCCAAAAGCTAACTCAGAATCATGTATTCCACCGCATTTGCTGTACATGGTAATCAAGGCATTACATACAGAGTTGTTTGACTCAAAGCCATGCTTAATTACAAGAGCATAAGCTTGTCTTCCGTCTTCAAGTGATGCAAGACTAGAACAGGCAGTAAAAACTGCAACAAAAGCAAAGTCATCTGGTTGCATTCCTGTCTTGACCATTTGTGAAAACAAATTCATAGCCTCCTCCCCATTTTCATTTTGAGCATAACCTGTAAACAATGAGAAAGAAAGATGGTTGGGAAGGAAGGAATACTAAAAAAAACCAAGCACAATAATATAGTGGATGCTCTTGAATAGTTTGTAATATATAGGGATGTGGAAAAGTCTCACATTGAATAAAAGAGAATAGACTTCTTTGTATATTAATAGAATCTAAATAGTGTGATTAATTAAATAAAAGTAATATATATTAATATGAGAAGCATATATTAATAGAATAGACTTGGATTTGGACCTGAGGATTTTATTGTGTTGATTCTCCTGTAATACAAGCAAAAGCTCATTAAAGAAAATGATTTATTAGGCCTCAAAAGTCAAAACCAAAAAAAAAAAATTTCTGTTTAAATTAATTTTTCTAATTGATGCAATAATAACCTGCTAGGTTTGCAACAGATATTTTATTTCTATTTTTTAATACTCTTCAACTTAATGAAAATCTAATGCAACTTGGTTAGTCAAGTACATCATATATATTGGCTAGAAATTTTGAAGAACAACAAGAAAATAATGCTTAAGCTTTAACCATTAAGAATACACCTATAAAGAATTGGAATGCCATTCAAATGTACTGACCTCAGATTTTGTTCAGAGTACAATGGAGATGGAGATTAGAATTTAGAACTATCTTAAAAGGTAGTCTAAGAATTTTGACAGCTACAAAAGTACCCAAAAACATTATATAATTGTTGCATTCTTATAGAAATGCTATAAACCATTCCCAAAGCTTTAGAAAACAAAATAGATAAAAGTATCGTTTTGGTTCTCACTCTATAGGGTCTCTATCAATTTTGTCCTTAAATTGTTTGCATGTCAATTATGTTCATAAACTTTTAATGTGCAAGCAATTTTTTCGTTCACCCTATCTCTGTCTAAATTATTAATGACAGATACAATCATGGCGGTACACGTGACCTCCAATATTGAATGTGATGCCAAAATATATATTTAGCTATTGCATTTTGTCAATTTAGTCACAATAATACCATTTATTTTATAGTGCCACAGTAATAATCGTGTTTAAATTTACAAAACAACGTAGCTAATATATGACTTGGCATCACACTTATCATTATAGGCCATGTGGCCAGCCACATTTACTTGTATTAATTATTTAGGCAGAGGGTAAAGAGAAAAATTGTTTGGAAGTTTATAGATCTAATTGATAGCAAATCAAGTTCAAGGGAAAAAATAATAGAGATCCTATAGTTTGGGGGAAAAGTACTTTTGGAAAAATATATATTGAATTAAAGGATGTACTCTTATTTTAGCCAACATAACATATTCTAAGTAAAACAAATGAGAATTTGTTGATCCAGATATTTCAAATAGGTAGTGAAAAGGTATCTCCATGGCATACCTGTTATCATTGCATTCCAAGAAACGCGATCTCTGCATTGGATTTCTTCAAACAAAGCTCTAGCATCTTCCATCTTCCCCTCCTTACAATATCCCGTCATCATAGCTGTCATCGCCACAATATTCTTCTGCGGCATTTGTTCATACAATTTCCTTGCTTCATCATAAAGCCCATTCTCCACAAGCCCACTAATCATCACCGTCCAAGAAACAGCATTTCTCAGAGGCATTTCGTCGAACACTTCTCTTGCACGCCTGATATCACCTTTCCTCGCATACCCATCAATCATTGCTGTGTACGAAACCACATTCCGAGAAGGCATCGTTTCAAAAAGTCCCTCTGCTTCCAGAATCCGATCAAATTTCACAAAACCAGAGATCATTGCGTTATACGACGCAGTGTTCTTCTCTGGCATAGCCAGAAAATAGCCGAAAGCATCTTCTACCATCTCGTTCTCCACACACCCAGCAATCATGGAGTTCCAAGATACCACATTCTTCAAAGGCATCAATTCAAACAGCCTTCTGGATTCTTCCAGAAGACCACTTTGCCAGTAACCAGTAACCATAGTGTTCCAAGTAACCACGTCCTTTGTAGGCATTTTATCGAACAGTTTCCGGGCAGCATTGAGATTGCCATCTCGTGCAAGAGAAGCGATCCTGACGTTACAATAATACACATCTCGCCGTGTGGAGAAAAATTTAAAAATCGGAAGTAGGAAATTGATGGATAATGTTGAGTGTAGTGAGATTACGCTATTGGGGAATCGAGATTGGATTGTGGGTAAGAGAGATGCGTGCTTGAGGGTGGATACGTGGAAAATTAAGAGAAACAGCATACGAACAAGACTGAAGTGAATTAATACAACAAGTGTTTGAAACTAACACTACCAGATTAACATAAGTTGAGATTCTGGAGAGATTAATCTATGATTTAAAAAAATGTAAATATGATTACAAGAATTAGCAATGGAAATAACTATGGAATGGGTGGGGTCTACTGGGTCCCACCTATTTTTTACTTTTTCATTTCTATCAACTTTAAAAAAAAAATACAAAATATCTATTATACCCCTCTGATTTGACATGATTTGACACAATTATAACCTTCTTTTCTTTTTATTATTTTAATATAAGGGGTAAAATGGTCATTTTAATACATTCCCTTTCCATTTCCATTACCAAACTTTTACTACTAAACACAGGAAACGCATTTCGTTTCTATTTCCGTTTCTGTTTCCATTTCCATTTCTGCGTAAAGAACGTGTCCTAAGTTTTTTTCTTTTTTGAAAGAGTTTGGACAGTAAGTTGACTCAGCCAGTTAGCCTCAAAGTTAGGAAGTTAGGAGAGTGGATCTTTTGAGTAATCATTTATATCCGGTGAAATGTCTATTTTGGTCCTCTATGTTTCATTCAAGTTTTAAATTAGTCCTTTATGTTTCAAAAGTTTTAAATTGGTCCTTTATGTTTCCCAGAAGTTCCAAATTGGTCTTTCCGTCTAAGTCCGTCCATTTCTTCCGTTAAGTGTTGATGTGGTGTGCTGAGATGGACATATCATCTCTTCTACGTGTCCATTTAAGCTCACGTGGCATTGCCACATCATCTTCTAGTCATCATATATGATGATGTGGCAATGATGTGGCATGACACGTCAGTAATTAATTTAAGAAATGGACGGAAGAACCAATTTGGAACTTCTGTGCAACATAAAGGACCAATTTAAAACTTTTGAAACATAAAGGACTAATTTGGAACTTGTGTGAAACATAAAAGACCAAAATGAACCTTTGACCTATATTTTTTAGTGGAATTATAGGAGATAGAAGGATGAAAATTTATGAGAGAAAAAAATCAAAAAAAAAATTATCTCACTCATAACTCCATTAAAAAATGTGTTAGTCAGAAAATAAACCAAGAGAGGGATGAATTGGCTTTTCAATTTTTTTCTTCTTAAATTCAACTTTCTTCTGGTTCAGGATTCTTAGCTGGCTTAGGAGTCTTATAGGTAGTTTATATGAAATGAAGAGTGTAGGGTGAGAAGATGATTTGCACAGACTCATTTTTCTGGAGAGGTTCACTATTCAAGTTTGCTCAAATAGCTACGTCATCTCTCCTTCTAACCAACAAGTTAGAAGGACTATATTGTTTAATTCAGATTCTACAACCAAGCAACTCAAATCTCTTTTGGGAAAACACAAGAGCTTTTAAGCTTACTTACATAACCTGTTAAATCAATGACTTACCAATTACTACAAGACCTTAATATAGAGAGGGACCTCGGTAACCTTCTATAAGGATAAAGCTTTACCAAGCTTTTACATGCAAGTCTCTCAATGTATTAAGTTCCAGCCTTTTTCATTATCCAGAATAGGACTCTTTGAGTATTTAAAGATTGAAAATTTCTCTGTAACCTTGTTCTTTTACAAGGATCAGACTTTTACACCTCAAGAATGTTCAATCGTTAAATACCTACACATAAGAATATAGAAGAATTAAACAGAGGAATAAATTGATTACAAATAGAATTCGCATAGAGTTTCTGGCAGCAGGAGTCACACAGACAGCTCTCAGATTTCTTTAAATGCTTTCGTAGTTTTTCAGAACATTCGGTTAAGAACACCTGCACCCTTCTCTTCAGTATTAAATAGGATGCACAAGAGAGATAGCCGTTGGACCTTTTGAATTCAAATCTTCTATTTTCTCTTTCATTACTTGTTGCAGGACGCTCCCAGCTTTTAGAGATCATGCCTTGCTGTTTTGAACCTATGAGAGCATAACTTTTGAAGAGAAGATTTCGACTATCTTAGATTAGATAAGATAGGTTCCATGCTTTTCTTAGCCTGCAAAAAATATACTCTTTCCTACCCTAAATCTTTGGTTAGACTTGATGTGCATAAAACAAGGAAAAGATATGATAGAGCTACTTCTTAATCTTACCGCACGTGGTGATTTCTTCAGACATTTTCACAAACAACCACAGGGCCCAATGCTTCTCGGGCTTACATATATATATACTTTGGCCCAAAAAGGTTAACAGACTTTAGTCATATAAAAGCAAGTCTATTCATAATTAATTGACATATAAAAACACAAAGTATTTTGGGGCTGATTTTGTTTCAACAAAATGTTAAGGTTTAACATTACTTTAGATTCTAGAGAATCAAGAACCCTTCCCTCAGTTATTGCAAATATAAAAAATTGCTAACTATCAATGAAAAACAAGAGTAAACTTAATTTTTGGTTCATAGATTAGTTATTTAACTATTTAATTCTTAAAAATCATTTATTTTTGGTTTTTTAAAGATTATGATGGACCCGTCTTTGTACTGTTAATTATTAATAGCCTAAATAACATAATGTTAAATTTTGATGTGACGTTAAATTAAATACTTTGTTGAACACAAAATAAATCTGTTTACCTGAAAAAATGTTAGCACCTAGTTATGTTTTTACCATTTCTAATTTTTTTATTCATTGTTAAAACATAGCTAAGGCTTGGGATGACATTGTTTTATATAGATAAATTTATTTGTGATTTATTTAATAACTTATGTCATTTGGGCGGTTAACGACTAACAACTCAAAGAGTAACGAGTTAACTATCGTAATCGAGTATATTATGATATGTTAAAGATTAAATTATTAATCTTTCATCAAAATATTTTAATCAAAATAAATAACAACATAAATTTATGTTATCTCTCGTTTAAGAGATAATTTTTTAAAAAAGAGGGGAAGAAAGCCCAAATTTACTCTTTGAAAAATTAACTTAACAATTCTTAAGAAAAAAAAATTATAAGAGCACAACAATACCAATCTAAACTAGAAAAGTTGCAAACTTGGGTTATGTTTGCAAGCATTCCTCATGTCATACTCTCCCATTCCTGACAAAAAAGAAAAAAAAAACTTACATTTTGGAGAAAATTACATTTTTCACCCATCTTCACATATTGTATTAATTCATAAAAGGGATTTCTAGTACACCTAAAGAAGATTTCATGCCCACACGATCACGGAAAAACACCAAGTACGAAGTTGAAAGAAGATGAAGAGATTGGTACCACTGCCACACAAATCCACTAAGTGTGAGTAAGGGTGGGCAAAGTTCGATTCGATTCGATTTTGGTTAGATGATCAAACCGAATCGATTAGATTGGATGATTAAAAGTCATCCAATCCATTCAGATTTTTAAGGACCAATCGAATCGGCCAAAATGATTGTAATCGGTTTGGTTTGACCAATTTTTGTAAAAAAAAAATGATTTTTTCCTCTTCAATTCTAGTACAAAAAATATACATCAAAATAAATATAAGGGTATTTTTAATATTTTTAATTAATATATAAATATATAACTATATATTTTAAATATTAAAAAGAGTAATCGATTGGTTCGGTTCAGTTAGAATTGTATCTCATCCATAAATCGAACTAAACCAAATTGGTTGGTAAACGATTTGATAAAAAAATTCAATCCATCCGACTATGCAGTCGATTTTAGTCGATTCGGTTTGATTCGGTTCTGCACACTCCTGGGAGATGTAAGAATGTGGGTCCATCCTTGATGAATAAGACTCCTCAAAGGTCAAAGCCATGATTAAATAATAGTAATTAAAAATAATATTATTAATTATAATATTGTATTTAATTAATTAAATAAGGTAGTGGGGAATAATGAGAGATAATGAGGATCCATTATCTCATTCAAAATTAGCTATATATACATAATTAATGTATCAGTTTGAGACTATTGATTCATTCATAAACATAATTATCTCATTCAAAATTAGCTATATATCCATTATCTCATTTCTATAGTAATTTTCATTCTATTCTCAAGAGAGCACTTGAGAGTTCTTAAAAAACCTACCAATAGTCTTCGTCCTCTACGAGTGAATTTGCTGTGAAGACCGTAAATTTGTATTGGAGTTTGTGACCAAATTTTCGCTTGGCTATTTATTCGACATTCCAGGTATGTTCAAAATCCTTCAGATAATAAATATTTTAATCAAAATGATTAACAATATAAATTTATCTTATCTGAAAATAAAGCCCAATTTACTCTTTGGAAAATTATCTCAACACAATTTAAGAAAAATATTATAAAAGCACAACAATCTAAACTAGGAAAGTTGCATACTTGGGTTATGTTTGCAAGCATTCCTCATGTGATACTCTCCAATTCCTAACACACAAAAAAAAAAAAAAAAAAAATTTACATTATTACACCCATCTTCACATATTTGTCCTTAATTATCATTATCTTCCTACGTGCATCCATCACTGGACTCCTACTTAATTCATGGACGATGTTTCCGCAAGCAAACGATTCAATTCTTTGATATTCTCAAACGCCGCCGCTTCGTGAATCTTCAGTATTTCATTCTCTTGCGAGAGCCAATTCAGAGCTTCTTCCTTCTTCGCGAGGCTCTCTCGCAATTGAGCGTTCTCGCCTCTCGCGATGGCCGCCGCTTCTTTCGCGACGTTGGCTTCGTTCAGCGCTTGCTTCAGTATATCCCTCAGTCTCTGATTCTCTTCCTTCGATTCCTTCGTCTTGTTCTCTTCTTCTCGGATCGACTCGAGCAGCTTCGTCGTCTCCTTCTGCGAAGCCGATCTCTCGAATTCCACTCTCTTGATGCAGTTCACGAACTCCATCTCTTTCCCATTCCATGCCTGGAGCGACTCCTCGGCTTCGGATCTTAACCTGTCCGCGATGTTCTTGTACCGGCCGGCTTCCTTCTTGGTTTCTTCGAGAAACTCTTCGTATTTGGCCTCTCTTCTTCTTAGCTTCTCCTTCAAGGAGTCTTTCTCTGCGTTGGATTGCTCTAGCTTCTCTTGGCACGACTCGAGTCTCTCTTTTAACACATTAGCTTCTGTGGCTACTTCTTTCAATGCTAAAGCCAAATCATCCATCGCCTTCTTGCTCTTCTCTTCCGCCTCTGTTGCTAGCTTTACTTCGTTCTTGAGGAACCCGATTTCCTCCAGCAACGCCGTCGAACCGTCGAGTTCCTCTAGTTTCTCTCTGAGAGAAGCGATCTCGAGCTCCGATTCTTGCAGCAGGATCTTACTCTGGTCGAGGAGTTTCGTCTGCATTACCAACGAATCGTACAAATTCGCCTCCGATTCGTTTCTTTTGTTCAGTTCGGCCTCGAGCTCTTGAATCCTTCTCTTATACTGACACAGCAAGTCCACGGCGCGAGCCTCGGACGTCTTGAGATCATCCATTTCTTGTTTCAAACTATTCATCTCCAACAACTCCTTGTAGATGTTGTTCTCTCTTCTATGCAATTCTTCCCTCATATTGGATAGAGTCTCCTTTTTCATACTTTGTTTGAGTTTGTTGATGAAGCTGTGTTTATTCTTAGTCCATCTCAACAAATGCTGGGTCGATTATTATTGTAAGTGTAAATTAACCACATGGATAGAAAGAAGATTAATGGAGGGAAAGCAAAAGAATATTGGAACATCAAGTGCATAAGAATATTAGAAGGCATGAAAGAAGAAAATGAAGATGAAGAGAGATTAATTGTAAAGGGAAAATGGCAGAAATTGGAGTGTGTGAAGGAAAGCACAAGAAATGGGAATTTCTAAGATTAGGAAAATGGGAACAATAGATTGTACGAGAATGTCGCAAGAAAGTAGTGGATTCGGAAGAGTCCGAAGTTGTTGGGCTTCATGCCTAATCTGAACCTGCGGCTTTAATATATACTGTCAATTCTAATTTCTTAATCTTCTATATATGGGTTAAATTTGTCCAATGAAATCTATTTTTCTAAGATAAAATTACAATGTCCCTCTTTATATATAAAAAGATATAATTAATCCTTGATTTATTTGCTTCAATGTAAAGTTCCTTATCAATTAAATTGGACATCAAACATAATTTTATTAGTAATTTAAATGCCACTAACAATTAAAATCATATAAAAAATTCCTGTAAACATTTAATAGAAAATTAAAAATACTATCTAATTTCATGGGAAAAAAAAAGGTCCCCTTGGCTTAAATAACTACATTCTGCAAGCGAAATTCATCATTTACAGAATACTACATTCTTTTTTCTCATTCAGTGCTGTTCAAATCTACTCAAAAAGGAAAATTTTAATACTGACTTCCTGACTTCTCTTTTACAAAAGGTATGGACAAATACAACTCATTTGAAACTAACCATTAGCTTGCCAAGCCCAGCCCAGCCCAACCCAACCCAAGACCCAACTATAACAACAAAAAATATAGACCACCACCAAATACAGCATGCACCAATGAAGCAGTAGGGTTGAAGTGAACTTATCACAAAAAGTAGAGGCAACCATGGCCAACAATTTGGTTTCCACACTGTCAGCCCAAAGCCCCCCCACCAAGAATTTCTTACCATATCCACACAAAAAGAGATGGATCATCCGTATATTTTTGTCATTTTTTCCCAGTTCAACTGAGATATCTTCTCTTGGCTCCACGAAGATCGCATTTTAACTGAACCTTCTAATATTTCAAGTCCTAATTTCTTATGAATCAGTAAAGTGAAAGGAGTCAGCGACCTCAAAGTGTGCAGCAAGTTGCACAACAGCCGAACGCACGGGTTCGGACTGTGGGGCGACCGAACTGGGCAGGTGGGGTAAGCAAAGAGGCAGATACTGTTCACTCTTGTCAGGCGGGCAGAAAGAAGATATTGCAGATTGGCAAAATATGAATCTGGAGATATCATATAAAAAACAACCAAGTCCGTTTAGTTTAGCAGTACGTGAAAAAGGCAACACTGCAGTTTCAATTACAAGTCACAAAATGAAAACGTACACTATTCACCAGAAAGTTCAAAGGTAAAATACCTTAAAATAAGCCGCCGTAAAAATGGATCAGTTATAATTTGTCCCCATACTAAATCCATGCTAGTTGATGAGCACAGAATTATTTCCCACTCAGCGAAGGCATTAGCAAGTATGTTCTCGGCTTTGTTGGAGACATCCTAAAGTTAACATAACAATGAGATCAGTGAAAAGTAAAGAGCAATCCTACTTTTTGGTCAATCTATCAATTTAGTTTATAAAAGATCATAATATACTTTTTGGTCTCATGATAGTCAACTTGTTAGTCTTGAGCCGTTAGATGTTAATGGCCATAACTAGGCACTGAGATGACTTTTTCTTTTTCCAAATAGAAAAGTTGATTTTGCGTCCAACAAAGCACTAGATGACACCACATCATCATTTAATAGGCCACGTCATCATTTAATAGGCCGTTAACAACTAACGACTCAGGTTAGACTAGATTGTCTGATCTTTAGGGACCAATAAATATATTATGATCTTTCAGGAATAAATTGTTAGATTGCTAATATATAAGAACCAGAAAATAGGTTCACTCAAAATTAAATATATATTTGAGGAAGACTAATTGCTGTTAGCATCAACTTACTGTATCAACTTCACTGGGGGTCAGACCAACCATTTGGCAAAATGCTGACAAAGGAGCAGTCAAGAAGAAGGTGAATTGGCTTCCATTATGTAAATTCACATCAGATGAGTTCTTGAAGATTGGCCTTAAAGGCGAAAGAAACAGAGCAGCTGTTTCTCCCCTTTCGGCACCATGTAAAACCTGCAACAATTGCACACATACAATCTATCAGAAACCTAACATTTTCCTTCAACAATACCCTAGAAACCAACAATTCCTAATGACTCACTCAAGAGATGGGCAGCTTCCCATAAAAGATCCTATTGATTAAAATATATATTGAACATAGTACAACTTTTAGATGTACTGGCTCTACCAATAAAACAACCTCAATCTTCCTCAAGACCTAACCCAGAATGACACTGCAGTTGGCATTCTTGCGGTTGAAAAAATAAAACATCTTGAAATGCTAAAAGAAATTTCTCAGTCATAGGCAGAACCAGAACTAATTACAAATTTCATTGTCGTTTTAACAAGGAATATAGAGAATGGCACAACCCCACAAATTTCCTAGGCAAGTTTTGCACAAGTTTTGACAAACCTGCCTTGAATGCATGGCTGTTATCGCTATCAATAATCAAGAAGAGAGGTCTGCGAGTGAAAGGAATAAGATCGCCAGGGTAGAGATTGTTTGAACCTGATAATCAAAAAGAAGCAAAAAGTGCAATTAAAAGATGGACTTGTTTATTCTCTAACAAGATATTTAAGTTTATCAAAATAAAATTCTTGTTACAAGTGTTGGAACAAATGCTCCTGACAGAAACATGACAGAGAACAGACCCCGTGCAGATACCCACCATCAATTCCCTTGGGACCAAAACAAAGATGGTTGTCATAATAGCCGCTGAATTCTTTCAGGCCATTAATTTGAGATTCAGTAGCTCCACTACTCTGCTCTTGGGAAGTATGAGAAAGGCCTTTGTGTCTTGAATGTTTCGACGACCCTCCAGAATTTTCCAACTGATAGACATTATTATAACCAGCCTTTCCTGTATGATGATCACCAAGGTAAGTAACCTCATATGACAAGACAAGACGAATAGACTGATCATATACACTTGAAAAATAGAATAAATGTTAACCTGAGGCTGACAGATATAGTAGCACAACACTATCTGGAGGCAGTTCCTCACAAATTGTTGCCATAACCTATGTAACATCGTGAAGCTCAATATCAGAGTTAACAAATTATATATTCAACAGCCAATTATTGACTAAACATCAGGAAGAGATAAATGACCCTCTTTAACTAGTGAAAAGTGATTCACAGTTTAGGCCCCACTGCATAGAGGAAATAAAACACACATACATATTACACAGTAGCATATAAACTCACATACACACAGATAGTAATATACACCAAATCAATGAAAGAAAACAAAATCACAGAGGAAAGGATAAGCAGAGAAGAATATACAAGTCATGTGAATTAAGTATGTAACAAAAAATCTTCCCCCAATTCCTGAGGTAGAAAAGCTTGCTATCATGTAGAGGACTTGAAAACTCACTGCTATTAGATGTGTCACAGATGGACGATACAGGACAGCCTTTCTTGGATTAGAAGGCACAGTTGGATCAGTCATATCTGCAGCTAGATTCATATTTATTATCCCAGAAGCTGCTGAATGATCAATTGAATCACCATTCTCATTTGATTTAACTACAGGTTTTTGGTAAAAAGATCCACTAGGCTCCCATTCTAAACACTGTATCATTCTATAAGTGTCCAAAGTAAGTTCAGCAAATTTGACCTGAAAGTGAGAATACATAATTAATTTACAATAATTCAAAAGTTTCAGTACCTTCCAAGTTCCAACTCTTATAGATAATACAATTACCCAAATTCTAAAACCACAATGGTAACATGAAGTAGGATTAACTTACCTCATTTCGATGATAGCTTGTCAACAGTGCATCTCGAAATTTTAAAACCCTCTTCGCATGAAAACGAGCTACATATGGAAGAGAAGCCTGATGAGTATCATTTATGGTACAATATCGCAAAGGCCTCATAGTAAAGCCGTTGTCTACTTTTGTGAAGCGGACAATTTCTTGCACCACTTGCCTCCATTCCTTCAAGTTAGTTTCCTGAGAAATAGTAGTTCACATTTATCAAATTAAAGAATCAATTCATATCTTTCCTTCTTTGGATTAAGAAAAAGAATTAACGAAATCAATTGTAATATATTATTCAGGAATTATATCTGAAGGTGGAAAAGTTAGAGATGAATAATGAAACATTTATGGGTAAATAAACAAAACTACAAATCAGATTTCAGAAATTCAGATATCAATTCAAAATAATAATGACTAAGCATGCCAATTTATGGTATGCAATAAATTAGGAATTAAGAAATACCTGTAGCAAAATATTTTAAATTAAATATGACTAAGGTCTCTAACCAATATAAAAAGTTCAACTTCTTACAGTTTTGCTGGCTCTAGTCATTTGGACTATTCTTATCAGTTATGGCGTATTATATGAATTAGCATAATTGCTATTATCCGCATAGTACTTTAATCTCTTGGTTGTGTTCCATTGCTCTTATAAATAAGAAAAAGATAAATATTAGAGAAATACATTTAGGCAGTTCAGAACTCAGACTAATTTTTCCCAGAGACAGGATTTTCTTTTTCAGTTTATCGCTACTATAAATGAAGAAAACAGAAGGCATTTTCCTTTATATCCAATTATGCAATGAACACCCATTTATTGGTATTCTAATGTGAATTACTGGAATTAATTGGGAAAAATGGATTTCGCGCCCCACCTCAAGTATTCATACAAAAGTTTATTTGAAATTTGATATTTCATGCATTATTTTGGGTCTATGAACAGAGACTACTTTCATCAAAGTTACACCATTTGGTTTTCTCCAGTACAGTAAAATTGAGTATTTTCAGTCAGTAACCATGATTTAATCCAGAACACTGAACACCATTAATGACCTTCATACAAATTTTATATGCAACACAAAGAGAAAATAAAGATTAAGGCCATGCAAATATGCAGACATGCCATGCAGAATTATTGATACTTTTCATACAGACTAATTAAGCAATTAGCTTTCAATACTTATTATTTATTATCGTATCTATTTTATTTCTATAAGTGACCCGACTTGTTTTAGAACCCCAATCCAAGGTAGTCAAAGGCGAGAGGCGATAGAAAGGCGCATGCCTGAGCGAACTATGGTACTACATAAAGAAACAAATTTCTAGAATATGCCATATGAAGAAGAGGAAGGCTAGATGAAAAATAGTAAGAACTAGTAGAGAATGAAAGAAACCCAAGAAACTAGATGAACTGCTGTGTCTCTGTTCTGTCGACTGTCTCTATTTTGCTGTTTGAACTCTATTCTGTTCACATTAAACTGTTGACGAGGTTATGAGGTTGCCGTATTGGTCGTGTGTGTCTTTTAGTTTTATAATTTTGTTTACTAGTTCTGTTCACCTAAAAAACTGACTTGTCTCTCAAAACAAATGAAAAACCACAACAGCATAGCCTAATTCAGCAAGGCGGCTAAGACGCTCGCCTTCTTGACAGTGGAGGCAGAAGAGGTGCTCACCTAAGCAGCACCTCTTTGAACCCAGCGCCTCTCAAGGTGTGAGAAGCCTTGGGTGAAAATAGGCACTAAGGCGGGCACCTTTGACTACACTTCCCCAATCTGCTGTATCAAATTACAACCATCTAAAAACTCCAGTGGAGTCAGACGTTAACCAAGAACAGATTCAACTCAAATCAGACCATAAAGATTTCCTGTGCCAGTAATGGAGGAAAGATTCCAAATTTTATTAAGCCTCAGAACCAAAAAAAATCATATAGTCAATCGTTATCAACACTGAGATAATAATTCAATAACAGGAGATGCAATTTTAATCTTTCTCCTCAAAAGACCCTAATTTACTCGGGATTGTTTCTAATAAGATCACCAGGGAGTGAATGATAACTGATAAGAATAGAGCAGAAGAATGATTTCAAATATTCAATAATTTTCCTTTGAAATTTTGTAGTCCATCATTACCAAAACTGAGATAATACTTCAATAACGGGAAATGCTACTTCAATCATTCTACTCAAAAGAAACTTATTTACTACGAATCGGTTCTGGTAAGATAACCGAGAAGTGATTGATATAAACAGAGCAGCCTCTAAATTAAAACAGCATTTCAAATATTGGAGAATTTTCCTTTGAAGTTGGATTTCACCTTAAAGAAATGAACCTATGAAAAGGAAAACGGTCACAAACACGAACTCCAAAGAGTAAAAACTTATCCAGCAAATCATTTCTCTAAACTACACAGCGGTTCAACTGCAATTAGAAGAAAAAGAATGTCTTACCCGGAAGGTACTCTTACAATCATCAACCAAAGCCATGAGTCGGTCCATAAGGTGCTTCACCATCTCCGCCCGGTTCAAAATCACCGAAACCAGCAAAAACCTGGCATAAAACCTCAATTCTTTGAACCTAACTCCCAGATCTTTTGGCGAACCTTCGGATCCTTCAAAATACCTTCTGTTGAGTATCGCTTCATAGAACACATACGCTTCAACCAAGTACCTACACTCACTAGTCCTCATGTACTGACCGAAATAAAGCTGTCCGATTCGGCTAGCGATCTCGCCGATTTCCCAACGCTTCAGACCGCACTGAAGCAGTTTGGAGCGGTTCTCCTGCTGGAACTTCCAAAGCCGCGTGTAGGCCTTGAAAACCTTGTGAAAGAAGTGGTTCTGACTAACACGTCCATACGCCGGCACGTCGCGAACCCTAGCGAACTTGTGGTCCGCGCTCTCCACCAGAGCTCGGAAAGTCTGAAACACAAGGCCGTTCTCGTTCTCAGACATGCCGGAGGCGTCAGTTCTCCGACCAGTATCGATTCTCGCCGTCGGTCATCGGAAAACTGTATGAGAAAATTTCAGGAAGAAAAAAAAGAAGAAGCAATAAATATAATTATGTTAGAAGAAGATGAAGGAGGAGGAGGTTGGAGTCTTGGAGAAGAGGCAGTTGGACTTTTTTGTTGTGAATGTAAGACTTCAATGCAGCTTTATTTTAATATTTTAATGGTGGCGTCTATAAATATAAATAAATAAATAAATGTAAATATTGTTTATTTTTCTCTTAGCTTTTTTTTTCTTGATGATTTTTATCTTAGCTTTTGCTTTAGGTAATGTTATTATGTACTTAAATCCGTAAATTATATATTATGAGTTTAGTAAAAAAAAAAATTGTGAGTGTAGTGATACTTAAATAATTAAAAAAAAATATTATATTTAATTATTTCTTAAATTATATTATGTTTCGGTGAGTTCTTTAGAGTTGATGTACCATCGAGTCACTCGAGTTCTAGTCTAAAGGAGGTCTTGTGGGTAATTAGGTAATTTCAAGAATAGAAAATTCACTCGTTAAACTCTGTAGAGGTAGTAGGGGTATATATAAGCCACTGAAGGGGATAAAGAGGTAGTTAGGGAATAATGTTTGGGCAGGTATGAGTTATCAGAAGTGTACAGTGAATGAATAGTGTCAGGTCGTGTCAAATAAATACAGTTGGAATTTAACACAGTGATCTCAGGACAATCGTCGAACGGTTCATCTAAGTGAGGTCATTGGGTGGAGCGTTCAGCTGTATCCTATCATTTTTAATTTTAACTATTTAACTATAATATCTCACATCAAATTAAATAAATTGGAATGGGAGATTATTATTATTATTATTATTATTATTATTTGCTTATTTTTAAATTTTAATATTAGTGAAGAAGGTGGAAGGAGAGGGCATGAAGGTGAGATTTTGGATGATTTGATGAAAGACATTTTTCTAGCGAATTACATTGGTACAGCTAGCTAGAGATGTGGCTAACCATAGATGATAGCTAGATTCATCTCATCATTCTAGCTTCTGAAACTAACCGTTGGATCAATTTATTTCGTATGATGTTGTAATTTTTGTCTTTTGTATTCATTAACTTATGTAATTTCTTTTCATAAGTAAACATTGTCTTTTTTTTAAGCAAGTCTAATAACTAATTCTTCCAGTATTACGAGATTTATTATTACTTACTAAGGGCAACCTTTCTAATGAATAATATTTTATTCTCATTTTTTTAGGGATCGAATTCAAAAAATAATAATTAAAAAAATACAGACCATTTATAATATGTGTCATAATTGTTAGTATATGTAAACATTGTCTATATTACATTGCCATATAGTAATGTGAAATTAATTGTTTCTATTGCATGATTATATCATATTAAAATTGTGAATAAAAACTATCTCGTATAGAGATAAAAATTCAATGGTATGTACCATTGAAGTTCAGTACATTCCTCCAATCATGTAGAGCTATTTGTTAATATTAATATAAATTCACATTAATAAGGATCCACCTTGAATGGTTTAGGAACCAACTGATTGGAGGGATGTACTGAAGTTCAGTACTACTGTACTACTAAACATCTACTCCTCGTATAGATGATAAGAGGTATGTGTATTCTCTTGATTATTGTTTTTGAAATTCATTTCTTAAAAGTGTAAGAATAAAGATAAGAGCGTCGCTTCTAATAATAGTCGTACAGTATCTAAAACATTAGTCACGAATATGAATAATTTGATTCAAAATTTAAAAAATAATTTGTGCAAAGGTATGTATGATCCATTCAAGCAGCATCCTATGCGTTCCCTACTCTACTTTCTAGTGTAATGCTTGAAAGAGTCCAATTTTTTGTGTGTATATCAGTATATATGGGTGAGTAGATATTTATTAGTAGTACGGTAATACTGAACTTTAGTATATTTTTTTTATTAATTGGTTCTTATAATCCATTTAAGGTTGGTCCTAATCAATGTGCATTTTTATTAATATTAACAAATGGCACTTTATAATTAAAATGATGCACTGAAGTTCAATAATATAGTAGTACTGAAGTTTTATCCATTTATGGGTTCAATTTTTTTCCTTTAATAATTAGTTACACTTAGTAATCAATTTTCTTTAAAAAGAAGTCCTTAGTATCAGGTTAGAAGTTATGATTCAAATAATTTCCTCATAAAGTATCCAATTATAAGTTAAATAGTGTTTGCAAAATTAGAGAGTGACATATAATAAGGAGTGTGTGTTATTTTAACTATTACTTTCCAATTCGATCTTTGGAAGGATGGAAATTGAGCGCCATCTATTGGGAGGGTCGTCTTCCGTAATAGACTTGCAGTATCTGAGAGATTAGTCATTAGGTTTACTCTAGTAAATACTCTTATCATAAACCAAAAAAATTTATGAAGATTTCTAGTAGTGCAGAATTTCAGTACATATCCCTCCAATTACTAATTAGTTTGAAATCCATTCAAAGTGAGTGTTTATTAATGTGAATTTCTATTAATATTAAAAAATGATACGAAATAATTGAAAAGATGCACTGATTACTAAAATTTAATATTCACATAGTACTAAATTTTTATCCGTATAATTGCATACCAATTGTTTCATGACAATTGACAAAGGTCTTGAGTCATAAATATTGAATGGTAGGGCTTTGGACCAAATACATTAAAGAAAAAAGAGTTATATAATGATTAGTAGATTTAACTTTTAATTAATAATAAATGTTTTTGATACAATAATTACTAACTGAAGTCATGAATTCGATTTCTAATGAGGTAATAAATAACGAATTGAAAATATACCATAGTTTTTGACGGAAAACATTCCATACAACATATACTTTCATTTTCATAGATTTATTAGACTAAATTTTATCTATCATTTTAAAATCTCCCCCATGCAATTAAAGGGCCTTTTAAAATTATTTTAGAGTAACATATTTTTTAATAAAATAAGACTTTGAGAAAGAATATTTTTTAATAAAATTATCCTTGATTGCACTTTCATTTTCATGTTTTGTTTTCAGCTATAAATATTGGGCCATATTAAAAAAATTTGTTGTTGAGGAGGACCCACTCCATTTATTTTGTACTCTACTCTATTATTGAAATAGAAATAATACATGCTAAATAGTTAAGTGTAACTTAATGGCAATAATTCATTTTAAATTACAATGGATAATTCATTACTTAATTGAGTGTAATGACACTTAGTACTAGGCCCTTACGTTTTCTTTCTCGTGCTAATTAGTTTGCTTGACCCATCATTCATTCATTACACCATAAACATATAAATATAAATATTTTTTTAAAGTTTAGGTGAGGAGATAACGGCACTGTCTAAAGTTAGGGAAGATCTAGTAGGACTGAGAGAATACTTAAAGATATTCTTGCATAAAATCTATAAAACAATTTATCACACGAAATCGAACTCAAATCAAGCAATTGTCATGAGCAGAATGTGAAACAACAACAACAAAAAAATAAGTATTTTCAACAACCTAACTATATTTTGACGGACACTATTTATTATTGACAAAAGGTACTTTTTTTCAATAATTAAATTTTGACAGAAGAAATAAGTACATTTTATTTCAAGAATTAAATTTTGGCCATCGAAATAAGTTGTTGGAAAAAGTCAATGATAGTATTTTCGACAGTCAACAATTGTCGATATATGTCAACGATATTATTTTCAACAATAGATTTGTCGACGATGGCCGTCGAAAAAAATACAATTGAAAAAATATTGTAAAAAAAGTTATCGATAATTATTGACCGTCAAAAAATATATTATTATGTTCTTTGTTTTTAACAACTTATTTTGACGGTCAACATTTGATTGTTGAAAAAAGTATATTTTTTTAATTAAGTAACCGTCTATAATTTATTAAAAATAATTATTTTTCTTGTAGTATGAACAACTAAGCCAACCTTCGTTTATATATGAGGCAAAATACTATTTGGTCAATGAATTGTTGGTCAAACTGCTATTTAATCCCTGAATTTGGCAAAAATATTATTTAGTCCTTGAATTTGCAACTCTGTCAACTATTTAGTCTCTGAATTTGACAAAAATACTATTTAGTCCCCGAACTTGGCAAAAATACTATTTAGTCCCTGAATTTGCTACTATGTCAACTATTTAATCCCCTGACTGTTACCCGTTAGATAACCAACTGATGTGACATGTGAGGTAGCATGTGCCCAGGCACTTAACGGTGCCACATCAGCCGGTGCCTGGTTATCTAACAGGTAACGATCAGGGGACTAAATTGTTGGCAGAGTTGCAAATTTGGGGACTAAATAGTATTTCTGTCAAATTCGGAGACTAAAGAATTGACAGATTTGCAAATTCGAGGACTAAATAATATTTTGCATCTTTATTTATATATATATATATATATATATATATATATATATATATATATATGGTGGTGGTGGTCCTCGGAAAATTAATTATGTAATCCATTAATTTACATTTTAGTTATATGTCATTTTCAAGCATGTATTTACACTTGAAAGAAACTTGACATTCCAATATGAAGTGCACTATAGTTTTCCACATAAAAGAAAAAAAAAGTTGTTTTGGATTAGCGAGATGGTTGACAATAAAGATAGAGATGGCTCACTAAGGTAAGAGATATATGCTAAGGAAAGTAGATAAATCCAACACCAACTATCATTTTTCCTTTAGCATCAAATTTCGGATATACTTTAATATAGAAAATAGATAAATAATAAATTAATTAGTTTTTTATAAGAATAAATAAATTAATGGCCAAATTACTCTTTTGGTCCTCAACGTTTGCACCAAGTTTAATATTGATCCTCAACGTTTCAAAAAGTTATTTTAGGTCCTCAACGTTTTTTTTATCAAAATTGGTCCTCCAGCGTAACTCCGTATGATTTTTTTTTGTTAAATGCTGACGTGGAAGGCTTATGTGGCACACCCTCTCTCATACGTGTCATATTTGGATGATATGACACACTCTCTCACTCCAACTCAGCAAAACGACGTCGTTTTGCTGAGTTGGAATAAGAGAGAAGTGATGCAAAACGGCGTCGTTTTGCTGAATTGGAGTGAGAGAGGGTGTCATATCATCTAAATATGACACGTAGGAGAGAGAGTGTGCCACATAAGCCTTCCACATCAGCATTTAACAAAAAAAAAAACCAGACGGAGTTACGATGGAGGACCAATTTTGACAAAACAAAAATGTTGATGGCCTAAAATAACTTTTTGAAACGTTGAGGACCAATATTAAACTTGGTGCAAACATTGAGGACGACCAAAAGAGTAATTTGGCCTAAATTAATTAAATAACGAATTCTATTTTAAAAGTGGATAATAAAATAAATCTTCCATATGCGTATGAGAAACATAACAATATTGTTATAATCGATCTTATTTAATTTAAGATATTGTCGAATTATCAATATTGCATGCACATCTTAGTTAATTGCGATTTTTAATGATCTTAATTTGTGGTGTTATAAAAGATTAGGTCTTTTCGCAAGGCCTTTATGAGGAAATGATATGTTTTACTAGATTTTTTTTTTTTTTGATAAAAATGTTTGGTGAAAGTAGGGTGATCACCGGGTCGGGTCAACCCGCCAATTCGCTCAACCCAATCCAACCCGCTAGTTTGGATTGGGTTGGTTCGGGTTGGCGGGTTGGTTTGGGTCCAAAATTTTAACCTGCTCATTGATTGGTTCGGTTAGCGGATTTAAAAATTATCAACCCGTCCAACCCGCCAACCCGCTCTAGTATATATTATTATTAGAAAAAGAATTTATATCACATTAAAATATTAAATCATTAATACATAAGCAATAAATATAAATTGTTCATCTCTTGAATATGTCAATTTTAGTTTATTTCAAGTTCTTGACTTTTTCCTAAATGAAAATAAGTCTTTTTTATGAAGGTAAGTAATTTAAAAGTTAAAAAAAAATAAGAAAAAGTAATAAAAATAAATTTGACGGGTTGAACCCGAACCAACCCAACCCAACCCGCTCATTGGTGGGTTGGTTCGGTTCGGGTTCAACACTCTTTTTTTCCAAACCCAACCCGCCAAACTTTAATTGGGTTAGTTCCAATTTTTCTTCAAACCCGAACCAAACCAACCCGCGATCACCCCTAGGTGAAAGGTTCATTTTGGTCATTTTTGTTTCACTCAAGTTTTAAATTAGTCTTTTATGTTTCAAAAGTTTTAAATTAGTCCTTTATTTTTCCCAGAAGTTCTAAATTGGTCCTTCCGTCCAAGTCCATCAATTTCTTAAGTTAACTGCTGACGTAACGTGTCGAGGTGGACACATAATCTCTCATACGGATATCAGATAGCTGACTATGGCCTTAGGCACACTAAAAACACCCAAACGATGTCATTTAAGCCAAAAATAAAACATGCTGAGAGTACTGATATGAAATTCTAATGAAACATAAAGGACTAATATAAAACTTTAGTGAAACATAAGGGACCAATATAGAACTTTAATGAAACATTAAGGACAAATATAAAATGTTTGGGAAGCATAATGATCAATATAAAACTTTTAAAAGATAAAGGACCAATTTAAAACTTAGATAAAATATAAAGGACCAAAATAAATATTTGACCAAAATGTTTTACTAGATTCAACTCTCTTTTTATACTTTAAATTTATTTCTTATTTATTTTAATGGGCATTATTATACCATCACCACATTCCATTAAGGCATCCAATAAAATTGGAACGAGACATTATTATCGCCACAAAACTACTACAACCAAGGTTGGTATAGTTGTCACAACTTCTACACTACCCTCACCATTGATATTAATAAACTCTTTTTTGACTAAAAAAATAAAATAATAGATAACTATCAATTTTAAATACAATAATATAAAATTTAAAAAAATTACCAATAATTCTTAATAATATTAAAATTGTACCAAAGATGTTGAATGAACCAATTAATTAATTTTAACAATAATTCTAGAAGCATGTTGATTCTTAAGAATCACATTTATGAGAATAAAAATTGAGTAAATGATTTTTTTATTCTGAAAGATATCTTATGTTACAATTTTGTTCTTATATTATTAATTGTCAACTAATTGTAATAGATTTGTAAACAAAGCATTAACAAAAACACGCATGGCTGTTAGATGGTATATCATCTTATGAGTCAATTATACATGCATACAAACATATATATATAAAAAATATAATATAATATAATATAATATAGAAAATGGGCAAAACAAAGGAGAAAAAATGAAACACGTAGATAAAATTTGATATTTTTATAATTTAGAGATTAAATTACGAAAAGAAAAAGATTATAAATACTAAAACAATAATTTACTTTTCATAAAAAAACAATAATTTACTTATAAAAATTGTTTCTCTATACCAAATTAGTATTTATTAAAGGTCAAAAGTTTATTTTGGTCCATTATATTGTATCCAAATTTCATATTGGTCCTTTATGTTTTAAAAGTTTTAAATTGGTCATTTCTTTTTCCCAGAAGTTCTAAATTGGTCCTTCCGTCAATTTCTTAAGTTAACTGTTGACTTGGTATGCTGACGTGTCTGTTTAATAAACTGATGTCTCATGTCACATCGTCACAAATAATAAAATAGAAGATGATGTGGCAATGACGTGGAGTGACACGTCAGCTTAAATGGACAAGTAGGAGAGATTATATGTTCACCTCAGCAAGCTACGTTAGCACTTAACGGAAGAAATGGACGGATTTAGATGGAAGGACCAATTTAAAAATTTTAAAACATAAAGGACCAATATGAAACTTGGGTATAACATAAGAGACCAAAATGGACTTTTGACCTTTATTAAAAGTATGGTATGTTTGAATTGGGTATTAAGGAGGAGAAGGAGAAAGGCAAGAGTGGCCCTTGTTTGGTTTTTTAAATTTTGGAGAGAAAGATATTGGAGTGTTTTATGTTAATCTTCCTTACTCCTCTCTTTTTGTTAATTTGAATTACTACAAATTAAGAGATTTTTGAAGATTCAAATAAGTGGAGGATGACCAACCTGGTGTGGCACATATGGTAAAGGTTTTGAGTTCCTTTAACTATTGCCTCCTAGATTTGATCTCTGAAGAAGGGAGCGCCCCCAATAATGGGTCCCACATTATCTGAGAGATTAGTCACAAAGTCCATTATGATGAATACTCTGATCATAGACAAAAAAAGAGGGGGAACTGGGAGGATAACCTATTTAGTTAATCTCCCCTCCCATTAGATTCTCCTCCCTTCCAATTTTTCTCCTTCCATCGATCTCTAAATTACCTAATGTACCCTTAATAAAATAAGAGGTAAATTATTTTTTTATCGCCGAATTATTGATCAAACTATTAGCTAGTCTATAAATTTTGAAAATAGACTATTTAGTGCTTGAATGTACACTTCCGTCAATTATTTAGTTCCTAAGACGTTATCCGTTAAGTCATTAAATGATGTGTCTGTTATGTGCTGGCCTGGCACCATTAATTTGTCACCATGTTGCTCCTTCACCTTGTCACATCATCTAAATATTAAATAGTCTCTGTATTTGCCACCACGTTGTCACTTTTAACTAATATACACAAATAATACTTAGTATTACTTTTAACTAAGACGCGAACTATTTAGTATTATTACTTTTAAATATTCAAATGACGTGACAAGGTGAAGTGGCAACATGGTGGCAAATTAATAGTGCCACATCAGCACATAACGGCCAAGTCATACGGTGACTTAACGGGTAACGTCCCAGGAACTAACTAGTTGATGAAAGTGTAAATTTAGAGACCAAATAGTCTATTTCTAAAATTTAGGGACTAAATAATAGTTTAACCAATAATTTAAAGACCAAAAAGTAATTTACCTTGTGACGTGACAAGGTGAAGTGGCAATATGGTAGCAAATTAACAATGTCTTTTTAGTACATAACGATCACGTCATACAGTGACTTAACGGGCAACGTCCCAATGACTAAATAGTTGATTGAGTGTATAAATTTATGAACTAAATAGTTTATTTCAAAAATTTAAAAATTAATAATAATTTGACCAATAATTCAAATAACAAAAAGTAATTTAACTCATAAAATAAAAAGTGGGAGGGATAATAGTATAAAGCTATAGAGAGCTTTAATTCACCAGTTCATAACTGTTGGAGTCTCAAAATTTGTGTTATCTCTTAAATTTTTTTTAAAAAAAATATTTTGACACAGATCTCAAGACAAATTCAATTGTTTGGCTCTCCAGCTCTGTATTATTGCCCAAAGTGGGAGAGGTTATATTATTGTTAATGATTAGTTAAAAAGAATTCTCAAGTGTCAGAGAGTTGTTAGCATGTATTCCTGGGATCACTATATTTTAATGCATAAATAAGCAGAGGAAGCATCATTGCGAGCCTAGTTATTGGGTTGGTGTATGAAGATTTGTGCATAATGTAAGCAATGAACTTATTATTATTATTAATCATTCTCAAATTTCTCCCATTGACGTCTATATTAGTGAATTAATTAATAATTGGAGGGTATCAAATATATATATATATATATATATATATGGTCTTGACTAGATATCTAATATTATATAGTTTATTGTTAATTATTTTTTAAGAATGGTCAAAACCCCAAATTGGTCCTTTATGTTTATACGAAATTTTATATTGGTCCTTTACGTTTCAAAAAGTTTAAATTGGTCCTTTATGTTTGCAAGAAGTTTCAAATTGATCCTTCCGTCTAAGTCCATTTATTTCTTCCGTTAAGTGCTGACATAGCGTGCTGAGGTGGGCATATAATCATCTCTCCTACGTGTCCATTTAAGCTGATGTGTCATGCCACGTCATCGTCTAATATCATATGTGATGACATGGCGCTGACGTAACAAGGAAGTGGCGCTGATGTGGCATGACATGTCAGCACGCCACGTCAGCACTTAAGAAATTGACGGAAGTGGACGGAAGGACCAATTTGGAACTTCTTGCAAACATAAAGGATCAATTTAAACTTTTTGAAACATAAAGGACCAATATGAAACTTCGTGCAAACATAAAGGATCAATTTAAAATTTTGACCGAATTAAACTCAAGAAATAATCAGGATGATTTATATATATATATATATGAATTATGAGAGAGCGCAGAAAAGTTGATGAGCAGCATCATGAATAATTCACACTGCTTCGTTGGCTGCGTGCATACGTACAGATCAAAATGGTTTATAAAAATAGTGTGAAACTCAAGGAAAGAATTGTTTTCAGTATTTGACTTGGATTATGAGTAATGATGATTTGTCTCTTTTTTATAATTTTATGCGAGAAGGTCGGTGGATAAACACAGCTTTTAATTTAATCTTAATTAAATAATATAATGGGGAACCTCAGGCAGAGGCTTTTTTTTTTTTTTTTAACTGGACAGTCCAAAAAGACTAGCAGACGCACAGGCGAGGTAACAACAGACCACTCAAGTCAGAAGATAAAATCGACCCTACTCTCTTTAATTTGTGTTAGGACGTTAGGTTGCTAATTGTTAATACTTAATAACGCCATTTTTTTTTTTTGCATTCTATCCGTACTCCACTACTCCCTCATCATGTTTAAGAAGAAAGAATGTATTTAATTTCTTGAATTATAAGTTTTTAAGATCAAAACTCCATTTTAGTATTTTATGTTTCAGTCAAGTTTTATATTGGTCATTTATCTTTCTCAGAATTTCTATATTGGTTATTCCGTTCATTTTTTCTGTTAATTGCTGACGTGCGTGCCGTGGTAGACACATAATCTTTCCTACGTGTATTAGAAAGTTGACGTGGCTTTAGACGCACCAAAAACACTCAAACGATGTCATTTTAGCCAAAAATGAAACCATGCTGAGAGGACTAATATGGAACTTTAATGAAATATAAAGGATTAATATAGAATTTTAATGAAACATAAAGGAGTAATATAGAACTTCTGAAAGATAAAAGACCAATATAGAACTTGGGCGAAAGATAAAGGACCAAAATGAGGTTTTGACCTAAGTTTAATTATATATTGCAAAGTATTTTTTGTGCCTCCAACGTTTGAGCCTTCGGTCCAATATAGTTTTATTTTCTGAGCAATCTTACCCTTTTTACTAACACTGTTTAAATAGATAACGATTGTGACTTACGTGACGTGACACATGGCAAAAAAATATGACTAGGTTCATTTATGTCAGGTCATATTTTCTTCCATATTTCATTTCATCTTAAAACGCTACCATTTACCCTAACCATTCTCTCAAATTTTGGAGAGAATCACTGTAAGCGCACCATTTTCGCCATCGTTTTGCTCTGAACTTGGTGAATCGATGCATCTTCAACAATGAAAGAAGTTTTTGTCTAACGGTGTCACGCCATGTAATCCACAATCTTTATTTGATTAAACGGTATTAGTAAAAAGGGTAAGATTGCTCAAAAAATAAAACATTGAGGGTATAATTGACCGCAATCAAACGTTAGGGGCATATTTGATCGTTGGGGGTACCAAAGGTACTTTACCCTATATATGTATATGCAAATTTTATGTAAGGGTTGTTATCTCACATATCATGAGTAAAGTATCTTTGGCACCACCAAAGTTCGAACCTTCAGTCAAATATGCCCCTTAAGTTTGATTGCAGTCAATTAAGCTCCCAACGTTTCATTTTTCGAGCAATCTTACCATTTTCACTAACACCGTTAAAATATATAACATTTGTGACTTACGTGACATGACACTATTAGAGGGAAACTTCTTTCGTCGTTGAAGATACGTTGATTCGCCAAGTTTTAGAACAAAACGATAACAAAATATATACACACATTTAAGTCTCATTTGTTCTATCCAATGTGAAACTTTATTTGACACAGATGCTTTCATGCACTCTTTTTTACAATAAAATATACATATTATCTCAATTTATTGTTTGAAAGCTAAAATGTTTCAATTTGATTATTGAAAATTTAATCTTCAATCTATAATATGATTGATAACAAGTTAAGTGACAGTATCATCAATAGACATTAATTGATTAAAATATAACAAAATTGCAAACTACACATAAGAAATATACAAACGATATATTATGACAATGTTTAATTTGTAATTAAATTAAATATTATGCATTGTATTTCTTTATTGTTGAAAATGATCCACTTTATCATTTAATATTCAAGTTGGTAATTTTTCATCAATCAAATTTACCAAAAGACAAAATTGATTATGAATAAATTTTTTAAAAATTAAATTGAGATATTTTATCTTTATACATGTTTGAGAGACCAAATCATTAATTTATTCATTTTTTTTTTAACAAGAACCATGTGAGAGTGGGTTCAAATTAAATTATTCCTTCACTCACTGGTTTGTACAACCAACTTGAGGAAGAATAAGATATTGACAAATGATAACCACCACATAGGTCCAATGAGTATTTTTAGTGTTTTGTCATTTAGGATGGATGCTCCCATCTTTGTCTAATGCCTTGTGTTTTGGATGTTAGAGAGAATAAGATCTGATCGTCCTTTTAACTCACCATGGTATTGTGATGTGACATACTGTGGAATATTTTGAATCCTTTGGGATATTTGGTTCGTGAAATTTGAGTGAGAGAATAGAAATGAAATGAGAGTCGTCGAGATTAAGGGCACGTTTTTTACGCAGAAAGAGAAAGGGAATGTGACTAAGTTTAATGTGTTTGGTACTAAAAATTTAGAATGGAAATGTATTAAAATTACCACTTTACCCCTTATATTAAAATAATAAAAAGAAAAGAATGTTAGGATTGTGTCAAATCAAAGGGTATAATAGACATTTTATTTTTTATTTTTTAAAAAAACCTGACAATGAATTTCCATTTCCTTACTAAATCCGTGAAACGAACGCGACCTAAGTAGAGTTTGAACTTTGAAAAGTCAATTTTGTCTCTCCCTTTTAAATAATTTTACTTTTCATTTAAAGATTTATAATATTTAAAAGGGAGGACAAAATTAACTTTTCAAACTCTCGATTCTCATTCTCTCCTCCTAATTCTATAATCCAAAATCCAAATAGGACTTTGAATTACTTACAATTCCAATAGTCTATAACTTCTTTATATAATTAGGGAAGTGTGCCTTGTATACGGCAGTTTAGTATTATCATTTCTTTCATTCGTTATTTATCATTTATTATTACTAGTGTTCGAACTCGTGCAAAGCACGGGTAGCCTCTATAAATGATTAAGAATGAATAATATTTCTTTACATACATGGAACATTATAAATTATGTTCCCATATACTTTATAAAACTTGTGATTAACAGTTACAACAAATTGTGCTTATAAAAAATGCCTAAAAAAATCTTAAAATTGACTTAACAATCTAAATATAAATAGTCGAGAAATACTGAAAATAAATAGATAGATGATAATATTGAAGTACCACTGAAAAATGTAATAAATCATAGTATACTCTGTAACCACTATTTAACATTTTGGAATACTTCCTTGTACTTGTACACAACATTTGTGGTACTATTGGCAGAACTACTGTCTGTATCACTCAACAATATCTTCAATCCAGATCTCTTGCAAACACGTGATACAGCAACATATAACTGACCATGGCTGAAAACAGGTCGAGGAAGATAAAGTCCAACATTGGACAATGTTTGACCTTGACTTTTGTTTATAGTCTATAACTTCTTTGTATAATTAGGGAAGTGTGCCTCGTATTACACAGTTTAGTATTATCATTTCTTCCATTCGTTATTTATCATTTATTATTATTAATAAAAATTTAGACTATAATCCATTCAAAATGAATACTTAATAATATTTCAAATGCATGATAAGTAATAAATAAAGACCGTAATAAATAAAGACTATATTTTTATTCAATTATTAGGCTTTCCCAATTGAGTTAACTTGAAGAAAAGAAGCAGTTGGTTGCATTTACCTTAATTAGACTGGGTTTGGTCAAATTTTGTACTCTCACATGTAGCTCATGATCTTAAGCCAACTAGGAGATAAAAAATTGATTTTCTTACCTGTATATACAGAAACAAAAAAATTTATCTTTAGATTTGGCCTCTTTTTAAAAGTATCCACAGATTTAGTGGTCAATCGTGGGTCCCGCGAGAAAAGTGACATGGCATATGTTCAATGAAATTGTCAATAATATTGACAATATTAAGGGCAACTTTGCCAACATTAAGGGCAATTTGTGGTTCAAAAATACTACAAATAAATCACCCTCACTAAGGGCAATTTATATAAATCACACTTAAAATAGACATTTTCAAATTTACTGCTAAAACACCCACCACCCCATTCCTGCATACTATACCCAATTTACCCACACATATTGATGACACTCTTCAACTTCTGACAATTATTGAATTTGAGTACGTTTATTTAAACAATTTTATATATAACAACTCTTTTTAAATAATAATCAAATTAATTGCTATAAAGATAAATTAATTGCATTGCTAAATTATACGCTCATTAACATTGTTAATATAAAATGATCTACCTTGTTTGAATTTTTGGTACTATGTAAATATTTAGCAGTAAATTTGAAAATGTTTATTTTATGTGTGATTTATATAAATTGCCCTTAATGAGGGCGATTTATTTGTAGTATTTTTGAACCACAAATTGCCGTTAATATTGGTAATTTGTGATGGGCCACTAAAACGCCAATGTTATTGGCAATTTCATTGAACATATGTCATGTCACTTTTCTCGCGGGATCCACGATTGACCACTAGTCATAAAACGCCCTCAATATTGACGTTTATAGGGTTAACTTTGTTGACCCTTAAAACGCCCTTATTTATGTACAACTTGCCACTAGATCGCCCTTATTATTGGCGTTTTTATGTGCTACAGGAAAAGTGGTATATATCTGTAGATACTTTTAAAAAGAGGCCAAATCTAAAGATAAAATTTTTTTTTTCTGTATATACATGTAAGAAAGCCAAAAAATTGGTGGTTTGAAAATTAACTTAACATTCCGATTGTTTTTTAGTTTATGGGTTAAATTAGACAACATTAAGTCTGCCTTTTTTTTTTGGTTCTCTACGATCAAAATATTTATCAAAGCAGGCCTAATGACTATTTTTTTGAATACTATGGGACCCGTTACTGGAGACAACCCTCCCAACGGATGACACTTCATTTCCATCCCTCTAAAAATTGAACCCAAAAAATAATAATTAAGGGAATATGAACCTTTTAACATCTCTAACACACCACTTGCCTTGCCTTTCGTATATGAAAAGAGTTTTTTTTAAAGTTAAAAAGCACTTATGATAAAAGTAGACATGTTTGGGTTGACTTATTAAAAAAAAGAGCTTTTTTCAGAAGCTATATTTTTTTACTTTTAAAAAATGCACAAGTAAAAGCTCATGGTGCACAAATTCAAAAAGGCATTATAACATGATTTTAGACAATAATCCTTCATCAATTATTTTTTGGAAAAAACTTATGTCCATTTCCTTCAATTCCACCAATCATATATTGTATTTACACTCTCTTTCTTCTATGATTGGTCATATAAAATATGGTCTTCTATATTCTCTCTCTACTGTGATTGGTCATTTAAACACTTTTTGCCACGTGTCATAATTATATTGGAGAATTGGATGAAATAGACATAAGGAAATGGACATAAGTTTTTTCCTTATTTTTAACTTAGTTTTTTTAGAAATATAAATATTACAATTTTCACCTTTTTATTTTCAAGAATGACTCTTTCCTCCTTTTAATGATATATATAAAAAATACTTACAACTTCAATAAATGCAATAATTAAATTTATAATAAGGCCGGTTCAACATGAATTTCTCTTTTTTTTTTTGGTATTGAACATAATGTCTTAATATAACAAAAAAGAACATTATATATATAGTTCTTGAATTCTGGAATGATCAATATGTACTATGTCAAGTAAGGATAAATATTTCAATGGTACCGTATTATTGAAGTTCAATATATCCCTCCAATCATGTAGAGCCATTTGTTAATATTAATATAAATTCACATTAATAAGGACCCACATTGAATGATTTAGGAACCAATTGATTGGAAGGATGTACTGAAATTCAATACTACCATACAACTGAACATCTACTCGTCAAATATATATAACTCTATTGACAAAAAATAAATTAGAAGGGAGCTTCAAACTTTAGGAACATTAAGTGTAATTCTTCAAGCTAAAGGGGAGATAAATGTAATTTCACCTAACTTACTCTATTTAATTTATATAAATAATAAAATGGTGTTTTGGCTAAAAAAGGAGTAAAATTATAGACTTTTCCTATATACTTTGGTTAAACATAGGATTAGAATCTCTTTAAACAACTTTTTTAGGATGGTTTTGCACCACTAGTTTAGATTTTTAGTCACACTCATCGTCAAGAATGATAGGCAAGTTTTGGAACTATTACAGGTCATTGTTTGAGAATCACATGCATGAAGAAATTTTAATTTCAAGCATTTCTATGAATCTGCCCTTTTATATATTAAGCTACTTGAACATGAAACAATTGGGATAGTTGAGGTGGAAGATTTTTCATATACAATGCTAATTAAGTTATAAGCAACCAACGGGTTTGGATTAAAAAAATGAGTTAATTTCTCATAATTAATATTATAATCATAGTTTAAAATTTTGCTAAAAAAATGTATTCACATTTAATATTTGACATGAATAATGTCTTATTTAGAATTGCTTCTAATAGAACAACTGATGCAACTTGTTACATGCATACAATGCAATTTCGACCGATAGAATTGTGACATGTGAGTAGGATGACTTGAGATACAATGCAATTTCTCACATATCACAATCCTATCGGCCGAAATTGCATTGCATGCATGTAACAAGTTGCATCATAGATCCACATAACCTCTATACCTAACATAATTTCTTTCCCACATGGAAGCTTTTGTGGATATGGAAGTTCTCAAGCAATGGAAACTTCAATATTCAATCGACTTAGAAGGCCATTATACTTTATAATAGATTATTTGTTCTTGTGAATCTTAGTTGGATATGGAAGCTTAAATGCCATCTTAGATCCAAACTTTTTATATACTTTTGCATCAAAGATGAGGCTTTTCCTCAATTTATCCCAATTTTTTACTATGATGTTAACACTTAGGTTAGATGTAATGCTACCAATATGTTTCCAGGCTTGCTGTTTATTATTCATGGCACTATTTTCATTTATTTTATAAACCAAATTTGGGCATATAGGAAGAGTGTGATCTTTGAAGGGAAAATTTTTCTTGAGGAAGAATGTTATAATTCTGAAGGCTCTCTCGTAGGTAGTCGAGATCACTAGAAAGCTTCTCTCATTCATCCGAAGAAACTAACAACTAATCCTAAGCTTGCTGCAAAAGAATAGCTAACTCCTTATATATTCCTCTTCCCTATCTTCTTATCTTGGACCGTCTGCTCCATGAGGTCAGAGTAGAGTTCCTCCTTGTCCTTCACTAATAAGGACTACAAAAAGAAAATCCTCATAAGAATTTAGGGAAGTGCTGGCCAAGTAAAGAAAAAGTGGGTACTTATGATATGTGACCTCGTCACCTAGCCCGGAGGAGGAGGAGGAAAATGAAGAAAATCCACAGGAAAGTCTGGCGGCTCTTGCCTTCACAATGGTCCTACCCAACAAAATTTGAATGATTGTTGTCCTCGTCGCCTAAGGGCACTAGAGATCACTCATCCTTGTGATAACTCTCTTCCCCGTCGCCCAAACGAGCTCATTTATTCGCCAAACCCTCAACAATCCCATAAGTATCTACCTTAGGACGGACAAAAGAAATAGAAGCAGAGGCCACCGCTTGACTGCCCTTATCACCCCTCGCCTCATTCGAGGCAGAGGCAACCGCCCGCATTCCTTGGATGCCTTATGCATTAAAGGAAGAAGAAGATACCAACTGGGCATCGGAGGAAGTAGTATCCAAATTTATCCCCACTGTGGAAGGCGTTATCCCCACCGTTTGGTTATTGATAACAGCAACCGCAGGAACCATACCCGCCTCTGACAACCGAGTTCCCTCGGGAACCCCAAAACTACAAGTCTGCAACCAAGCCTCTACAGAAATTACAGAAGCCATAACCTTTTTGGCAACTCCGCTCCCTTAAAAACCTCGATTTTTTCCACATGAAGAGGACCCACCTCCGACAGGACGCCCCTACCTCCTCGGTCGGCACCTCTTTGGCTAGCCCCTCGTGCCACAGGCATTAAAGGATCACCACACAAAGCATGTGCATAAGGTAACCCTGCAATAACTAAGAATTGGTCCAAAGAAAGAAGAAAAGAAAACAGGAAAGCCAAGGGAAAATTAAGAACTTTCTTGACATCGTTGACGATAACGAGTGAGAGAGAAGAAGATAAGAAAATCGAGGAGCACTTTGAATCAGGAAACTCAAGAAAACTCTGACGAACTCCTTAAAGAAGCGACGCTTAAATGACCCTTCAAAAAGCTAAGAGAGGTTATCTGAAAATTCCAACGACACAAGGGACATTACCAAAATGCCCTTCACTTCTCTTGAATGTGATTGTTCAATTGAAGGGAATGACTAACATACCCCTACAACACACGCCCACATGCATAGCCTATTAATGATGGCAGTGGCACCATCTGGAGCCTTGCACTCGTTTGACAACTGTTACGTCATAACTGCTTTCTCTCTCTCACAAGCTTGGGTACGAAGCAACGCCACACTCTAACCGTTAGATCAGCAACACGTGGCTAGGAGACTTCCTGCCAAAATGACTCACATGATGAGACTTTATAGAACCTTCGAATTAGGTTCATAGGAGACCAAGAAGCAGATGAGTCTAATGCCTTGTCCCTCGCTATCACGTCATAAAATCTTGGCAAAAAATGTCACGCCAACTCTAAAGGTTTCGTCTTCAAAGCTTTCAATCATTGTGTTCAAGGAGAGCTTTTCGCCACTCAGGCTCAAACTAGGGGATTATCTCCCCACACCAATCTGAAAGTATCCACCTCGCGCTAATGATTCGGCCCTCGCCCCTAAGTTTCGGGCTTTCTCCCTTGGCACTCGCCCACATGTGCGAGTAAAGACTCTCACCCGAAGAGTCACACACAAAGGCTTTTCACCCTCCTGGGAAAAGGTCCTCTCCCATTGCGCGCCTCCTTGGGCTCTTGCCTCTTACACTTCACACAGACCTAACACCCAAGGACCCCTAACAGTGACACATCCAGGATTAAGTCCACGGGTGCATGCGTCTATAGACTTGGGGACTTATAATAATAACGAAATTGATCGACCCTTTAAGGGGTACACATGTCCCACCAAAACAAAAAACCGGATTACCCACGGAAAATTACCCACGGACGTCATTCCGTGGGTAATCCGTGGGTAAAAGTTGGGAAAATATTGATCTTTTTTGGAATTTCCCCACGGATTTACCCATGAAATAGAGTCCGTGGGGAATCCGTGGGTTTTTTGGCGGGAAAATAAAAAAAATTGGTGCAAATTTTTTTTTGGTTGAACGGTGTCGTTTTATTAACTATTTTTGCTAATTTTACCCACGAAATTATTTCCGTGAGTAAATGTCGCGCTTTCCACAGAAAACAATGCCGTTTTTGTTAATTTAATATTTACCCATGGAATTTATCTGTGGGTAAAGTCCGTGGGTAAATTTTGTGCCAAAAAACCCACGAATTCTCAATCGAACCCACAGAAGACAGAAGCTAAGATTAGGGCTCACTATTGGGTCTTGTCGCCGGTGTGCCAAGGTATCATCTCCGGTGTGCCAAGCTCTCGTCGCCGGTGTCCGCACGCGTTTCTTCCTCCTCGCATCACCTCTCGTCGCCGGTATGTTTTCCGATCCCCTCTGATTTCGATTTTTCAATGTATTCCATCTTATTGTGGCCTCTGTTCTTGAGAGTATAATTTTGGGGCTTATACGTGTTGTTGAGAGTAGCATTTTAATTCCCCACAGATAATTCCGTGGGCAATTCACCTGCGGAATAGTCCATGGGGAAATTCCCCACGAATCTGCCACGCGGAACAAGTCCGTGGGGAAGTATGCCCACGGAACAAGGTTGTGGGGAAATCCGAGGGTAAATCCCTACGGCCGAGAATTCTGTGGGAAACTTTTTTACCCACGAGCATTTTACCCACGGACGAGTTCTGTAGGGAATTCCATGGGTAAATCTATGTTTTGTTGTAGTGTCACTCTTTATGTTTACTTAATTTATCACTTTATGGGGCCTTCGGTCCATGTGGCTGCATAACACTATAAAAGGTGCTGCTTACACTCAATCCTATGTACAGAACAACAATGTTAGAGCCAACTCTCCCACTCCTATACTCAATCTCGATATTGTCTCTTACATTTGAGCATCACGTCTCTCCCTCTCCTCTTCACGTAACCCAACGTGAGAAACTTCCTAGGGAACACAGCCCTTACCCTGTGAGTGCTTCCCACCTTAACAGTATCCGGCTGCCTCTAAACCTTTGACGGTTCCATCTCCAGTGACTCGCTCACCATCATCAACGTCTTAGCTGCACACAACACTCCTCTTCATGTAACCCTCTCAACCTAACAACCACCATGGATGTCCCTTGATCTCGAACTACATGGACTTTGATCCCTCTTTAGGGTACGGAAGCACATAGGTCCTCATTTAAGATAAGTCCCCAATCCCTTAAATATATGTGACCAAACATGAATTTATCAAGACTCAACATTAAAAATGATATATTATTTGAATAAATTAGGCTAAAAATTAACTTTTTGTGCCTTAACTTTACATGAGGTTTCATTGTGTTCCTATCTTTTCTTCTTTGTTTCAATTGTCTCTTATTTTTACTAATTGGTGCAATTTATTCCTATTTTCATATATCGCCAATCATATTCAAAACTCAAGTAAAATGACTCTAGTTGAAGTATAATTAAACTTAGATGAAGTGAAGACACCTCAAATTTTTAAAATTGATTTGAGTATTCAAATCTCAAAAATTGAGAACTTCAAAAACATTTCAAAGTTGTATGAAAAGTAAACTAATTTAATGGTCGTTTTAGTTTCACTTAAATTCTTCTACTAATATCATTTAGTAAAACATTTTAAATGAGTTTCTATATAACGTTAATGTTAGTCATAAATATGCATAAAACATTTGATTAGGGGGAAGAAATTGCATATAAAAATAAGAGACAAAATTAAACCCAAAAAAAGATAAGGACAAAATTGAAACCTTATATAAATTTAAGAACAAAAAAGTTAAACTTAGCCAATAAAGGCTAAAGTACTATTTTGGTCTTTAAAGTTTACATGAAGTTTAATGTTGGTCTTAAAAGTTTTTTTTTGATCGATTTTGGTCCTCGAGCGTAACACCGTTAACTTTTGCCGTTAAATGATGACGTGGCATGCTTATGTGGCACACCCTCTCTCATACGTGTCATATTTTAATGACGTGGCATGACACATCACTGTCAAGATGATGATGATAATGATGATGATGAAGGAGAGAAGATGATGATGTGGCAATGTAGGGTGACGTGACTGTAATGTGTCATGTCACGTCATTAA